>CM072512.1:102266963-102289463 GCA_036898135.1 Oncomelania hupensis | reverse complement strand
GAAAGGAGACTACTGTTGAAGTCGTTAAAGAGAGAACGGCCGTAAAATTTTATGTTCATGAAAATTTTGTTAAAATTGTGCGAGTTTTGACGCAATATAAAACGTCAATGAAATGCAATAAAATGGACTGATAACTGAGTGCTCCCACCCAGGGGTTATAGTTGTCCGGTATCGGTAACAAAATTGTTATCGTCAATAAAAATAATGGTCCAGTTAACTACTGAAAACAGAGCAATAACTTCTATCATGTCATTGTTCTGAGTAGACTCAAAATTGTGTGAACTTTATATACATTAGATTGAAATTCTCTTCCATAGCAATCAATTCTTCTTCTTCTTCTTCTTCTTCTTCTTCTTCTTCTTCTTCTTCTTCTTCTTCTTCTTCTTCTTCTTCTTCTTCTCCTCCTCCTCCTCCTCTTCCTCCTTTTCCTTCTTCAGGCGCCAAACAAAATTAATGTTATTAACGAGGTTTTTTTTTCAGGTTGCATGGCAAATGGAACGCAGTACCAGAGTGGTGATATATGGTCCGACCCAGCTGATCCTTGCCAGAGAAGACATTGCAGGGTATGCACGTTTAAGGTTTTGGTTTTCCTTAGCATAAGTATCAGCTCCAAGAACAACTCAAGGCGCTGGTCGAAGTACAAGTGTCTCAGGTGCTCCTAACCTGCTCGCCCATTGTGTAACCCCTTGTTCCACTGTTTAAACTCTCTCGATCGGCCAATGCGCGTGTTATTTATTTTTTGATTTCGTTGCAACTGACCGGATTCTTTTCAAGTTGTTGAGGGGGCTCATTGGAAACGTGTTTTTTCCGCCTTAAAAGGGCGTTGACCCAATTTCTTGCTACTTAAATCTTATGGGGGAAAAATCTTGTAAAGATTTTTTTAAATCGAACCCGTGTCTTTTGGCATACATGATGTCCGATACTTACCCCTTTATTTTAATCGTTCTTATATAGCGCTTTTCCAGCTCAAGAGCTGCTCAAGGCGCTGGCCGATACAGGATCTAACTCAAGCCGCCCGAGACGCCCACCCGCAGCCTTTGGGCGCATGGTCTGACGCCCGGACAACTGAGCACAAACCTGGGCAGCCAGGGATGGGGGAGAAGGACCTAGGTGCATGCTGGGTGTTTTCTTGTCACCGGCACTCACCCGTCTAGGACATGAGCGTCAGGATCTTTAAAGTCCGTTATGATGGAATGTATGCGACACAGACTAGACCTCGGTTTATACTCTCATCCGAAGGAGTAGGAAAACAGGAGTAAAGTGTCTTTCCCAGGGACACAACACAATGGCCCGGCCAGGGCTCGAACCCGGGACCCCTTCACACAACCTTCCCCCTCCTCCTCACCTGCACCATTCTACAAAGGTGACTCCTGTCTTCCCACAAATCTACGACCTCCCTCCTCATCCTCGAAATCTTCCTTTCTTCCCCATCTTCCTCTCTCTACACACACAAATGACAAATCACCATGTCGTAACTCTCCTCGCTTCCTTTTGGATTGTTCGGCGTATTTGGTTTCTAATTACTGAAGTGACTCGCCTGTTACTGAGTAATCAACAACTGCGCTACATATGAGCAGGGCTGTCATACCCTCACAAGCTAACGTAGCTGCTATTGTTCAGCTATCATACCTGCAGTCACTCTGTCATCATAGCCTTATGTGTGGACCTCTGCTGATACTGATCAGCGGCTCCTAGTGCTCGGATCGTATCTTGAAAGGGAATGAGGTATCATTACGAGCAAGGGGGAAGGACAGAAGGGCTTATAGTTCTCCCGCAGAGAGCGTAGAATATTATCTCTTAAGGTTATAGTTCGCTTGTGGTTACGGCACAACACACAATGGAAAGTGTATTAGATAGCATGTCTTTGAGTGCAGAAGACTAAATCCTTTTTGTAAGCTTTTTTTGGCTGTGTTTCAACCCTTTATTTTTTAAAAAGGCTCGTAGCCTTGTATGAAGCTCGATACAAAATGTGCATTTGACTAGCCTAAGGTAGTCTTTGTGTGTATTTATTTCAAATCTTTTATACACAAAATAAAAATATAAAAAGGTGTTCCTCGTAACCTTTTGGCCGTTTTGGTGAGAGAGAGAGAGAGAGAGAGAGAGAGAGAGAGAGAGAGAGAGAGAGAGAGAGACAGAGACAGAGACAGAGAGACAGAGAGAGAGACATACAGAGAGAGAGAGAGGCGTTTGGAATCTGTCTTTTCTCTGGGCCAGCTTAATGAGAGCCGTGCAAATCTCCTTTCCTTCTCTGCTTACCTTCCCCGGTTCTAAACAGAGCCAACGTTTCGCTGTCCATCTTAGCAGTACGATTTCTCTGTTGGTTCAGTGTTGATTTAGGTCCATAAACCTTCTTCACTGGAGTGGTTAACCCCGTCTGCCGTATCGCCAATGGCGGATGTGGACGTTCATCTTTAATGTTCATTCTGTTTATTCATCTCTCCAATCTGCTTTAATAATTCTCTTAATTTGGGGGCTTGTCAATTCCGGCCACTCTGATCGTATTGCGATGGTATAAACGTTCAGTATCAGTTGTGCCGTTCGCCGTTACCGATACACATTTCTCATAAAAGTATAGGGGATTTCTGCGCAACAATATTAGCCAATGAAGGATCTATTCATTAACATCCAGATATTTTCACATTGAATATTAAATTTGATATCATTCGTAATCAGAAGCCGCTCGATGGATATACTATCCACTAGGTTTATAGGCTTATAAGTCGCTTTATTGTTTTTATTTCCAACCTTTACATATTTATCTTATAACAGAAGACTAGGCTCTTGAACGCAACATTCAACTTCGCAGATTTGTTGCGCTTGATAATATATAAGTCGCTCAAAAGTTCTAATTTCCATACATTACAGGTTATATACATACAGCAGAGGGCTATGCTATTGCTAGCCAAGTCCTTCAGATTTGAACCCAACGGGGAAACTTTCAGATAAAATCTGCATAAAGCACGGCAAGCAGTTTGCGTAACGCACGTCAAGACTGAAGTATTTTCCAAAGCGCGGGTTCTCCGACGGGACGATTACGGTCATTACAGGAAGGCTGCGCTCAGGCTCAAGAATACTTAGCTCATTTATAATGTCCATTGGGAGAGGATGAAAGAAATCCACAAACTTGGACATTTGGGACCCGCGTAGGACTTTCTGTGCAAGCAATATTCCATAAGCAATGTTCGTCTTCAGAATAATAATCCTGGAAAATTGCGTCATCTGCCCTTCCATCTTAAGTATTCATGGACCAAGGAAGGTAAGCACGTACAAACAATCAGTGGTTATGCCTTCTCAATACTACGATACTGTAGGTTACCAGAAGCGCAACAACAACAACAACAAAAATATAATGAAGAGCAGTTCTGACCTTTTAACCAAAACAGTGAACCAGAGGATCGGTGTTGAAGGCGTCAAGGCCGTGAAAGTCAGCAGAAGCTTTGAAGAAAGCATTGAAGACCTTTTTAAATTTCGTCATTAGTCAGCATCTGCCAAACTGAACTGTTCTGTATATATAGTGTGTACATCCGTTCAGCATCTGATGGCACATTTTTCAACTTTTTTGGGGGGAGTGCAATGAGCATGAACTGCTTTTGTGAAGACCTGCGCTATACAAGACTACGTTATCGTCATCATCAACGTCATCATGATCATGATCATGATCATGATCAGCCGGCCAAAGGAGATTTAACACACCAGTTGATACGGTTGTCATTACAGGTATTTCGCTAAAAGCTTCTTCAGGAGTTAAAAGCCAAACTTCTAACCCTGAGCTGAATTGCCAGAACTTAACCCCCGTGAAGGAACCCATCCGAACAGCTGTATCAAGCAAGGCAAGCTATGACACTGCAGCTTACCGGAATTTCAATGAACAAAAGTAAAAGTAAATTAATTCGGGTCATTAAACTTAAGAGCTTATTCTCCAGCGCTTTACTTATCTTCCTAGGAATGGGAACTTGGACTAGACTTACCATGTTCGATCACAAGACTTCCCATGAAACAATCGACTACCGTTATTTGCTATCAACTTGGCTCGCGCGCTTTGAAGTCCCTGCCACCTGTCGGTCTCCAAGGGAAGTAAGTCTTCACAAACACTGGAGACAGTAAAAAGGGGAGAAAGTATCCATGTCCATCGGATTGTTTGTCCAGTAATAATGGAGAGACGCTAATCTAGCCGGTTTCGCAACACACTGATAGACCCCAGTAAACTGAAAGTGAAAGACGAGACCTCCCCTCATAACAGAAGGGTATCAGGGTAGTGGTGTAATATCTACTGGCAGGGTAAGGGGGTATGTATGTGGCAAAGTTCGGGAGAAACTCTTCAGTAAAATCCATACCATGCAGATTAGAGAGGGTCTGACAAGTTGAAGTTACCATAATAATTAGGCCCCTAAATGCGGTAGATCCCCGTGTTTAGATCACATTTTTGAAATTGTTGAAATTCCAATGAGACCTGAGATAATGGGGTCTCGAAGTAAAGCCGCAATTTAAATAATTACGATGTGTTTTTGTTATAAGAATAGTACGAATAGTAGTACTGATACATTATTTAGCTTTTACATGAAATAAAGTCACTATTCTTTCCCTTCAACGATAAGCAGTCGATGGTGAAGGCTACAGCATTAATATGTGGTATCTGAACCGTACCGTTGCAGACTTCTGAAGTGAAAGAGATAGGTTATGTACAAATTTAGTTAGCAGTTTCCTATCCTATCTTATTCTATCCCGTAACTCGAAAGTCTTTGGGCACCACAGATGATCATTTAACCAGCGTACTCATTTGTTTCTGTCCTCAGCAACCGTCATGGCTTCGCTCACTGTCAAGCCAGTCCATTCTTGCATGCTGTCCTCACACCTCTTTTTCTGTCTCACTCTTCTTCTGCCTCCTTACACTGTGCCTTGCAAGATGATATTTGCAAGGCCTGACGATCTGGCAAACGTGGCCATACCATCGAAGATCTGTCGGAAATCCATGCAGACTAGAGAGGGTCTGACACATTGAAGTTATCATTATAACCAGGCCCCTACTATATATATATATATATATATATATATATATATATATATATATATATATATATATATATATATATATATATATATATATATATATATATATATATATATATATATATATATATATATATATATATATATATATATATATATATACATATAGTGTATATACAGTGTTAAGTTGTGCGTGTCGGCGGCGAAGAGACGCTACTATAGTGATAGAATAGCTTCTGCAGCGTCTTCAAACAAGGAGCTATTTGCGGTTACCGGTGAACTGTTAGGCCAGAAAAAGTGCCGTGTTCTCCCCTCTTTTATTCCTCGTTCGGAACTTCCACAAGCTTTTTGTAACTTTTTCACAGACAAGATTCGCGGTATTCGAGACAAACTTGATGCGCGCCCATGTGACGCTCCATCTTTTGAAGTGTATGATGGACCTGCGTTGTCATCCTTTCAGCCTGTTTCGGAGAGTGAAATTCATGCCTTGATTGCGCAGTCTCCTACAAAGTCTTGTATGCTTGACCCATTGCCAACCCCTCTTGTGAAACATAACCTTGCTGATCTTGTGCCTTTGATTTCAGCTATTGTAAATGCTTCTCTTACTACAGGTACTGTCGATGTCCCAAAGCAGTTTAAACAGGCAGTTGTGACACCGTTATTGAAAAAAACTGGACTTGACAGCGATGTACTAAACAATTATAGACCTGTATCTAATGTTCCATTTATTTCCAAGATCCTGGAGAAGGTTGTGTTAAAACAGTTACAAGATCATCTATTTCAAAATGGTCTTCTGGAAGCCTACCAGTCAGCGTACAAGAAGAATCATAGTTGTGAGACTGCTGTTCTCAGTGTCCTTGATTGTTTACTTAGACAGGCTGACGAGAAGCGTGTTTCTCTTGTAGATTGTTAGATCTGAGTGCTGCGTTCGACACGCTGGATCACCACATACTTCTAGAGAGATTGCGCACTACATTTGGTTTAAGAGGGACTGTTCTTGAGTGGTTTTCCTCGTACCTCACTGATCGTTACCAGTCTGTTGTCATTGATTGCAATACCTCTACTCCTAGTCCCCTGTTATGCGGAGTCCCCCAAGGTTCTGTGCTCGGTCCTGTTTTGTTTTTGTTGTACTCCCACCCACTATCTAATGTAATCACAGCCTGCAACTAACTGCATGTTCCACAAATACGCAGATGATACAGAACTGTCAAAGAGTGGTCAGGCAGATGACTTCCCTTCTGTTGTGTCTGAAGTAGGAACATGTATTGACAGTGTCCAAGGCTTGGATGAATAGCAACAGGTTGATGCTTAACCCTGACAAGACCGAGGTTATACCTGTAGGCTCATCTTCCCGTCTTAAACTGGTCGGCAGCGATTCTGCAAACATCGGCGGCAGCACCATCCCATTTAGTAATATTGTTCATTATTTGGGTGTCAAGCTAGATAGTTATTTGTCCATGCATGACCACATCAGTATCATCTGTCGTGTGTCCTTTCTTGAGCTTCGGCGTATTGCGTCCTTGAGGCAGTTTCTTTCGAGGGATGCATGCACACAGTTGGTCAGCGCTTTTGTGACATCCAGACTTGATTATTGTAATTCAGTTCTAGCTGGTCTCCCCATTGATGAAGTTAGCCGACTGCAGCGTGTACAGAACTGTGCTACTCGGCTTGTGCTTAAAAAACGGAAACGTGATCATGTCACGCCTCTCTTAATGCAGCTCCGGCTCCCTGTCAATTTCCGCATTGAATACAAAATTGCTGTCCTAGCTTTCCGTCACTTCGACCAGTCACTTCCACCATATCTGTCTGAGGTACTCACTACCTACACTACAACCCGTTCTTTGCGCTCATCAGATTAAAAAAAAACTGTTGAAAACGCCCAAGCGTCTGCTTAAGACAGTTGGCGACCGGTCTTTTAGTTTTCAAGCACCCAAGGTTTAGAATGCGCTGCCTGCCGGTTTAAGACATTGTACAGACCTTGTTTCCTTTAAGAGCTGCTTAAAAGCGCACTTGTTCTGCAAGGCGTTTTCTGTGTAAATAGTATGAACAGTAATAATACTTTCTCAATGATGCTGTACATGATGTAGTGCGAATGTTGTGATGATGCGTACGAATGATGTGTGTAAGCGCATTGAGTTGTTATTCTAATGAAAAATGCGTTGTATAAATTCTATTTATTATTATTATTATTATTATTATTATTATTATTATTATTATTATTATATTATTATTATTATTATTATTATTATTATTATTATTATATTGACAATTAGTTCACCTGGTTACTTGTTTCAAGTAACTGAAATAAAACACTACAAAGCATTTCAATTCACCTCTGTTCAATAATTTATATAAACCTCTGTTCGCGTCCATGTTCTTTTAGACCATATCCTCTTTCTCGTGCATGGGCATACAAACATAAAAGTAAATCTAACAATTAATTTTATAGTTAAACTTTTGCCATGAAAAGTAACATTACGACATAAAACTTACCAACTGCGGACATGTAAATTACACGGAAAGTATCTATTGTTGCGGGACTATGCAATAACAATATAACCGATCCTTCAATATTGATGTTCTTTTCTTTTTTATCGTCTCCCTCTCTCTTTCTCTCTCTCTCTCTCTCTCTCTCTCTCTCTCTCTCTCTCTCTCTCTCTCTCTAATATTATATATATTTGCATTGTTGAAATTGCATTGTTTTTACTTTAAAAGATGATATAACCGGCGATCATTGCTTAATCTGATTTGTTTTCCTTGGGGCAACACTCACTATGAATTTTAAAAAGATCCGTGACGCTGAACGGTGTGATTTTGAGGCTCTTAAAACAAAACAGTTTTATTATTGGCGCTTTTTATCTTATCCCATTTTCGGTACGCTTGTTTTGTTTTTACTTTGACTTTTCTTGTTCCTTTTTTTTTACTTTCTACAAACAAACCCTTGTTCCAAACTACCAAGACTGCAACCCTAGGCTTAAGAACTATTTTAGGGAATTAATTCTCATTTTAAAAAGTTAGGTTCCTTCTCATCTCGATTGTCGACCAGCCAAACTGTGTGTACTTTGTTTTGATATGATTTCGCTTCTTCCTGTGGACTTCATTCAGGCGTCTTGTTATGCTTTGGAGATTCAGTCCCTTGATTTTCAGCAAGGCCAGCTGATAGACTGACGAGCTGAGAACACGGCGAAATGGCCATCTGTATCTATGGCACACATCCACCAATGTAAAACAATGGCAGGTGAGAAGGGGAGATAAATCTGTCCTATCATTCTCTCATTCCCTGGAGAGCAGCATCTAACAAGTATTATATGCTTGGTGCTGTCAGTAAACTCCAGTCGCATCACTTTAGGAGAGACAACTACATCATCTGTGTTCTACACAACCGTTTTGTCTCCCTTGAGACATCCATCAGTCTACACTCCAAGGTAATGCTGCTGCGCTCCTTTGTCTTCCCCATCTTCCTATACGCTTGCGCAACAGGGACCCTCACATCAGACCTACAAAGAAGAATGCAAAGATTAGGTGCTACAGAAGACTTCTGGGCATTTCCTATACCTACCCAGCACATCACCAACGACGAAGTCCGACAGACCATCACACAAGCCATTGGACAACACGACGACATGCTCGCAGTGGTGAAGAAACGGAACAACATTCGAGAATGAACTGGCTTGACACTGAGCGAGGCCATGGGGGTTGCTGAAGCCAGAGAAAGATGGAGTACGCTGGTTAAACGATCATCTATGGTGCCCCAACGACCTTCGAATTACTGGATAGAATAGGAATAGGAAAGGACAGTAAGAAGTCCACAGCACTGGATCTCATCCTCGTGTCTTCTGTCGCTCTTGACCTTTTCCCCCTCTGCTTCTTTACTGTAGACTGCTTCTCCTATAAACATTTTGTTTCAAATTAGAAATAACGCACTTCTGCCGAGAGCATAACTGGGTTTATTGCAAAGTTGACCACTCCGCCTCAAGTCCATTTTATGCCGCGCTGATCTGTGGTAGCGGACCAGTACGCCAATGACTAAGGAACTACGGATGATGGCAAGGAGAAGTTTGTTCGAGAACGTCCGGCGGTGCTCTCTGGTTAGCAGCGAAGTTGGCTTCGTTTATTTATGTTGTCTTTATTGTTGTTGTTATTGTTATTGTTGTTGTTGTTGATGATGATGATGATGATGATGATGATGATGATGATGATGATGATGTTGTTGTTGTTGTTAATTATTTGTGACCTGTCTTAGTATGTCAGGCGCATTATTCGTCGTCACTTATATGGTCAGTTGCGGTCCAAGGCCTTACAGAGCGCGCAAACTGACAACGAACAAGTGGACGGAGTGGGGTTCATGGAAAGTTATTTGTGCATAACGTTGACCAGACTCTTAAGCATCTTTGTTTGTATTATATTTTGTTTTATATTATGTGACTGAAGATAGTGAGCCTTTCGATCAAGAACGTTACACTGCTTTTGGGACATTCCACAGTAATGTATGTTTCTCATGTGTTGCGAGGGGCTTTAATAATTTTACTGTTTATTATTTGTGTTACCATTATTCTTTGTTTGATGTCACTTATTGATAAGAGCCTTTGGATGAAGATTGCTGCATTGGGTCTTTTTGCTCTAGCTACGTTTCCTGTGTGTGCGCATGTGTGTGTGTGTGTGTGTGTGTGGAGGGGTTGGGGGGGGGGACTGGGACTGAATGAAGCCTACTATAAATTATGACGCTAAAGTGTTTAGTAATATCACCGTATGACAGAACGCAAACTATAATTTTATAGGACAATGTCCAGCTGCAGAGAAGGAAAAGCGGTCCGTTTGAGTTTGTGGTCATTTTGTGGGCATAGCGGCTGCGTGGATAGCCGAGCCCTTGACAACCCGCTCTGGGCCTAATTCTTCATATCCCCTTGTTTGTCGCAAACAACTGGGCAGAGGGAGGTGTAGGGGGTTAGAGGAAGAGAATGATGAAGAAGATAAAGAAGATGAGGAGAAGCAATACATAAAAAGTGGACATGTTATTGTGTTAGAAAGAGATACCAAAAGAAAGAAAACAAAAACAAAAAAAGAAGAAGAAAAAAAACAAGGTAAAAGAAGAAGAATGGTGAGGAGGAGGTGAAGAAGAAGAAGAAGAAGAAGAAGAAGAAGAAGAAGAAGAAGAAGAAGAAGAAGAAAAAGAAGAAGAAAAAGAAGAAGAAGAAGAAGAACAGCAGCAACAACAACAACAAAGACAAAAGCAAGAACAAGAAGAAGATTCAACAAAACAACAACAGCAACAACACGCCTTTGATGCGTCCTCTGTGAAACGACATGTAAAGCAAACTAGAAATTGCGTAATAACATTGAAAAAAACAAACCAATACAACATAAAGCCACGGAAGATGTTATTATTTTTTGTATTACCAACTCGTCAACCCACAGCTGATGAAGTTAAATACACCCACCACCCATCTCCACTCTCCCACTTCTCTTTACCACTCCCCTACCCTCTACATCTACTCGATCCCTTCCACTTGCCTTGCCCAACTTTAATCCTACGGGCTCCATGATGACTCTATGGGACCCATTTCCACATCCATCGTGCCCCACCTCCCCACCCCCCTCGCCGTCAATCCTCCCTCCCATCGGCACCATTATTTAACTCTTTCCACCATCTCCTTCCACCCTCTTCCACAACTTCTTCCACCAATCTTTATGGGGCTGGAACAAAATTCTTTCCCTTGCTCCCTCCTTCTCACCCCTCCCACCCCCTCTCCCACTCCCTCCCCCACCCACATTTCTCCCCCTTTCACACAGCCACTTCCCTCTCCCCTCCTCTCTACGTCCTAATGGGCTCCACCCCTCCAGGTACAAGCAGGTATCTGTAGCGAGCCGGTGTGGGGTCTAGCGGTGATCCTCCCGCCCCCACCAGACAGGTAGACGCCCCCCTTGGCGTTTCTAGCGGGAGTGCAGAGGTGAGCACAGGTGGGAGAGACATTTTTTTTAAGGAGAAGAGGAGAGAAAGGAAGAGGAGAGTGATTATGGAGACAGAGGAAGGGGGGAAGACTACGGATGAAGGAGACGCGGAAGGGGAGATATGGTGAGAAATGGCAGTGCAGAGATTAACATTAAGAGAAAAGATTTAGGATTGGGATTTGGGGATTTTAGTCGTCACCCATGCGGCGCGGCCGAAATGCAGTCTGCCTTTTCAGCGAAAGCCCAGCAGTGGCAAAAGAGCATCGCCACCCAGGATGCAATAACTATAATCAGTACATGACTTGGATCCCCTTGCTATATACACCATCGTGGACATCGCTAGCGTGCATTAGCGCTGGAAGTTAGACACAGCTGTAATGTAAATATACACGCAAAACATTCATTTCCAAATGTTTAGTAGATCGTGCAACACAGCGCATAAATGTATACCACCGCTAACCAGTCCACGACAGTCTCGCAGTACACTCCGGGATTTCCGGAGTTGTTTCCGTAAACTCTGCATTTGTCAGAAAGAAGCTGCAAACTTATTTATAATGTATATATGCTTTTGTTATAAGGGCTCACTAATGTGGACTTGTAAACTCTCCCAGGTCTTACTATCTAACAGAAGGAATTGAAGAAAAAAAAGTCCTATAACATTTTAATATTTTTTCGCCTTTATTAAAACCAGTCTTCGTCAGGGTAAAACTGTATACAACATAACATGAATAACACGCAATTAAAATCAATGTGTCTATCCTATTCTATTCTGTCCCGTAACTCGAAAGTCGTTGGGGCACCACAGATGATTGTTTAACCAGCGTACTCCATCTTCCTCTGTCCTCAGCAGTCCTCAGGGCTTCACTCAGTTTCAAGCCAGTCCATTGTCGAATGTTTTTATGTCTCAATCTTATTTTGCCTCCTTGCACCATGCCTTGCGGGATGGTCTTTGCAAGGCCTGCTACTCTGGTGATGTGGCCATACCATCGGAGTTTCCGTTTCTTCACCACTGTGAGCAAGTCATCGTATTGTCGAATGGCTTGTGTGATGGTCTGTTGGACTTCGTCATTGGTGATGTGCTGGAAATGTCCAGAATGTTTCTATCTGGTAAACACATTTGAAGAAAAAAAAAAGGTTTCAGACTCATTTAAACTGCTGGAGTATTTGGAATAGCTGTATAGGTATACATGGACAGCCCTATACTGGGTCTTGTACTCAAGGTTGATTAGTTTGTTTGCAGAGAAGACAATGGAACTTAGCTTTGTCCTTAGACACAGTGAGTGTTAACCCTCACACGAAAGGGCTGCAAAGACAACAAAGGAAGGTGTTTAAGACGTTGCGCTCATGCATGGCCATGACAGGTGTTGAGACAGATAGCGGCGATTTGTCTTTTATCTTCTGCTCACGGGCCTACTTGTCCTTTTCTTTTCTGTCTGTCTTGTCTTTTAATTTCTGTATGTACATTCTTTCTTTCTCTCTGTCTTCCTTCTCCCTTTGTAGACATTGCAAAGTTCAGACCGAGACCAAACCAAAAGCAGAGACAGAGTTTTCTTTTGTTTTTATATTTTGTTTGTTTGCTTTTCTTCTTCATTATTCTTTGTGGCATTGTCTCTGGCAGATGCAAAAAAACGCGACTCATTATGACAGTTGACATGTCCTAGGGGACCTCCCTTGTTAATTGCCTATTTCCTTTTCCTTCGATATAATCATCTTCTCCTTGGCAACGTTTTCTTATCTTTCTTATCTTCTCCCTTCCTTTCCTTCTCTCTTCGTTTTTCAGTTTCTTTATCCGCCCTACCCACCCGGACCTCCACCCCCCCCCTTCCACACACACACACACATACAAAACTCTTCCTCTTTTCTTCAATAAGGGTGGTTCATTTATCCATTTGAATCTCGGCCGTTGCGGATTCGATCGTAAGTTCAACGAATTGTTTTGTGCATATTGGATCTAGCTGGCTGGCCAGTGCCTTTAGCAATTCTTTTTTGTTGTAAATGCACTCTATAATAACGGAAAATCCATTTACTTTGGTCTTCAAGCGTTTATTGATTGATTACCAGCGTTGACTGATTGTTTTGATTGATTTATTTATTACAGGCTGGTGTGATAACGGAATCTACGGACCAATGCTTTTCTCATTGTCACTCCCCTGTTCCTGTGAAAGGCCAGTGCTGTCCTGCGTGCTCAGGTAATCCTCTTCCTCCTCTTCTTCTTCCTCATCGTCATCATCATCATCATGGTCATCATCATCATTATCATAATCGTGATCCTCCTCCTCCTCCTCATCCTCATCATCGTCATCATCATCATGGTCATCATCATCATTATCATCATCATGATCCTCTTCCTTCTCATCCTCCTCCTCCTCATCATCATCATCGTAATCAGCATGGTCATAATCATCATCATCATCATCATCATCATCATCATCATCATCATCATCATCATCATCATCATCATCATCATCAACATCATCATCATAATCATCTCCGA
Organism: Oncomelania hupensis; assembly: GCA_036898135.1. NCBI lineage: Eukaryota > Metazoa > Mollusca > Gastropoda > Littorinimorpha > Pomatiopsidae > Oncomelania > Oncomelania hupensis. The sequence goes on along the minus strand of CM072512.1, from coordinate 102,276,013 downwards.
TGTCGCCGTCATATTAACGTCGTCGACGTCATCGTTCGTATCGTCACTGTCGTAGTGGTTGTCGTTGTCTTTGTCGTTGTCGCTGTTGCCTTCGTTGACATTATCATGTTCATCGTTGTCAACATTCATAGTCACCATAATCATTCGGGCATATAATTATTAACCCTGTTCAAAAGAATTAATTAGATAGTAAAGAGATAACATTTTCAGGTCTTGCCGCCGTTTGCTCAGTTTGCTGTCAAACATTTTCGAACAAACAAAAACGACACTTCACAAGACCACACAACAGTCATAGAGTCCCAAATCCGCAAATATGTCAACAGCCACATTGTTTCAATGTCCGAAACAAAAGATATCAAAGGAACTTTGGGCACACCACAAAGTCGTGCACCTGTTCTGCGTGCCTCTGCCGTGACTTTATCTGAACGAAATCAGGCATGACAGAATCCATTTACGAATAAAAACTTACAATAAACTTAAAGATAAACATTAAACGGCTCGCATGTTTTTGTATGATTTCGCGTATAAATAGCTGGTGCTTGCAACTCTCTAAAACGATTGGTCCAATTTGAACCTAAATGCCTGTTTTAACAATTATTACAGACCTGAACGTGACTTTTCCCAAACTCCTGCTGACTCGTTGAGTAGCATCGGTACAGGAAGTCCGTTTCCGACAGTATTGTTTGTTTGAATTTATTTGATATGCTACAACAGTCCTTTTGGTACTACTGGATCAGAAGTAGCAAAGGTGCAGCGTTGAACGAAACCGTTACTCTTGTCAAAATAATGCCGATGCAGACTTGGCCAGGTAGTGTCGTCTGTCCAGGTGTTGACTTTGATCTGGGTATGATTGTACGGGGTGGGGTGAGAGGGGAATAACGAAATTGAAGGAAGTAGATGATGTTGAGAAGAAGAAGACGAACAAATGAAAGAACTGTTCAAACGGTATGTGGAATCCTGAGTTCGTGTTTCAGTGGTAAATAATTCGAATCCAGAGTGCCACCAACGGGCTGAAAATACTTTCAGGCCCTTTTTGGCGATTTGTTTACGGTTATTATTATCTTATCTACTATAATAGTAACATTGTTCTGTGGATCTGCCCCACTATCTTTCGTCAGCGCCTCGAGCTGTCATTGCGCTGCAAAGCGCAATATAAGAACGATTAAACAATGTGTATCATTGGGTGTTGCAGGCTGCGCTTTTCGAGGGCAGGAGTTCAAGGAAGGTGCCACGTTCACACTGCCAACAGACATTTGTACACAGTGCACTTGTAAGGTGCGATATCTAGTTTTATTATTCTGATGTATGTGGTATCACATGTGTATGCGTGTTGTGTGTGTACGTATGTATCAATGTAAGTTATGTATGTATGTAAGTAAATAGGCCAGAGTTTGTGTGTGTTTATGTTTATATGCTTGTGGAACAGTCGGCATGTTGATGTTGATTAATCTACTCACACCGTGCTGTACCCTTTCAGGACGGGTCAATAATGTGTTCAAAAGTGTCCTGTCCGGTGCTCAACTGCCCCAAGTCAGTCATCTATCAACCCAGAGACGAGTGCTGTCCTAAGTGTAAAGGTAACATAAACTTGCGCAACGTTAGTATTCAAACACACAAGTTTGGACACCGTTTGTAGTGTAAACCTTACCAAATTTGTAATCAAATTCTTTTAGACCAAGAGGCTACAGTGTTCTGTGCAAAATCCAAAATAGTCCGCAAATGGCTTACTGATATGCGCAGTTGTATCTCGCTCGAAATGTGACTAAAAGCAGACCCTAAGTAGCTGAAAGGGGAAATAAATTATCATTATTATCAAGAAAATCGTTCAGTTTGGAAAATATGAAGAAATTAAAAACGTCCCAAATGACATAGCTTTTCTGCATGCAGGCATAGAAAGGAAATTTGGCCAGTTCTTTTCATTAAACGTGACAGAGATGGCTCAGCGGTCTTTGTCACAAGTGTGCTTCTTGGAGGATATAGGTTGGACCTTGACGTCAGCAGAAACTTCAAAGGGTTTAATGTAGGACCTCCATAGCCGCACCTTCGGATAGTTCTGTGTGCCATTTTGAGCCATTATTTCCCTGGAGATTTTCTATTGATGTTGTCTCTGCTTCTTTTTTCATTCACAGGAATGAGACGAATTTTCGACGTTCCCTTTCGGTGCTACTTTGCTAAACAGATCTACCGTCGTGGTCAGATGTTCCGTCCAGACAGCTGCACGAAATGCACGTGCACCGTAAGTTTGTATTTATTTATTTATTTGTCATACGTGTGACATGTATTTATTTATTTATTTATTTATTTATCCTGTGTGCGAAATTCGCTGTCAGTAATTCATGTCTTTGAGCATCTTGGTTGAGACCTGATCTTTCTTTTTTGATGCATTCTCAACTGATCTCGGTAGTCAGTATTTGGGCTGCTTTGGTACTGACAAGCGTGCAAAAACTAGAAAAAATCCAAATAGTATTTTTATACGTGAATCCAGTTTAATGTTTTCTAAATTCTTTCTTTCGTTCTGTCATTAATCAACTTTTTAAAAAAAATCTGTCTGCCTGCCTTTTTTTCCCGCCTACTTCATTCCTTTCTCCCTCACTTCACAAATGAATTATTTTTTCAGTCAGGGACTTCAATGTGTTCACGGGTGACGTGCCCTCCTCTGGACTGCCCGCCAGAGGACAGGGTGAAAACAGACGACGGGTGCTGTGAAAGCTGCCCTGTGCGCAGACACTGCAACTACCACGGCGCCAAGAGAGCAGTAAGTAGACGACGACGACGACGACGGAGATGAATAATAACGAATAACGAATCTTTATTGTCCCCATTTGCACAAGGATATTTGTGTGTGATGCACAGTAACTGTTGGCATATTAAGAAGACAACACAAAGGTTAGCGTACATGTATACAATAAAGAAACGGTAGCGGATATTAGAACACCTTAATGCATAACAATACTAAACAAATCTTAAGACTATTACTGCCATTTTCTCAATCATTCACGCTTTCTCATGACCATGCTAATCCTTGCACATTGATGACGACAAAGATGATGATGATGGTGATGATGGTAGCGATGACTAACAACATCGTCTTTGTATTACAGTCATTAAAGACATCAGACTCAAAGATAGAAAATGAATATTTTTTCTCTCGGATTGATTGAGAAGGATGAGGGTCTTAGGCATTAATAATGACGAAGAGGAAAACTATAGTAGTAGTAGTAGTAGTAGTAGTAGTAGTAGTAGTAGTAGTAGTAGTAGTAGTAGTAGTAGTAGTAGTAGTAGTAGTGATGATGAAGCTGATGATGATGATGATGATGATGATGATGATGATGATGATGATGATGATGATCATCATCATCATCATCATCATCAGCTTCATCATCATGTTAATTGAAAGAAGTTAAAAACAAAGAGAATCTTGATACTAGTGCACCAGATAGTATGATCATAGAAGAGTTGATTAATCCACTCTATTGAGTAAAAGCTCTCAAATAAGCGTGTAAGCAACATAAATTACATTGGGGACCCCGTTAACGTCTGTGCACGCGTCTAGCAAATAGCTCCTTGATACAGTCATTTCGCCTCTCTCAACATCTACATCACAACAACGACTTAGAGCATGTTTATCACGCATGGCTGCTGCAAAAAAGTAATAGGCAATTAGTCGTCTCTTAGCGTGAATATTAGTTGTTTTTTTCTTCTTCTCAATTTTGATCTAGACTTCAGAATCATTTAAATAATAAAACTCTTTCGCTGCCAAGGGGGAATCGCAAGTTACAACCATATATCAGGCAAATCTGGCTCACGATTGTAAAAACGTCACCTCCCCCCCTCCCCCCCTTATCCCCCCCCTCGGCCCCTCCCCTCTCCACTAGGTCCTCCCTCCATCCCCTCTCTCCAAATTTAGCTTGAACAGTATTAGAAATACAGCCAAACACACGTACAACGAACACGCTTTCAGCGAACAACGCTTTTACCGAAGGGAAAAAAAAATCCCTATCAGAGTTGTTCTTATTTATAACTTAGAACTTTCTGGATATAACGAACATGGTTACAAGGTAGCTTCGCTTACACCGAATGTATGTTTTTAAAATCCCAGGCACCAAATTGATATAACAAAATGGAAGACGGAAAACATCTCAAATGGCGTAAGTTCGCGGAAATGACGTAAACTTTGCATACGATTTTGATGTGATTCATGTGTCTGTAGAAAGACTTTTCTTAACCCTTTTTAGAGGACATTATTTTGCAAAGTAAAATGGATAATTATGTTATTTTAAGATCTGGCAGAAAGTGCCAGGCCTAACTATATCTTTTTGTTCTTGGCACACAGGAACTTTTTTTTTCACAAATAAAGGAAAGTTTATATTTTCTGAAAGTAAATATACTGAATTTTTAAATTGTATCAGAATAAAGTTACATGAGTGTGTATTTTGTGAGCCAGACCAAATGGTCTGGTAAATATGTATGATGAGGGCTTTTTAGCCCAATTTTATTGTCCTTAACGCTCATGCAATAGGACGTTAAGCATCGTTTTTCGTTCGTTTGTGAAAATATACAAGGTTATTACCATCTGTTTACTCCAATACACTTGGATGGATGGAAATTTATGGCTCACAACCCATATCATTATCACTGTGTCTGCTTTAAAAAGGCTAACAGAAATATTCACTTTGATATTATTATTATTAAACAAAGAAAATTAATAGACTAGACAAGATGTTACTGCTATAGCAGACAATTGGTGGTCGTTCATCTTTTACACTGTTACAATAAATCCACTGGAAAATAGTTCAGAACTCGTCAAAGCGATCGCCGATAACGAACATTTGCAAGACGGGAAGTTTGGTTTTAGATACAAAGCATCCGATTAACCGGTTTCGTTCGTTGAGAGCGAATCCGAGACGATCCTTCCATCTTTTTTTCATAGACTGATAAGGCCGAAAGATCCGCCCGATCCTCTCCTAAGGGTTAAAAACATGGCGGCAAAACGAAAATGAATTGAGCTCATCATGATAGAGAACTTGAAATAATATCACATGTGGAAGCACATCCACACAAGAAAAAAAGTAAAGCTGATATAACTAAGGAATTTGAAATTTCATCATCAACGTTAAGCACGTTCTCTCAAAATACAGAATACAGATTATTCAGTCAAAGAAGAACAGTTACATCGCATATTGAAAATTGCCACGATGTTGGTATACCTACACACACACACGCACGCACACACACACCTACACACACACACACACACACCCACACACACACACACACACATACACATTCACACCACAGGCAAATATTAGAATTCCTACAGTCATATATCTCTCACATCCAAAAACACTTTATAATGCTTCAACTAACAAAAAAATTGACAGACACCATAGCAACATTGGACACAATCACACTTGACAAATATAAAATATATTTTAAAAAATGGACATGTGTTTATCATAGACAAACCAAATATCCTGCAGAATGCTTACAGAAAGGAAGCACGCATTCACACGCACTCTCACAGGAAGGTACTTCAATATATGCTTAAAAGTACACTATTGCATAAAAAAAAATGCAGTGAGAAAACAAGAAACATCTATATGAATAAAAGTGCACGTTAGCTTACCAACAAAACATAACTCTCTCGCTCTCTCTCTTTCGCTCTCTCTCTCTCCCTCTCACTCTCTCTCTCTCACTCACTCACTCTCTCTCTCTCTAATGGACACTTCCACAGAAAACGATATAAGCAGACGTACTAAGGACACACAGGTAGACAAATACACCTCCCACTTTCGAGACCATGGAGCTAAATATCTCTATCTATCTATCTATCTATCTATCTATCTATCTATCTATCTATCTATCTATCTATCTATCTATCTATCTATCTATCTATCTATCTATCTATCTATCTATCTATCTATCTATCTATCTATCTATCTATCTATCTATCTATCTATCTATCTATCTATCTATCTATCTATCTATCTATCTATCTATCTATCTATCTATCTATCTATCTATCTATCTATCTATCTATCTATCTATCTATCTATCTATCTATCTATCTATCTATCTATCTATCTATCTATCTATCTATCTATCTATCTATCTATCTATCTATCTATCTATCTATCTATCTATCTATCTATCTATCTATCTATCTATCTATCTATCTATCTATCTATCTATCTATCTATCTATCTATCTATCTATCTATCTATCTATCTATCTATCTATCTATCTATCTATCTATCTATCTATCTATCTATCTATCTATCTATCTATCTATCTATCTATCTATCTATCTATCTATCTATCTATCTATCTATCTATCTATCTATCTATCTATCTATCTATCTATCTATATATATATATATATATATATATATATATATATATATATATATATATATATATATATATATATATATATATCTTCCACCCACACCTCCACCCCATTCATTTGGCAAAAATATTCTAAAATCAACCCCTTTTGCAATAACATGACGAGAATACAGTTTGACGTGTTTTGGGCTGTAAATCAAAGACTCAATTTAGAGACACGACGGATATAACGAATACGAAAACACAATTCGGCCACTAACCGTCGACTACAGGTACAACGAACTTCGGGTATAACGAATGGAAACATTCCCCCCCCCTCCTCCCTCCCCCCCGGACATCGTTGTAAGCGTGTTCGACTGTAACTGGGTAACACTTACACGTTTCCGAAAGACAACTTAGCTTTCTACAAGAATATGCTATTTGGAAACAGACATTAATAGTAGCGGCAATAAAAAGAACCAGTTCTCGGCAGGTCTCAGCTACACTGTAAGATTTTGCTGTCGTTGATGCCAAAAGAAAGCAAAAGAAAATTCGCCTTGTTCGTTTGTTTCAGCATCGAGAGGAATGGTCCATTGGGATCTGCATGAAATGTATCTGTGATAATGGGGTGACCTACTGCCACAAAGAACGCTGCAGCAATTCTTTGTGGTGTCCTCAGGTAATCATCATCATCATCATCATCATCATCATCATCATCATCATCATCATCATCATCATCATCATCATCATCATCATCATCATCATCGTCGTCATCGTCGTCGTCATCATCGCTATCGTTATCTTAATCATCATTATTATCATCACCATACCCATCATCATCATCATCATCATCATTATCATCATCACCATCATCATCCTAAACTTTCATTCGCTGAGGAGAGAGACGTCAGGCATATCCTTATTCTGAGGGCCAGAATCGACGAACCAGCAACAACAATAGCAACAACAACAACAACAACAACAACAGTATATAAAAAATTAAACCACCGTCAAAAATATATACAAAATTACTCTTTCGTTTGAGAGTACAAACAGAGGTCTAGTATGTGCGCCCACGCGCTCCGTCGCACGGACTGTAAACATTCTAACACTCATGTCTTAGACAATTGAGTCCCAGATACAAATTTTGTAACACGTGCTTCAAGCTCTGCGTCCTCTTCCTCTTTTTCTCCTAGGTGGCGCTTCCTTTGCGGTTGCCGCGTTTTCGCTAAGAAGGCAATTCGGATTTCGCCCAACTTGGGTGACAAAAATTATTTTCAAAAATCCCAAAAATTTAGTTGTAGCTCAGGGGCGAGTCATGGGTAAAGTAAAAGGATGGGCGGGATGTGTTCCAAATTGTGTCCAGGATCCAGACCCCGGCGGTATCCAGGGTCTTGTCGAGGGTAGGGGGGGGGGAAGGTGGTAGGGGGGAGTTAGGAGAGGGGTCTGGTTGACTGACACTGAAGATAATGTAACTTTATTAGGTGCATTTGTGCCTGGAAAATAATATGATTAACCACTAGTGTAAATCTATTTAATAATAATAATAATAATAATAATAATAATAATAATAATAATAATAATAATAATAATAATAATAATAATAATACAGATATAATATAATACAGATATAATAATACAAATATAATTTGTATTTCATGTATACGCTCGTGTCTTTGAGACGGCAATGTGCGGCTCAATATGAGTATGACACTGTCATTAGTTCAAAAAGTACACGCCCAATCATAATGCAATATTGCTGAGGGACAAACAAAAAAGAAACACCATAGAAACTACTTCCACAGAGAGAGAGAGAGAGAGAGAGAGAGAGAGAGAGAGAGAGAGAGAGAGAGAGAGAGAGAGAGAGAGGAGAGAGAGAGAGAGAGAGAGAGAGAGAGAGAGAGAGAGAGAGAGAGAGAGAGAGAGAGAGAGAGAGAGAGAGAGAGAGAGAGAGAGAGAGAGAGAGAGAGAGAGAGAAGAGAGAGAGAGAGAGAGAGAGAGAGAGAGAGAGAGAGAGAGAGAGAGAGAGAGAGAGAGAGAGAGAGAGAGAGAGAGAGAGAGAGAGAGAGAGAGAGAGAGAGAGAGAGAGAGAGAGAGAGAGAGAGAGAGAGAGAGAGAGAGAGAGAGAGAGAGAGAGAGAGAGAGAGAGAGAGAGAGAGAGAGAGAGAGAGAGAGAGAGAGAGAGAGAGAGAGAGAGAGAGAGAGAGAGAGAGAGAGAGAGAGAGAGAGAGAGAGAGAGAGAGAGAGAGAGAGAGAGAGAGAGAGAGAGAGAGAGAGAGAGAGAGAGAGAGAGAGAGAGAGAGAGAGAGAGAGAGAGAGAGAGAGAGAGAGAGAGAGAATTAGGAGCATTTTTGCGAGGGCAATGCGCAGAACCAATGTAACACAAACACGCTCTGTGTTTTTTATTTTCCAACGCATCTTAGACGTGGAATATGAAAAAATGTCACATCGAGATCGGACAATATTGCACTCGTGAATATTGTTCGATCTCGATGTGACAGCTTCCCATATCCCACGCCAAGATGCGATATAACGTATAATGTTCATTCATTCAATTGTAAGAGAGTATACTTGGCACCAGAACATCTTTTGCTATGGCGGTAGTCTTCTTTTTTCTTGGTGTAGGTCTTCAGATCTAATAATTATCAAAAGTATGTCTACATTTTCGATTGTGAAGCATTGAGTTTAAAGGAATAAGATTTTAAGCAGCTCAACTGATACCT
>CM072512.1:102221963-102261963 GCA_036898135.1 Oncomelania hupensis | reverse complement strand
TACAATTACAATTTACACATTTATTTAAAACGCAATCAGTTGTAGATCAAGAAAGACAGACGAGAGAGAAAGACAGACAAGAGACAGACATATACGAGAGAGAGAGAGTGTTACACTCAGTTTGATGATGGTGTTTTCTATCAGTATCTGATTCAGCCCCGATGCTTGAATTCCTGATAGTTGTGTAACTCAGATTCGTTTATTCACACAGCCTGTCCAAACAGCATACAAGTCACAAAGTCGACGTATGGAGTTTTCCACTTTTATTCAGCACACATCAACAACTGCATACAATTCTCAATTCAACTCAACAACTTTCACAGCAACTTTCCAAATCACTATCAACAACTTTACTCTCCCAAAACACACGAGCATCGAATTTATAATTTTTTTTTCTCCTTCGAGATGACGACAGGTTGTTCTAGAAAATGACGTATTACAACCAACCAATCAGAATTAAAGATCGTCATCACTGACTTACGTCATACTTCTCTCTTCCTGCCAAAAGAATGTTCTCCATTATCTACGACCATCAAGAAACTTCGATCGATAGTAAACAAACAGATCCAGAAAATTCTACAACGATATCAACTAACGAAAATTATCAACGTTATACAAAGCCTCTCCTAACAACAATGCAAACTCAAATCAAAGGTAAATAAACTCCATTATTGAATACTTTGCAAAACGAAACGATTAGATCTATCGTACACGCTTCCGACATACTTTCGTTCGCGTTTCAACGTAACATAACCCCCCACTCAAGAAGAAATTTACCCAATTTCTTTCAACAACGTTGAAACGTAATGCACAAACAAAGTCCACAATTGAAACTAATTTAAGACTTTCTGAATACTGTAATTGCGCTCAGCTTATCTACACAGAGTCAATGGTTTCCATCTTCAAGTCTATCTGGATATTGTCAATGTTCACAGTTCATCCACACAGTCAATGTTCTTTACTCACACACTCTGCTGAGGAAGTCCGCACCAACATTGTCTGATCCTTTGATAGATTCTACTCGCATGTTAAAGTTCTGCAAGTACATAGCCCATCTCATGATCCGACTGTTCACAAACTTGGCAGAGTTCAAGTAAGTTAGCGGCTTGTGATCAGTCTGTAGTACGAACTTCACTCCTTGAAGGTACAGTTCGAACTTCCGGATTCCCCATATGATGGCAAGGCACTCTTTCTCCATGGTCGAGTAATTTTTCTCAGCCCTGGACAGCTTCTTGCTGGCGTAATTGACCGGAAATAGTTTCCCTTCGTGCTCTTGCATCAGTATGGCGCCGATGCCTTCGTCCGCTGCGTCTGACCTTAAGACGAATTCCTTGGAAGTATCGGGCAGTCGTAGCACCGGATCCTTCGAAAGGAGGTCGCGCACAGTCTGGTATGCCCTCTCCTGAGACGGTCCCCACTGCACTTGGTTTGGACAGCCTTTCCGCACCAGGTCCGACAAAGGTGCTGTGATGGCGGAGTAGTTTGGTACAAACTCCCTGTAGTATCCAGCCAACCCCAGGAAAGATCGCACCTGCTTCTTGGTTTGGGGACGCGGAGCATTCAGAATTTTGGTGACGTTTTCTAGCAGAAGCCCCTTTTGTCCTTCTTTCAGCGAATGGCCGATAAAGTCGACGTTGTCAGTCCCCAGAATGCACTTACTGGGTCTCACGGTCAGGTTGGCCTCTTGAAGACGGTGGAACAGCTCCCTCAAGGTCTGCAGATGCTCCTTCCAGGTCTGGGTGTGGACTAGCAGGTCGTCCCAGTAACACACGACGTTGTCCATCCCTTTGAGCATCTTCCTCATATCTCTCTTCAGGGTAGCTCCGCTGTTGACCATGCCAAAGGGCATCCTTAGGCACTCGTACGTCCCATCAGGTGTTATGAAAGCAGTCTTTGGTATGTCCTGTTGACGCACGGGGACTTGCCAATAACCCTTGCTGAGGTCAATCTTTGAGAAGATTCTACTCCCCGATAATTGGCGGAAGAGGTCTGCTGCCGTAGGCATCGGCTCGGGATCGAAGACGGTGATCTTATTAACCTTTCTGTAGTCGATGCATACTCTATTGCTCCCGTCCTTCTTCTTCACGACCACGACAGGGGACGCGTAGGGTGAACTGGACTACCTGATGATGCCCATCTTCAGCATCTCATCGATGTCTTTCTTCAAGGATTCACGGGCCTTGAAAGGGATCGGGAAGGGTTTTGATCGAACGGGAATATTTGAAGTGAGGTGGACTTCATGTTCGACCAAAGTCGTAGAGCCTGGGACATCGCTGAAGTTAAGGGGAAACTCGCCCATAAGGTCCTTGAGCTCCATCTTCTGACCTTCCGTCAAGCTTGGTCCTAGCTTAACATCATCAATGCCTTCTTTACTGTGGAAGTCTCCAAGTTCCAACAGTTCCTCGCTGTCAAAGCTGTCGTCGGTCACAGCTGCTGTGGCTGCGTGCACAGTCTCTGATGGCCTTTCCACGTACAGCTTAAGGAGGTTGGCGTGGTATATCTTGGAATGCTGGCCGACCTTCACCTTGTAGTCGTTGATCCCCACCACGGTCTCCACTTCGTACGGGCCTTTCCACTGCATCAGCAACTTATTATGATCAGTAGGTAGCAGCACCAGCACTTTGTTGCCAGCTTTAAACTTCCTGTTCACAGCCCTACGGTCATAGTAGTGCTTTCCACAGTCCTGGGACTTCTTCAGGTTTTCTCTGGCTATCTCGAGAGTCTGCTCCAGCTTCTCCCGTAGCTCAAACACGTACTGGTAGCTGTTCTTCACCTCTGGGGTGTCTACTTCTTTCGTCCACAGTTCTTTTAGGATGTGCATAGGCTCTCGGATGGTTCTTCCGTACAGCAGCTCGAACGGAGAAAAGCCGGTGGACTCCTGCGGTACTTCTCTGTAGGCGAACAGTAAGGCGTTGATGTAACGATGCCATTGTCTGGGCTGCTCGCTGCACAGTTTCTTCAGGGTGGACTTCAGCGTAGCATTGAACTTTTCGACAAGCCCGTTGCACATCGGATGGTAGGGTGTCGTAGTCAAATGCCGGATGCTCAGCAGTCTATTGACCTCCTTCATGCAGTCAGAGACGAACTGCGTCCCGAGGTCTGTCAGGATCTCTTCAGGCACTCCAAGTCTACTGAACATGTCCACTAGCGCCTCTGCAACAGTTTCAGTGTCAATCTTCTTCAGAGGCACTGCTTCTGGGTACCGAGTCGCATAGTCCACTAAAGTCAGTACCCACCGATGACCTTCTTCACTCGGAGGTCTTATTTCGCCGATTAAGTCTAAGGCCACCCTCTTGAAAGGTCGGTCGATCAGAGGCATCCTCTGCATAGGCACTTTCGGGACCCTTCCTCGAGGTATAGTCTTCTGGCAAATGTCACACGATCGGCAGAAACGGCTGACGTCCGCATGAAGTCCTGGCCAGTAGAATACCGCCTGGATTCTATCCGACGTCTTCTTGATACCCAGGTGACCTCCCATGATTGAGTCATGCGCTACTTCCATCACCTGGCGCCTTAGGGGTAACGGTACCAAGACTTGACGTAGTGGTTTCCCTCCGTTGACCCTCGGGTGCTGGAAGATTCTATACAGGATCTTGGCCTTCACCTCAAAATAGACCGTACCACTGCGTTTGGTCACGTGATCTTGGCGGTTCCTGTACTTGTTTAAAGTGCTATCAGCTTCCTGGAGCTGAATCAGCTTATCTCTGTCCACGATGGCAGCTTTAGAGTTGTCGGCGACCTTCAGTGGCGTAGACGTCTTGTCTCTCTTGGCCTGGGCCCTGGTTGTAACAGCACTGACGATCTCTGGTCGGCAGGGCTGAGCCGGAGTAACCACATTGTCCCGTAGCAGCTCTGTAAGGTCTCCATCGGGAAACGGCAATGGATCCTCCTCCACAACTTCGACGTGTTGAGTTGAGGCAGGACTCCACTCTGGATCGGGGTCGTCGGGTCGTCTCGCGCCGTCGATATTCCCGATCATCAAATCGTATAGCGGCTTCTTCAGGCAAACCGCTTCGACTTCGCCTACGTAGAAAGGGGTGTTGACATGAATCTTCGCAACTGGCGCTCTCACACATTTGCTGTCGGCCATAAGTGTCCATTTTGAATCGCCAGTGAACTGTTCTTTAGCGATTAGGTCTTCTCTGACGATGACCCCACTACAGCCAGAGTCTCTTAAGACAGTCACTTCATGATTTCCGACGCGTCCCTTTGAAACAGGCATGTTCTGGACGGTCACAGCTGCGCTGGCGACGACGGGGATAGATTTTCCGTTGGCAAGGAGAAGTTGGCCATCGGTCATGCACTCTTGCACGTCCGCAGGAGTAGCTGTGCGCTTGGTCTCACTCGGAAGAATGACGCTCCCGCCGCACACTTGATGGTCAGATCTACTGGTTTGCCGTTGATTGGAGAACCGCCTCTGTCGGTTGCCCGCCGCTGCATTGTCCGTACTGCTCCGCTGTCCGCTATTTCTGCTTTGAGGGCAGCTGGCAGCTCTGTGGTCTGTAGCGTTGCAGATGAAACAGCCTCTTGAGTGCCCTTCCCTGGGAGGAGGCGTGGAGTCCGTCTGTCTCTGGCTCGTCTGGCTCCCTTGGACCTGGTTCCCATGGTTTGCAGTCTTCTGAAAATGTTTCGTCGCGCTGGGTGGCCCCAGGGTTTTCCCATGAGCGATAAGATATCTTTCAGCAGCCTCAGTCACATCTTTAAGCGTCTGCAGCTTTTGTTCTTCTAAGTGGGTCGCTAGGTCCTTGTGACAGGCATTGAGAAATTGTTCCTTCACGATCAGGTCATGGAGACTGTCGTAAGACTTCATTTCGCCTGATAACTCCACCCACTTGTGTAGATATGACGACAGGCGCTCCACAAACTGCTTTGGCGTCTCGTCTGACTTAGGCCGGCATTCACGGAAACGTTTACGGTAGCCCTTCTCTGTAAAGTTGTAGCACTGCAACAGGGCCTCTTTCAAGACGTCGTAGTTTTTGGCGTCATCGTTCGACAGTCTGGTGTAAACTTCGAGAGCTTGCCCCGTCAGACGTGCACTCAGTCGAATTGCCCAGTCTTGAGGTTGCCAGTTAGAGCTTTCAGCGAACCTTTCGAATCTCGCCAGATAACTGTCAATCTGGTCCTTCCCGTCGACGAAAGCTGGCAATTTTGGAGCCGTATGGTCGTTGGTGACTTGTGGCGCATGCTGATTGTTTTGGATACGCGCCAACTCTATTTGGTGCTGACGCTCAGCTTCTCTTTCTTGCCGCTGCTCTTCTCTTTCTTGACGCCGCTCTTCTCTTTCTTCTCGGCGACGCTGCTCTTCTTTTTCTAGACGCTTCTCTTCTAATTCTCGTTCTTCGCGGCGACGCTGCTCTTCCTTTTCTAGACGCTTCTCTTCTAATTCTCTTTCTCTTTCTTCGCGCCATATTCTCTCTTGAGACTTGACGTACTCCGTCAGCTGTTTGCCTTTTAGATTTAGTTCAACCCCTCTCTGCCAGAAGTCAGCCATCTTGATGCTTCTGTAAAGTTATTTTCTGGAAAGTTCTTTTTCTTGAAAGTTCTTGACTGTGCTGTACCTTTCTAGACTGTTCTAGAACAGCACGCTTTCTGCAGTAGCGCTGATGCTTGTCACTAGTCGCTTTCGCTGACGCAGGCCCCGCTGTCCTCGTCGTATGCGACGCTGCACCACGCTGGTGTTGATGTATACGCTCCTGTGCTGAAGTAGACGCGACGTCCGCTCGCCGCTCTCTGTAACACTGGCGATGTAGCTCCGAGACTGTCCCTCGACGTAGTCTTGCGGCAGCTACGTAGTCCCGATCTGTTGTTCGCTCACGAAGCAACTCTTCAGCGACTACACGCCCTTGCAGTCAACCCGAACCTATCGGTGATGTAGTCCCAGTATGTTGGCCCCTCTCGACGCAACTCGTTGGCGGCTACCCTCGATGACTGCCTCTCGTAACGTTGACTCGCTTGTTGTAGCAGTTGAACCCTTGGCTATGGCGTGAATCGCGGCTTGACCCCCAAAATGTTACACTCGGTTCGATGATGGTGTTTTCTATCAGTATCTGATTCAGCCCCGATGCTTGAATTCCTGATAGTTGTGTAACTCAGATTCGTTTATTCACACAGCCTGTCCAAACAGCATACAAGTCACAAAGTCGACGTATGGAGTTTTCCACTTTCCACAATTCTACAACGATATCGACTAACGAAAATTATCAACGTTATACAAAGCCTCTCCTAACAACAATGCAAACTCAAATCAAAGGTAAATAAACTCCATTATTGAATACTTTGCAAAACGAAACGATTAGATCTATCGTACACGCTTCCGACATACTTTCGTTCGCGTTTCAACGTAACATAACCCCCCACTCAAGAAGAAATTTACCCAATTTCTTTCAACAACGTTGAAACGTAATGCACAAACAAAGTCCACAATTGAAACTAATTTAAGACTTTCTGAATACTGTAATTGCGCTCAGCTTATCTACACAGAGTCAATGGTTTCCATCTTCAAGTCTATCTGGATATTGTCAATGTTCACAGTTCATCCACACAGTCAATGTTCTTTACTCACACACTCTGCTGAGGAAGTCCGCACCAACATTGTCTGATCCTTTGATAGATTCTACTCGCATGTTAAAGTTCTGCAAGTACATAGCCCATCTCATGATCCGACTGTTCACAAACTTGGCAGAGTTCAAGTAAGTTAGCGGCTTGTGATCAGTCTGTAGTACGAACTTCACTCCTTGAAGGTACAGTTCGAACTTCCGGATTCCCCATATGATGGCAAGGCACTCTTTCTCCATGGTCGAGTAATTTTTCTCAGCCCTGGACAGCTTCTTGCTGGCGTAATTGACCGGAAATAGTTTCCCTTCGTGCTCTTGCATCAGTATGGCGCCGATGCCTTCGTCCGCTGCGTCTGACCTTAAGACGAATTCCTTGGAAGTATCGGGCAGTCGTAGCACCGGATCCTTCGAAAGGAGGTCGCGCACAGTCTGGTATGCCCTCTCCTGAGACGGTCCCCACTGCACTTGGTTTGGACAGCCTTTCCGCACCAGGTCCGACAAAGGTGCTGTGATGGCGGAGTAGTTTGGTACAAACTCCCTGTAGTATCCAGCCAACCCCAGGAAAGATCGCACCTGCTTCTTGGTTTGGGGACGCGGAGCATTCAGAATTTTGGTGACGTTTTCTAGCAGAAGCCCCTTTTGTCCTTCTTTCAGCGAATGGCCGATAAAGTCGACGTTGTCAGTCCCCAGAATGCACTTACTGGGTCTCACGGTCAGGTTGGCCTCTTGAAGACGGTGGAACAGCTCCCTCAAGGTCTGCAGATGCTCCTTCCAGGTCTGGGTGTGGACTAGCAGGTCGTCCCAGTAACACACGACGTTGTCCATCCCTTTGAGCATCTTCCTCATACCTCTCTTCAGGGTAGCTCCGCTGTTGACCATGCCAAAGGGCATCCTTAGGCACTCGTACGTCCCATCAGGAGTTATGAAAGCAGTCTTTGGTATGTCCTGTTGACGCACGGGGACTTGCCAATAACCCTTGCTGAGGTCAATCTTTGAGAAGATTCTACTCCCCGATAATTGGCGGAAGAGGTCTGCTGCCGTAGGCATCGGCTCGGGATCGAAGACGGTGATCTTAATAACCTTTCTGTAGTCGATGCATACTCTATTGCTCCCGTCCTTCTTCTTCACGACCACGACAGGGGACGCGTAGGGTGAACTGGACTCCCTGATGATGCCCATCTTCAGCATCTCATCGATGTCTTTCTTCAAGGATTCACGGGCCTTGAAAGGGATCGGGAAGGGTTTTGATCGAACGGGAATATTTGAAGTGAGGTGGACTTCATGTTCGACCAAAGTCGTAGAGCCTGGGACATCGCTGAAGTTAAGGGGAAACTCGCCCATAAGGTCCTTGAGCTCCATCTTCTGACCTTCCGTCAAGCTTGGTCCTAGCTTAACATCATCAATGCCTTCTTTACTGTGGAAGTCTCCAAGTTCCAACAGTTCCTCGCTGTCAAAGCTGTCGTCGGTCACAGCTGCTGTGGCTGCGTGCACAGTCTCTGATGGCCTTTCCACGTACAGCTTAAGGAGGTTGGCGTGGTATATCTTGGAATGCTGGCCGACCTTCACCTTGTAGTCGTTGATCCCCACCACGGTCTCCACTTCGTACGGGCCTTTCCACTGCATCAGCAACTTATTATGATCAGTAGGTAGCAGCACCAGCACTTTGTTGCCAGCTTTAAACTTCCTGTTCACAGCCCTACGGTCATAGTAGTGCTTTCCACAGTCCTGGGACTTCTTCAGGTTTTCTCTGGCTATCTCGAGAGTCTGCTCCAGCTTCTCCCGTAGCTCAAACACGTACTGGTAGCTGTTCTTCACCTCTGGGGTGTCTACTTCTTTCGTCCACAGTTCTTTTAGGATGTGCATAGGCTCTCGGATGGTTCTTCCGTACAGCAGCTCGAACGGAGAAAAGCCGGTGGACTCCTGCGGTACTTCTCTGTAGGCGAACAGTAAGGCGTTGATGTAACGATGCCATTGTCTGGGCTGCTCGCTGCACAGTTTCTTCAGGGTGGACTTCAGCGTAGCATTGAACTTTTCGACAAGCCCGTTGCACATCGGATGGTAGGGTGTCGTAGTCAAATGCCGGATGCTCAGCAGTCTATTGACCTCCTTCATGCAGTCAGAGACGAACTGCGTCCCGAGGTCTGTCAGGATCTCTTCAGGCACTCCAAGTCTACTGAACATGTCCACTAGCGCCTCTGCAACAGTTTCAGTGTCAATCTTCTTCAGAGGCACTGCTTCTGGGTACCGAGTCGCATAGTCCACTAAAGTCAGTACCCACCGATGACCTTCTTCACTCGGAGGTCTTATTTCGCCGATTAAGTCTAAGGCCACCCTCTTGAAAGGTCGGTCGATCAGAGGCATCCTCTGCATAGGCACTTTCGGGACCCTTCCTCGAGGTATAGTCTTCTGGCAAATGTCACACGATCGGCAGAAACGGCTGACGTCCGCATGAAGTCCTGGCCAGTAGAATACCGCCTGGATTCTATCCGACGTCTTCTTGATACCCAGGTGACCTCCCATGATTGAGTCATGCGCTACTTCCATCACCTGGCGCCTTAGGGGTAACGGTACCAAGACTTGACGTAGTGGTTTCCCTCCGTTGACCCTCGGGTGCTGGAAGATTCTATACAGGATCTTGGCCTTCACCTCAAAATAGACCGTACCACTGCGTTTGGTCACGTGATCTTGGCGGTTCCTGTACTTGTTTAAAGTGCTATCAGCTTCCTGGAGCTGAATCAGCTTATCTCTGTCCACGATGGCAGCTTTAGAGTTGTCGGCGACCTTCAGTGGCGTAGACGTCTTGTCTCTCTTGGCCTGGGCCCTGGTTGTAACAGCACTGACGATCTCTGGTCGGCAGGGCTGAGCCGGAGTAACCACATTGTCCCGTAGCAGCTCTGTAAGGTCTCCATCGGGAAACGGCAATGGATCCTCCTCCACAACTTCGACGTGTTGAGTTGAGGCAGGACTCCACTCTGGATCGGGGTCGTCGGGTCGTCTCGCGCCGTCGATATTCCCGATCATCAAATCGTATAGCGGCTTCTTCAGGCAAACCGCTTCGACTTCGCCTACGTAGAAAGGGGTGTTGACATGAATCTTCGCAACTGGCGCTCTCACACATTTGCTGTCGGCCATAAGTGTCCATTTTGAATCGCCAGTGAACTGTTCTTTAGCGATTAGGTCTTCTCTGACGATGACCCCACTACAGCCAGAGTCTCTTAAGACAGTCACTTCATGATTTCCGACGCGTCCCTTTGAAACAGGCATGTTCTGGACGGTCACAGCTGCGCTGGCGACGACGGGGATAGATTTTCCGTTGGCAAGGAGAAGTTGGCCATCGGTCATGCACTCTTGCACGTCCGCAGGAGTAGCTGTGCGCTTGGTCTCACTCGGAAGAATGACGCTCCCGCCGCACACTTGATGGTCAGATCTACTGGTTTGCCGTTGATTGGAGAACCGCCTCTGTCGGTTGCCCGCCGCTGCATTGTCCGTACTGCTCCGCTGTCCGCTATTTCTGCTTTGAGGGCAGCTGGCAGCTCTGTGGTCTGTAGCGTTGCAGATGAAACAGCCTCTTGAGTGCCCTTCCCTGGGAGGAGGCGTGGAGTCCGTCTGTCTCTGGCTCGTCTGGCTCCCTTGGACCTGGTTCCCATGGTTTGCAGTCTTCTGAAAATGTTTCGTCGCGCTGGGTGGCCCCAGGGTTTTCCCATGAGCGATAAGATATCTTTCAGCAGCCTCAGTCACATCTTTAAGCGTCTGCAGCTTTTGTTCTTCTAAGTGGGTCGCTAGGTCCTTGTGACAGGCATTGAGAAATTGTTCCTTCACGATCAGGTCATGGAGACTGTCGTAAGACTTCATTTCGCCTGATAACTCCACCCACTTGTGTAGATATGACGACAGGCGCTCCACAAACTGCTTTGGCGTCTCGTCTGACTTAGGCCGGCATTCACGGAAACGTTTACGGTAGCCCTTCTCTGTAAAGTTGTAGCACTGCAACAGGGCCTCTTTCAAGACGTCGTAGTTTTTGGCGTCATCGTTCGACAGTCTGGTGTAAACTTCGAGAGCTTGCCCCGTCAGACGTGCACTCAGTCGAATTGCCCAGTCTTGAGGTTGCCAGTTAGAGCTTTCAGCGAACCTTTCGAATCTCGCCAGATAACTGTCAATCTGGTCCTTCCCGTCGACGAAAGCTGGCAATTTTGGAGCCGTATGGTCGTTGGTGACTTGTGGCGCATGCTGATTGTTTTGGATACGCGCCAACTCTATTTGGTGCTGACGCTCAGCTTCTCTTTCTTGCCGCTGCTCTTCTCTTTCTTGACGCCGCTCTTCTCTTTCTTCTCGGCGACGCTGCTCTTCTTTTTCTAGACGCTTCTCTTCTAATTCTCGTTCTTCGCGGCGACGCTGCTCTTCCTTTTCTAGACGCTTCTCTTCTAATTCTCTTTCTCTTTCTTCGCGCCATATTCTCTCTTGAGACTTGACGTACTCCGTCAGCTGTTTGCCTTTTAGATTTAGTTCAACCCCTCTCTGCCAGAAGTCAGCCATCTTGATGCTTCTGGAAAGTTCTTTTCTGGAAAGTTCTTTTTCTTGAAAGTTCTTGACTGTGCTGTACCTTTCTAGACTGTTCTAGAACAGCACGCTTTCTGCAGTAGCGCTGATGCTTGTCACTAGTCGCTTTCGCTGACGCAGGCCCCGCTGTCCTCGTCGTATGCGACGCTGCACCACGCTGGTGTTGATGTATACGCTCCTGTGCTGAAGTAGACGCGACGTCCGCTCGCCGCTCTCTGTAACACTGGCGATGTAGCTCCGAGACTGTCCCTCGACGTAGTCTTGCGGCAGCTACGTAGTCCCGATCTGTTGTTCGCTCACGAAGCAACTCTTCAGCGACTACACGCCCTTGCAGTCAACCCGAACCTATCGGTGATGTAGTCCCAGTATGTTGGCCCCTCTCGACGCAACTCGTTGGCGGCTACCCTCGATGACTGCCTCTCGTAACGTTAACTCGCTTGTTGTAGCAGTTGAACCCTTGGCTATGGCGTGAATCGCGGCTTGACCCCCAAAATGTTACACTCGGTTCGATGATGGTGTTTTCTATCAGTATCTGATTCAGCCCCGATGCTTGAATTCCTGATAGTTGTGTAACTCAGATTCGTTTATTCACACAGCCTGTCCAAACAGCATACAAGTCACAAAGTCGACGTATGGAGTTTTCCACTTTTATTCAGCACACATCAACAACTGCATACAATTCTCAATTCAACTCAACAACTTTCACAGCAACTTTCCAAATCACTATCAACAACTTTACTCTCCCAAAACACACGAGCATCGAATTTATAATTTTTTTTTCTCCTTCGAGATGACGACAGGTTGTTCTAGAAAATGCCGTATTACAACCAACCAATCAGAATTAAAGATCGTCATCACTGACTTACGTCATACTTCTCTCTTCCTGCCAAAAGAATGTTCTCCATTATCTACGACCATCAAGAAACTTCGATCGATAGTAAACAAACAGATCCAGAAAATTCTACAACGATATCGACTAACGAAAATTATCAACGTTATACAAAGCCTCTCCTAACAACAATGCAAACTCAAATCAAAGGTAAATAAACTCCATTATTGAATACTTTGCAAAACGAAACGATTAGATCTATCGTACACGCTTCCGACATACTTTCGTTCGCGTTTCAACGTAACAGAGAGACAGACAGACGAGAGCGAAAGAGGCCGGCAGACAGACGCTAGACGAGAGAGGGACAGAGAGAAAGAGACGCTAAACGAGAGGGAGAGAGAGAGAGAGAAAGAGAGAGAGAGAGAGGGAGAGAGAGACAGAGACAGAGACAGAGAGACAGACAGACATACAGACAGACATAGATACACAGACAAACGGAGAGACAAGTAGACCTAGTAAGACCCCCCTCCGCCTTATTTTTCAGTGCTTTACAGTGCAGAAGATAGGAATAACTGTCTGATTTGAGGACTGTCCGAAGTGCTCTCATGTCGGCTCTAAGTGGTCATCGAAGGACGGGGCTGGAACAACAGGACTCGAGTTGTAGATTTACACTGATTATCAGAGACTATAGTGAGGGGCTCGCCTGAACAGACTTGAAGCCTATAATACTATAATACTAAGCCTGAGAAAGCGGTAAGAAAGTCTGGATGGCTGTAGACAAGACTGATAGAATACAATGAAGAATAAAGGGTAGATCATAGGAGGATCAACCAGAAAGCTCGGCCCTTTTCTTAATGTTTGGTTTACTGCTGGACATCGAAACAATAATCTGTTTACCCAAAAATAAGAGACAGAGGGCTGAAGGCCCAATAAAATGTAAAAAAATACTAACTGGAATATATAAAATATACTGATTATTTTAAACTATCCATGGATTTCAAACATAGGTTTTAAAAAGGGTTTTACAGAGTAGATAGGATTAAAAAAGGAAGTTGAAATATTTCTAGTTATAATTTCATGTACTATTATACATAGTTTAGTCTGCAATTATTTTCCAATGGTTATTATTTTAAATACAATTTCCGCAATGATTGGCACAAGCATGTATGGTTGTCATCTTGTTTCTTTCTCATCATATATCATAAATAAGCAGCCACTATAGGTTTTTTTGTTAGATAGTTATACTGTTTCATTTATTTTTTATTCATTTTATTTAATTAATTTAAATTTAAATTTAATTTGTTTATAATTTAATATATTGTTTAATATCACAGATTGAATAGACGTTACATTAAATAAAACTTAAAAAAAAAAGATTAAATAGGATCTTGTAAAACCTTCTTCAGTTTAAAATTCGAAGGTAATTGTTTGCACAATAGGATTTTCTTAAAGTAGTGTACCTGAAAACTAAGCATAAAATAGAAGGCCGTAAGAGATAAAAACACACCGGATGAAAAAGTTATCTATACATGTTTTTCGGTCTTCAGTTATTTAAAAATCGAAGTCAGTTATTTGCTCAATAGGAGGTGTTTTTGTTTTTTTAACGTATGGTACCGAAAAATTTGGCGATTTTATTATTAATTGTGTGCGCATATTTTCAAACAATACTTACTACTTCTTTTTCCCTATCTATATCCTTTTTTTATAAGGGTGGTTTTAATATTGCAGCTAGTAGGAGCGCCTGCAGTTTTCTATGCCAAACTTTTGTGGTTTCATTTGACCTCTACTGAGGATAAGCGCGTATGCTAATTTGGCTATTATTATTATTATTATTATTATTATTATTATTATTATTATTATTATGCTTATTATTATTATTATTATGCTTATTATTATTATTATTATTATTATTATTATTATTATTATTATCATCATCATCATCATCATCATCATCATCATCATCATCATCATCATCATCATCATCATCGTCATCATCGTCATCATCATCATCATCACTTCATCATCATCTTCGTTTATTTTTGTTAGTCACCGACGCGAAAGCTGGAGAACTATTATTTTTGTTTTGATTTGTATTTGCGACATATCCAGGAGTGGAAACGTGTGCGCTATACCATTCAAGCTTAACTGTTCACGTCTTTCACACAAAAAACTCAACAACATGTTTTTCAAAAAAACAAACAACATCTTATCAAAAATAAGCTTCTATTTTTATCCTTTTTAAAAAAAAAAGTATTTGTAAGCTTAGCGTTGCAAACTTGACTCTAGACATGTCGATAATTTTTATGCATCTTATAAATTCGTGATCATTCATCGGTAATTGGCGGCAGGAATAGTTCAGGGGTCAGAGCGCACGACTTATGTACGTGCGTCTCGGGCGACGGGGGTTCGAATCCTGACTTCAGCAAACTATTGTGTGATTGCTGGATAGTAGTGGCCAGCGCTTTGAGAAGCTCTCTTAGCTTGTAAGTGCGCCGTATACGAGCAATCTCTCTTATTTAAAAATCTAAAATTAGTTTCGATATCTTACAGGCTATCAAACGGCCAAACACTCTCAGACAAAAGAACCATATAATAAACAGATCTGTTATATGGATCAGTTTATGGCATGGATAGGCAGGCCCCAAGACCCAGGGAGAGAGAGAGAGAGACAGAGAGAGAGAGAGAAAGAGAGAGAGAGACAGACAGACAGACAGACAGACAGACAGAGAGCAATATTGCAAAATTGTGATCTTTGTAATGTTGGCACTGCCCGTCTGGGTCAACACTGCAACATTCCCACAGCCCAGCGATTATATTACTGGGTCTCTTCAGTCCGTCTATAACTTTGAGAAGTTTTCCTTTTATTTTAGTAATAATGGACGTATAATACTGTCATTGTGATATTTAATGCGAAAGGTAGAGAGGGGGGGGGGGAGAGGGATTATTACATTTAGTATTATAGCTATTTTTCTCAAGTTTCTCCATAAAGAAGATAACTTCTTGCCTTTTTTTTTTTTAAACATTTACAGTCAATGTTCTGTTATTGAGATTGTCAACGGGGAGACACCCCGTTGGGCGCCATGCCGGGGGTTTCAGTATAAATAGTATCTCCATTTTCTGGAAATTTAGTACTTTAAATTCCCACTGTCGCTGTCTTTCTCCTTAGTTCTTTCTCATTCCTACTCTGTTCTATCAGTCTAATATACTATCTTCTTCTTCGTTAGACCAGTCACCTACCTTTTTTCTTGAAAACTTCTTCCGGGACAAAACTCCTCATATGTGTGTAGGGTCTGTTGGATCAGCTTGGAAATATTGGACGCTTTCTGCCAGGTGGTCACTGGGGCTTCCTATGATGTTATTATTTAGCAATGTAGGCATTTTATATGTATGTGTTTTGTTGATATTTTATAATGATGTTTATATTCTATTTTGTTTTTGTAAACGGGGATTCGATAAATTAGAGTATAGTATCAGCGTCCCCTGCGTCTTTATTGTAAAGTGACTTGCTGGTGGAGTGCCTTCAGTGTTACCACTAGTGTTGTTTCGGCAGATCTTTTGTGCGGATCAGGGGCGAGTCCTCTTTCAGCGAAGTTTGGGTCTTGATTTTGTGGTTCTGATTTGACTATACTGGTCCTGATTCGGCTCGGAAGAGTCCGCTGGACCTAAAGCAATAATCATGTAATGTAATGTAAAGCATTAGCCGAAACCGGGATCTTAAACCCCAGTCACATCCACAAAGTTCCGGGTTTCCTACTTTATCCGGGCGCCTTTGCGCATTCATGTCGGTCCGGTTTTTTCACGATGTTCTTAGGTGTCGTAACCCTAACTCTAACCTTTACCCTAACCCCTAACCCCAATCCTTACTAAGACTACGATAGCACTGTGCGCATGCGTCGAATTTTGTAACGCGTCGACCAATCAGAATGCTCCCAGTCGCTCCCAGCCCAGCTAAGATACTAGGAACTGTGACGATGTCACACCGGATCTTAATTCCCGCAGCCCGAGGCGCCCACATGCAGCCTGTGTGGCGCATCGTATAACGTCACTGACAAGAATAAGGAGCACAATCCTGGACGACAGATGTGCGTCAGGGTCATTTAATATTTTTCAGTCCGTCAACCTTGAAGTTTAGAGACACTGTCTGCAGTGTTGACGCTTTATATACCAAGCTTATATTACTTCGCTGCCCTTTCACCACTTACAAATTGTGTTTGACTCATTCACCATTGAGCTATGCAGAAACCTTACAAAATCCTAGAAGCACTGGCCCTCTGTGGAAAGTGTGCTTAAACTGAAATGCTGTTATATTTATATAATATAGTTTATAATTTTTATAAAACTAATTACTATGTTCTATTGTGTTGAAATGCAATAGAATCCTTTACTGAACGTACAAGGTACGTCCAATTGCAATGCTCTGTTACTTCCGGTTCGTATAGGAAAAGAACAAGGAAAAGAGAGTAATTCATTTAATTCCCTTGAAGCGCTCTCTTCTCTGAAAGTACGGAAAGCTTAGGTCTATGTTTCCAACGGACACAGATCGAGTCAACAGGGAAAAGCCCAAATTCTGGCGGTCATAATATTAGGAGCATGTACTTCGATTAGCTCATTCATAATTATATTATTACGCAATTTTAACGACAAATTTTGATATGCAGCATTATGATTACAGTTAGAATTTGGATTAGGGGTTAGGGTTAGGCTTAGGGCTAGTGTTAGGGTTAACTTTAACCCTAGGCCTAGACTAGACCAATTTTTGGCATTTTCACCCTCAGTTTCATGGTTGCAAAAAGCACATGTTTGATCATGCTCTTCGACAAAACATGGCTGTTCGACACCGTGTGCCTCTCGAAAATGTTCTTGTTGAAATCTTGCAAGACGGTGATAGTGGTGAAGAAGATTTTGGTTTTAGATGGAAACTATAATAATTCTGATTTTGAACCTGTACATTTTGACTCTAAATTTAGATCTAGTGACAATGGCAGCGATTCAACCACTGACCAAGAGATACTTGAGGTAGAATTAGTAGTACGATAGTTGTCTTTCTTTTCTTTGCTTTTTTTGTTTGCTGTCCGATGAAGCTATCCACGGAGTGTTAAAACATAGTAACATTGTTGAGATTGTAAATCACCTAAACATGCATGATTGTAATAATATATTTTATTTTACCAATCAGCAACAATCTTGAAAAAAGGAAGTTTTGAAAAACAAAAACCTGAATATTGCACTTTCTTACAGGCACACAAATTCCTAATTTTCTTATTTACTCCTCTGTCTGTAACAGAAATGAAATATGTATTCAATTTCCTTTCCATGGTAGGTAAATGTTTTTATTGGTGTATTTTGAGTAGTATAAGAGCTATAGCAAAAACAAGAACATAAGTGACGAAAATGCACATTTTCTCTAGCAAGCAGCATACAAATCAAGCTAACAGCGCAAGGGTTAGTATAACTTCTTTTTTTTTCTTTCTCCAGGGCTACCGTCTTCGTCTCAATGACGACTCCTGTTGTCCAAAATGTGTAGAGTGTGAGTATAACGAAGTTTTGTGTGTGTGTGCGTGTATTCTTCTATTAAATAATTATTATTTAGTCCACTTTAGAAGGCGCATGTACTGTATATGTTTTCGCTCATGTATTTTCCCCAGGTCTGTGTACCCTCATCTCCAGATCTTGGTTCTATGTGCCACCAATAAAAACTTATTCTGACAGTCCTCAATAAAATTATATCACCTACATGAGCGTTTGAATTAATTAAATATTGATTTTATTTTTTATTTTGCGTTTGGTCATATTGACAATGTCGTAAAATGCTTCTACAGATGATGCTGTATGCACTGTGTTCGGTGACCCTCACTACAGAACGTTCGACGGCCGCATGTTTAACTTTCAAGGCAGCTGTAAATATCTTCTGGTCAGAGACTGCGATCATAACACTTTTAAAATCAAGGTAAGAAAATCAGGAATAGTTATAGATGTGGTGTCGGGTACAGTGGGGCAAGTGGTTGTTGATTATTCAGTTATTGATAAGAAGAAGAAGAAAAAGAAGAAGAAGAAGAAGAAGAAGAAGAAGAAGAAGAAAGGTGGAGAAATTGGAGAGAGGAGTATCTAAGGGGTGAAAATATTGATAGGAGTAAAACTGTCAAGGTCGTGACAAGGATTTGAGCAAAATAGTTTCTGGCCAAAGGCTGTGATCAGAACACTGTAAAACTTAATATGGGAAAATCATGTTTGATAAATGAGATTGTAGACAATTTTGTTAATAACCAAATTTCTCGTTCTATTGCTGTTCAGGGAACGTTGATGTGCTCTCACTCTAGTATTAATTTTAAATAATGTGCAGGTTCGCAATGGCGTGCGGTTCACCTCAGGCTTTGCTTGGACGCAGATGCTGGCAGTTTTTATCGGGAATTCCCGCATCAGCTTGCTACAGAACTTAAGGGTTAAAGTGGACCGCAGAAGAGTGTCTCTCCCGTACGTCAGACAAGGACAGTTCTCCGTCAGACGCACAGGCACCACGGTGAAGCTAAAATCGGACAAGTTAGGCTTGGAGGTGATGTGGGACGGAGACAGTTTCTTGGAAGTGACGGTGTCTTCGAGGTACAAGAACCGCTTGTGTGGTCTGTGTGGAAACTACAACGGGTTGAAATCTGACGACCTGACAGGCGGAGACGGGGTGATGTACAGAGACGAGGAAAAGTTCGGGGATTCTTGGAGGATCGGAGGAATGGGAGCGTGCAAGAGCAGGCCCAACCAGGACGTGGCTAAGGTGGAGCATGAGTCGCTGTGCGCCCGGAGCGAGGAGGCCAAGCTAAGGGCGCACAGAGTGTGCAGCGTCTTTTACGAGCATTCCTTGTTGCCCTGCCGACGACTTCTTCCTATCGACCCTTATGTCAGGTGAGATTTTCACTGCCGTTTTAGATATTTAATACCGATCTAATTAGTTAATAGTGGTCAAATTTAGTCTGCCTGTTTTACGCGGGGTAAACCAGTTGCTCGTTTAACGAGATATCCAACGACGTTTTAGGCTTTGTTTTAGGTGAAGTTTGAGATGCATTAATTTTGTTAACAGAAGATCGCTTTAAGCATTTAAACTATTTTGTGAACATAATTGGAATCATTTGGCTCATACCTACTTTAGGTTACAAATGACAATGCTCAGCAAGTTGTTATTTATAGACATATATACGACTAACCTGTGTATACTCTCTTGAGTTTTATATATTCTGACATATTGCTAACCTTTGGTGATTCGCATGTGTGTGTGTGAGTGTGTGTGTGTGTGCACGGATGCTTTTACGTGTGTGTGTGTGTGTGTGTGTGTGTGCATGTGCATGCTTGCTCTTACATCTGTGTTTGTGTGTGCACGTGCGGCACGTTCTCAGCTCGTGCATCACGGACATGTGCGACTGTCCCCCGGGTCGGTACTGCGCGTGCGAGTCACTGAAGGCATACCTGAGCCAATGCCGGAGGGTGGGGATTGGAGCAGCAGACATCCCATGGGAGCGTCATGGCAAGTGCTTCTGTAAGTCTGGCGTCTTCTCAATGCTTACAACCGTGTATGTAGGCGACATGCAAAATGTCTTAAGATCATCATCATCATCATCATCATCATCATCATCATCATCATCATCATCATCATCATCATCAGCATCATCATCATCATCATCATCATCATCATCATCATCATAAGAGTAAACTACTTGTATAATTCAGGTATTTTTCCTGCATGCTCATCATCATCATCATCATCATCATCATCATCATCATCATCATAAGAGTAAACTACTTGTATAATTCAGGTATTTTTCCTGCATGCTATTTTATCATGCAAAATACACTTGCTGAGACTATTGCTAGCAACAAGAGAGAGAGAGAGAGAGAGAGAGAGAGAGAGAGAGAGAGAGAGAGAGAGAGAGAGAGAGAGAGAGAGAGAGAGAGAGAGAGAGAGAGAGAGAAAGAGAGAGAGAGAGAGAGAGAGAGAGAGAGAGAGAGAGAGAGTGAGAGAGATTTAATTTGCATAAAAAATTCCAGTACCGATAATGTGAGCAGATGTAGGCTTATTATATGAAACTGTTTCTTGAATGACTCCGTAGCCAGATCCACGCAGTGATTGAGAAGGCGGCTGCACTCTCGAAAGACATGCTGCTGCTAATTATGATGATGATGATAATGATGATGATGAGGATGATGATGATTTGCTGCTGCTGCTGCTGCTGCTGATTATGATGATGATAATGATGATGATTTGTTGTTCTTATGATACATCTCGATATATTTTAATCGCTCCTTGTATTTCGCTTTGTTCTGGTTTTGCATTTGTTTTCATTCTTTGTCATCAGCTTCAACCCTGGACTGCCCTAAAGGAGCCAAACCAGTGTTGTGCGCAGATGCCTGTCCCCGAACTTGCGACAACTTGAATTCCGTGCAGCCCGAGTGTTCGGAACAGTGCGACGCTGGATGCCTCTGTGACGAAGGGTTGGTGTTCCACGAAAACGCCTGCATCAAACCGCATTTGTGTTCCAACGGGGATGCTCCTTACTCGTGATGATGCTGGACAGTATTTTTTTCCTGTAATATAATCACAAGCAGAATGCTTGTTACTCGAACAATTGAGTCGTCATATCGCCTACTCTTCCTTGAAAGTTTCAACCAACTATACACCACTCGTGCGTATAGGCACAGACAGACAAGATATTTGCATTTTTCATATTTCCAAACTTATCTGAAAATACTTTGATATACTCTGGAATCAGAGCGAGCCAAATGTCGGTCTGCATGTACTTTGTCGGCCAGTCTGGGTCTCAAAAACCAATGAGCCGATTTTGTTAAACGTCATTGAAACATTACTAGGGTTAGTGACGATATTCCCGTGCCGTTGTATCAACTTTGCGTTAAAGGCCAGGGTCACTTCTGTCAGTTCTTTGCTAAAGATTTTGTTCTTTAATATACAGATTCTTTTACCACCACAAAGACTGTTTGTGTCATTGACCTTTGCTTTTTCTGACAAGTCCCGGTCGCCGAGTTTATATTATAAACACGTTTCGCCTTTTATTTCAAACTTGTCTGAACCGACTTGGATAAGTATTGCTTGCAGATAAATCAGATAGGGGCCCAGCATTCCTTTGTTTTTATTTTTCTTCTTTATGATAAAGCCGTGTCACGTCATGAAACTTAATCCCTTTTGAAAATGATGATTCTCAGCTCGGTGTGTGTGTTTGTGTGCGTGTAGGTGTGTTTGTGTGAGTGTGTGTCTGGAGATACGTTTGGATGACTTGCCATCTTTATATTTTTACGCCCAATACTCGACCAGTTACGCGTGAAATAAATTGAGGTATTATTAACGCAACGAAAATCTATACGAACAATTAGAAAACTTAGTGTTTCTGTTTGTTTAGAAAGTGACCGCAAACGTACTTCGTGTTTTGCTTTGATAGGGGTTCCTTAATGTTGATTCTTGACATGTCAAGGTCGTAGCATCCTGTTGATTCATGGTTGACACTCAAACCTCAGCTGTTTTTTTTTTTATTCTGAACTTACTTCAGTGATTGATTTCGGACTCGCACTGATTTTGCAGTGCATTAAGGAGACTGCACACGTGGAAACAATCAGGCGGTGAAAAACTTATCAGCAGCGTGGAATGGCAGGGAGCCTCGATGTCCGCCTCTGTAATGCAGAACTTGAATATAGAACGATTGTCTCTTTGCGGGCAGCGGAACACTTGTTTTCGATATCAATAGATGGCATTAGAAAAAGGGTTGCAAAGTGTTCTCTGAAGCTGTTCAAGTGACATGAAATAGTTTGCATCTGAAGGATGACGGTACCCCTGAGTTGAATTGGACTGCATTTTGTAAAATAAAGTGTTAAATTTTCACATATGTTATTCTGACGGCCTATGAAACAAAGCGGCATCATGACTCCGAATGTAAAGTGTTGAAAATGTCCACGAAGAATGTTTAACAGTTTTAATATAAATTATTCACATGGGTTTGTATACTCAACTCGTGGTTTAGGACTTGAAACATGTCATCGTGGCTCCGGAATATTACTTGAAACATATTATCGTGGCTCCGGAATATGACTTGAAACATGTAATCGCCAATTGTAAAGTCTACCTCATACAAATTTTATCAGATGTTTTTTTGTAATGTTGGTTGATTGTTGTGTTGTATTTGTGCTTTTTATTTTCCTCGCCATACCAGTATACCTCAAATATTATGACATCTAAACTCGTAGACACTCACGCCAAATTTTAAAAAAATCATCTCTATCAAGTAGCATTTTGCTTATGTCAGAAATATAGTTTCTAGACTTCGTCGTATATAAAGCGGTTATATATATATATATGTCAAATGTTATAATCCAAACTCATATAGTTTGAGGTTAACTAGAATGTCATAATTTCATCATTTGCCTGAGTTATTTATGTATAAACTAATTAACTAACACAATAACTAACTAACTAACCAACTAATCCCACCAGAAGTTGGCAGGAAAAGACCTGAGGGATGCTGTCGTTGAGGGGTTTTGGCAATTCAGCCTTGTCTGTTGTCAGTCATTTTTACCAAACTTTGGAACTTTGGAACTTTGAGAACTTTGTCCTTTTATTAGCAAAACCACATATAATTAAAGCATGAAACAAGGCTCATAGCCCAGGGGGCATTTTAGCCAAAATAAGGGGAAAAGGGGGGATGGGGAATTACAGACATTAAAAAACAATGAACGGCACAAGAAAAGCTGCTCCATAGGCATCACAAGATAAACCTCTGAAATGTCAAACACCCCTTTTAAGTTTTATGTTGGGTCAACATGGAAAGAAAAATGTACAGCATCGCATGGTTCACAAAATAAGACAAAAGGGAATGCACAATATATAAATAGTGACACAACTCAAATTCCAACAAAGCGGCTTAAATTTAGCAACCTGCTCTTTGATTCAATATTCGTCCAAACAAGAAAACTGTATTTGCTCTGTTCATTGTGTTTACAATCGTGTTGAATATTATTAAACTTTCAACTTTGAAGGCTTCAAGCCAAGGCAAAAATTTATCAAGTTCATGTTAGCATTTTATACTATACCAGAAATTTACTTTCTAAACTTGGGAGTGCTCACCATAGTTACCATATCGAAATATCGAATAACCCAAATCATAGACTTTCAATTTCATTCAATAGTTTTGAATGTTTTTTAGCCTGTGTCAGATATCATGAATTGTTTTCTAACCTAGTTTGTTTCATTATACTGTAATTTGTAGCTAATAGCATAGCCTTTTATGCCAATTAAAATTGTATCAATGTCATTAAGTATTTATTCTATATCAAGAATAGAATGCCTTTAAGCTACGTAAACAAAAGATTCATTTCCTAGCTATCCATTCACGCAGAATTAGCATTTCATCAGTGTCATGTATCGTTTATTCTGTACCAGAAATTTGTTTTCTAACTTAGTGTTTATTATGTCACTTAAGTGAACACACAAACTGAAAGGCATTAACACTAAATCACAATATGTACCAATCTATTTTAGCATTTATGTTACACAAGATATAGGCTATATGTAATGTCTGAATTAAATGGCTTTTATTTGTTGCTGTCACACTATTCTAAGTCTATATATAAATTTTAAGGTAGATATTGTTCAATATATTCTACAATCGCTTTAGAGATTCAGTTTTTATAAAATAGGATTTATATCATCAGCATTTATACACTACCAGATATGAATGTAATTGTGTTTATTTGCATGTCATATTGTGTACCTCGGGGTGTACTCATTTAATGCGAACACGCCTTTCATCCTGCCATTTTTTTAAATTTTACACCTCATAATTATAAATTATTTATAGTGGATGATGTTTGTGAATACGGCCAGCAGTAACGGCCAGTCAGATATATATAAATTATATTTTTTTTCGGTGGGGAAGGAGAGGGGAAGGGAAAAGGGGAGGGGATACAGTTTGATTAAAACAACATGGGAACACATTATCAATTAGTATAATAAGATTCTTCTAAATATTTTCATAGTAATTTGTATGAACCGATAAATATTACAGACACAGAAACCCTTCGGCATATTATATGAAAACAGAAGAGATATCAATGTCGCTTTGAATTTGTAAATGAAAACACGAAACTCACTGACTAACACCACCACTCCCCCAGCCCCCAGCCGCAACACACACACAAAATCCCCAAACCAAATCAAACACATACACCCCTCCCCACTCCCTCCTACATACACAAAAAAATAAAACTTGCGAGATGCATGCAACTGGCTTATTTTCTTCCCCACACTGGACAAAGCCATACAGGACGACGAGATAAAAACTATAAACATAATGAATGAACTGAAAGGAGGGGAACACAATATGCTTGTTATATTATGCTTGCGCAGCCATCTTGGCAAGAGTCATTTATAAAACTCCCTAGAGCCGTCCCCGGCGCCTGACATGATTTAGGGTATGAAGCTAAAACGTTTTGCTTTGACATGCGAGTGGGGATTTTTTGAATGAACAAAGCCCGGATAGGGCGGTACATTTTTCTACATGATGTATGGGGACATAAGAAGTTTAAAGGGTTATCTTATTATTTTTTCTGTGTGACCGATGTTTGGCTTAATGATGGGAGATTTTGTGGTAAGTAGGGTGGGTGGGAACAGACATGCATTTTTGTTGTCTATTGACGACCGGTTAATTGTTTGTGTGTGTGAATGAACGAAGAAATAAATGAGAGAGAGAGAGAGAGAGAGAGAGAGAGAGAGAGAGAGAGAGAGAGAGAGAGAGAGAGAGAGAGAAAGAAAGAAGATAAGATAACCATTTTATTTTACAAGGGTGAAAGAGTAAGCGCTGGATGCGCTTTTTACATCTTGCCCTTGGGGCTTTAATAACTATTAAATACAACTCAAAGTTATAACATTCACGTCATGGAACAGTAACAAATAAACAATGTCATCATTAAATAAAATCATTTTCAAACAATTGAAATCAAATTAATGGTGTTAATATCGATCAACCACATTGACAATTAATGTGTATTTATTTTTTTAATGTGTTTTAGGAGACGTGTTCTAAATGATGTAAATTTAGATGCTGGAGTGCGGAGATCTTTAGGAAAGTTATTCCACAAAGTGGAACCGGAATAAGCTAGACTAGTTTTGAAGAGCTCAATTCTTAATTCTTGGAATTGGAACATTTAATTTTGTGGACGATCTGGCAGGTTTTATTTTTTTTAAAGAGTAGAAAGATAGGAAGGTGAATTGCAAGAAAGGACCTTGTGCATGAGAGAGAGAGAGAGAGAGAGAGAGAGAGAGAGAGAGAGAGAGAGAGAGAGAGAGAGAGAGACAGAGAGACAGAGAGAGACAGAGAGAGACAGAGAGAGAAAAAAGAATGAGGTGGCAGAGTCTTCAAAAGATCATCGGAAGTTACGAGAGGATTCTAAGCCCTTTGTTGTGATGTATGTTTTGTGCAGGGATACAAGGCCTTTGTTGTTGATGTGTTTTCATAGTATCATCAGGGCAGCCGGAAGAACCTTAAAGTCAACAGAGACACTGCAGT
Source organism: Oncomelania hupensis (assembly GCA_036898135.1). Taxonomy (NCBI): domain Eukaryota; kingdom Metazoa; phylum Mollusca; class Gastropoda; order Littorinimorpha; family Pomatiopsidae; genus Oncomelania; species Oncomelania hupensis. Next base: position 102,236,473 of record CM072512.1, on the reverse strand, counting down.
ATCTAATGGGCCGTAAGAGACCGTTAACGGCCTTTCGAAAGTCTTTTTTATTTTTAAGAATAGATGCGCGGTCCCCATTCATAATAATGTGTGCCGCCAAATCAGCAATAATTTACGACCAATAATCTCTCTCGCGAAGGGATTAAGGTTAGGGAAAAGGCTTAACATGTACTGGTGGTAATTTATTCATGTTTGCTGTAATATTGTCTGTTTCCAAAACATCCAGCCACTGGTTTTTCATTCGATGCAAAAGTCCTGTGGCGTCGGAAGTAGGCAATTAATATTACTGTTAAAGATTTCTATAAATTGTCCTTTGTAATAATGTCCTTGCACAAAGATAATTTTTACTGGTAGATTGACCTGTAACCATGAACATGATAACAATGCCAACAACATCTTCCCGTACGCCCCTTTATATCAGCTCCTCCCTCGCCCCTCACGCCTTCTCCCAACCCTCCCACCTATACACACACCATTCTCCCCCTCTCCATACCCTGACTAAAAAAAATGGCGATTTAATCTTTTTATGCACTCTAGGACCAAAGGGGGCATTAGTGTTATTTTGTTAACCTTTGTTATTCAATCGACGCTAAGCTGCCTTCAGCGAACGCTCCCGTATGTGCACCTATAAATTATGTTGTCGTCGTCGTTGTTGTTGTTATTTTAACCCTGATGCTAGATTATGATTAAGAGATATACACGTCAGTGGTTGTTTGCCGTTTTAAATATTTCCCCCGCTCTTCTTTCGTAAGCCTGTAGAATAGCCCTAGATGAAACTGAGAAATGCCGCTTATCTTTTGACAAAGGTGGTACAGGAAGGCATTGTCACAGGTTTGACTAGCGCGAGAGCAAAAATTAAGACACCTGACTCTAGCTGTCTTTGTAATGGTTATTATACTGTCAGTGTCAGCGTCTTTGAAAGACTGACCGTCAGTGAACGGTACAATTATGAATTTGTCAGTGTCAAAAGCATCAAGTCAGTATCAAAATACAATCAGCAACTTGTGTATCAACTATCATGTAACTGCTGAATCTATGAAACTGATTTTTTAATTTTTTGTTTAATCAAGTAGGCAGTATCATTGCTGAAAGCAATACCTTCTCTTTGTCATTTATGTAAGCTAACATATTAATAACGTTCTTTTCATACAACCCTAGAAAGCAAAGATGCATTTTGAGAATTTAAATTAGCACATTATCTGGATTTTGTTAGCGTACGCAAGTAAAGCGGTGCAAAATGATTTTTAAAGTTACTGTGAAAACTGATCACTTTTACAATGGCTTTTTAAAAGCTCGTGACCCGTTCAGATTTGGATTTACATCATGATGAAGACGATTATTTGCGCTCTTCATCCGACACCCTCCTCAGGGTACCCCGCCACAAACTGTATTCTGTTGTTTCTAGATCTTGTTCTGTCTTTGAACCAACTGCCTGGAATTCATGACCTCTTTCTCTCCGCAGCATACCGAATATCAGCACCTTCAAAGCAAACCTCAAAGCTCATTTCTTCTCTTAAGTCTTCTCCTGATCTGTTTTGTCTTCAAACTTCTTCTTCCATATTGCTTCATCTTTTGTGTGCGTGCTTGCTTGTGTGTGCGGGTGTGCGCATATGCTTATTTGTGTGTGCGTGGGTGGGGAATCACTTTGTTTATTACTGCCTCTCCCCCAGTCCGCTTTGATTTTGCCTGCTCCCAGTCATTTATGTATATGTAGTGTACTAATGTTTAATGAGTGCGGGAATGCGTGAGGGTGCGCTATAAACTGTTTCTTACAGGAAAAACGCCTTATAAATATCCTTATTATTATTATTATTATTATTATTATTATTATTATTATTATTATTATTATTATTATTATTATTATTATTATTATTATTATTATTATTACTTTCTAGATCTTATTGAAAGGCAACACTTACTCACTCACTAGCTTGGAAGAGACCACGAAGCCAACGCGACCTAGATAAGGAAGTAGCGTCACTATGTATGGAACTATTCAAAGGTTGTTGGGACAGTTCCAAGCAGTCTTAGGGAATTACACACAGCGCATCTGAGACTAGACGAAACCTTCGAGAGAGGGAGAAGCCATAGTCTAGCATCATCCACGCGGTGTGAGGGAATTGCTGTCTGACGCTACTCCTTCATCTAGCTCACCTCCTATGCATACTTACATTTAGCGTAGTTGGACACATTCTGTTTTGTGTTTGCATACATATTTTGTTTTATCTGCTCTCTCTCTCTCTCTCACACACACACATGCACACACACTCACACACACACTTATCACAGCATAATCAGTCACAAGATAGTCGGTCTTTTAAAGAAATGGATTGTATGGTATTTAAAACAAACACACAAACAAAAAACAAAACAAAACATCGTCTTAAACTAAACTGACATTGTAGTACACAGTCTTAGGTATTCCATATTGTCAGAAGATGGCTGAAAAACCACAAGGACACCAGAGATGACCGATCCTTAAGGCCCATTAGCTGAGTTACCACCGGCCTCGTGTGTGGCAGGTAGTGGTTACTTGTAAGATGATGCTTCCATGGATCCTCCCAGTCATGTGTCCTGCTCAGTCCCTCCCAGGCCATCAACGGCCTTAACTGGACAGGCTGGAGACAGGGGGTCATTAAGGGTAACTTAAGATAATCTCTGCACTACTATACTACCCTTAGCATCCAGTCTCTGTTGTTGCTAGTGGTTGAAACTTCCGACCTTTTGGTTGTTTGGTCTCAGTTACCTCTTCCCACAAGAATCTTTTGTTACACTACTACTTCAGTGTGCTGCTTGTTTTTTGGGTATTCAGCACACTAATACTCCACACCAACCACACCCCTCCCTCTCTCTCTCTCTCTCTCTCTCTCTCTCTCTCTCTCTCTCTCTCTCTCTCTCTCTCTCTCTCTCTCTCTCTCTCAGACTTAGTGATAAGTGAATTCCTCAAAGCGCCAGAGGCTGTGCTTCTGCCGTTCTTGGTCGGGTTATTCAATAAAATATTCGAGGATGGTGTATTCCCTGATGAGTGGACAAAATCCGTGATCGTGCCGTTGCACAAGAAGGGCGATCGTGACAATCCCGATAATTACCGAGGCATCAGTCCACAGAGTTGCGAGAGCCAAATGTTTACTGGTGTGTTACACGTCAGATTTATTAAAGGGCCAGAAGACCCTTCAATTATTACGGACGCCCAGGAAGGTTTTAGACGAAATCATTCCACAATAGATCACACCTTCACCCTTTATGCTATGATTGAGAAACAGTTCTTACGAAATACAGCAGTCACCGATAATATAACTTAAGGACCAGATTTGTATTATAAGGACTTGAAGGTTATTATTACTTTAGATTACAGCAGATTTTAACATGCAGGTGACTTTATTAATAAAACCAGAACTAATAAATGTGACAGTCCCCTTGAAAAAAATCAAAGTACAAAAGCATTTTGTAAAGGTTGCGAGTTTGATTTAAGTGTTTGAAGTTTGTTAGTCTAGCAAGCGAATGAGTTTAATATCAATTTTGATGTAAGTGCATAGTATTCTCTATTTTCTGTTGACTATAATTTTTTGGTCAATATTTGCCTCGTTATACTTTTTTCAATGATCACCCTTGTGTTATGCATTAAAGTTTTAAAGTCTGAAAAAACGTCTCTCTCTCTCTCTTTCTCTCTCTCTCTCTCTCTCTCTCTCTCTCTCTCTCTCTCTCTCTCTCTCTCTTTCAGTTTCTCTCTCTGTTTTTTTTTTAGGTTGGGAATAGGAGGTGAATTTGCTTTAATTCGTAACTTATGTGGGCAAAATTGTATACTGATATTCAGTTTCATATTGGTGTTCTGATATCATTTTATACTGAATTTAGATCCTAAACTGAGTTTTCAAAAATCTTATTTAGTATTTATTATACGCCTTACGTGGCTTTGTATTTATGTGATTGTCTTTCTCCTTTGATTTGATTTGCCCTTGCAAACTTCTATGATGGTTTAATGAATTTACGATTTGCTTTATAATTTGGTCTTCAGTCGTCACTCTCTATTTGTTAAATGTGTTTCTTTTTTCTACACCTCTCAAGCTGCAGCCGTTACTCAGTCTGTTTAGGCTTGTGCCATCTTGTGCAGTTTCCATTTGTTATTAAAACTGCACGTTCATTGTTTTACAATTAGGTTGCTTTTTAAACACTGATAAAATTGTAATGTCATGGGCATATATATTGTTTTTAATTGGCACTCTAAAATGTGTGCTACTGCAGCAAGATCATTAGAACTACTATCCGGACTGCAGGGATTTTGAAGCAGCGAACGAAGAAAAAAAAATTGTGTTTTTACTAAATACACATAAAAATGATACTTTTCATGCTGGAAACAGACTCATTTTTATCTATAATGATGGCCAGTCTCTTGTTGTATTACTATTCTTATTAAATTGGTGCAGAATGTTAATAATAGGATACTGATAATTTCTAAATGTGTAATTATTAAATTACTGTGATTAGACTAAATATAAGAATTTTTTAATGCATTTGGAATGACGGTAATGCAGATTTTGTTTTTCATTTTTGTAAAAGAAGCACGATACTATCTGTAAAAATTTCACATAATATAATTTATAGTAATATAATAATATTTTGTAATATTCGATTGAAAACTTTTCCAAAACTCCTCGCCGGTGTATGGGGTCTGTTGGGTCAGCTTGTGGATATTGAACGCTTTCTGCCAAATGGTCACTAGGACTTTCTATGGTACTATTATTTAGCAATGTAGGCATTATATATGTATGTGTTTTGTTAATATTTTATAATGATATTTATATTCTACTTTGTTTTTGTAAACGGGGGTTCAGTAAATTAGAATAAAACCGCAGCGTCCTTGCAAGAGATGCCTTTATTGTAGGGGTGCCGGAGGTTTCTGTATAATTAGTATCCGCACTTTCTGGAAATTTAGTGCTTTAAATTCCCACTGTCGCTGCCTTTCTCATTCCGACTCTGTTCTATCAATCTACTATACTATTTTCTTCGCTAGACCAGTCACCTACCTTTTTTCTTGAAAACTCTTCCCAAACTCCTCATTTGTGTATAAGGTCTGTTGTGTCACCTTGGGAATATTGGACCTTTTCTGCCAAATGGTCACTAGGGCTTCCTATGATATTATTTTTTTTAGCAATGTAGACATTTTATATGTATGTGTTCTGGTTATATTTTATAACGGTGTTTGTGTTCTGTTTTGTTTTTGTAAGCGGAGGCTCGATAAATTAGAGTAGAGGCTTAGCGTTCCCTGCGTGGGATGCCTTTATTGTACAGTGACTAGCTGGTCTTCAGCGTTACCACTAGGGTTGTTTCAGCAGATCTTTTATACAGATCGGGGGCGAGTCCTCTTTCAACTAAGTTGTGGTCCTGATTCGGAATTTGCAGTCCGCTGGGCCCTATAAACAATGACTAACTAACTAATCTAAAAACTTATCTAAAAACAGTTATTAAAATGAGTTGCTTTTAGCTGCCAGCGATGGAGATGTCATCTTTGTGTGTGTGTGTTTAAATATATTAATTATTAAATCGGTGTCATTTCAAAGTCATTTTTATGATTATTATTTTGTCTCTTTTTATCAGTGCCATACGCCATTATAGCTTTTTTTAGTTGTTGTTTTATTATATGTATTGTACACACGTGAAAAGTGTCAACCGGTCCTCAGAGCTTTTGCGGTCAAGGATAATTATGATTATTATCTTATTGTATTGTGCTACCTACTAATTTTCATCTCAGGGCGAAGACAACATTTTGCATTTGATATTATTCGTATCATTTTGTGTGTGTAAATTATCAAGAAAATTATGATATTATAGTTATTGTGTGTGGTGTTTGTTTAAAGTTTGAAACCTTTTCTGGATTCTGTAAATAAAAGAATGAGAAAACGAAATTTGACAAATTGGATTTTTTTATGTTGTTATAACTCATTTGTTTGTGGATGGCAGTGGCGGCGGCTGTGATGATGATGATGATGATGATAATGGTGATGAAGATGATGTTAATGAGGATGGTGATGATGATGATGATTATGATTATGATGATGATGATGATGATGATGATGATGATGATGATGATGATGATGATGATGATGATGATGACGATGACGATGATGATGATGAAGGCGCTTATGCGTGTCCACCCTGACAGAATGTCAGGGGGCGTGAAAATTGTCATGGATAAAAATAAGCAACGCAATTGCCGCTCAAGAAATAGTGTCAAGTATAATATTTTATTTAGTATTACTGTTAGTCTAGGAAAATTTCAAACTGAACAATTATAAATATATACAATTATCAATATTCTATAGTCTCTTATATTACTTCCCCGTCTGTCCTACAGTTATCCATCCATCGTTTATCTATCGCTTATCTATCCCACCATTCAAATACTGACTGAAACTTCAACCAAACATAAAATATGAGGTCTCCAAGAAAGGTACACGAAGGATTTGTAAACTTTACCAATTAAAGTCGCGCATCTGCAAGTTATCCAAGTTGTTGTTGTTGTTGTTGCTATTGTTGTTGTATCAAATTATATTCATCAGGTTAGCTTAATTTTGTATTGATATACCTAAGTTCACTTGCTTGTTCATAATTCACTGATTCGTTTATTAAATAACTATAATTGTACTCTTACGGACACTTCAACTATAAGAACAGAAAAAAAGTGAGAAGTCACCAAGAAAACGACAGGGGTCGTCAAATTCACCAAATAATTACAGTCGCGTGTCAACAGCCTATCGTAAACTGCAAGCCACGCATGCCCTTCCTAACCTTAACATGATAACTCAGAAGTTTTACAAAGGACCCGATGGCGTTCAGAGAGACCGTAAATTTGGACAGAGATTGGCTCTCATGAGTCTCTGGTGACAGATAACCCGAAGATGGAGTCTTCTGATAGGAAAACCACGATTTTTTTTAGTGTTCGTATCTTCATCTCTCGACCGTATTGTTTGTGTTTGAAGGAACAAAACAAGACGTGCATGTACAGTACAACGTACGGTTCATCAGAAGTGAAGACAAATATGCAATGAATCACTGGAAGTGCCCTGAAATTACCCATTCAACTCTTACTTCGGATGAGAGTATAAACCAAGGTCTAGTCTGTGCACACCTGCATTGGATAGCACAGAATTTAAAGATCCTGACGCTCGTGCACTAGACGGGTGAGTGCCAGTTACCACAACACACCCAGCAAAGCAATACGTCCTTACCCACCCTTTACAGCCTTTATCCACCCTTCCCCGGTCGCTCGTGATTGTGCTCAGTTTTCTTGGGCGTTAAGAGGATACGCCTAAGGCAGCAAGTTGGCTTCTCGGACGGCTCGAGTTAGGTCCTGTATCGGTCAGCGTCTTGAGCTGTCAAAGCTATAGCGCTTGTATAAGAGCAATAAAAATAGCTTTAAAATAAATATGCAGTAGAAATTTTTATAGCGTAGCTGCAAAAATATGTACCTTGGGGAATATAAGAAACAAAGTGAAGTCCATACCAACTAGCCTTATTGCGGTATTTTAGTCTTTTGGTAATAAGTAGGCTGCATCTTAATTGCGGCAGAAATTAAGAACGCGGGTTACAAGAGTTCATGTTACAGTATGTAAGCTACTTGATAGCCAGCAACAAACGCATATACAAACATTCAAAATATAATTCTATTCTAATATTCTGTACCTTCTATGTTTTTGGACACATCTAAGGATAATAACGTATAGGTCTCGGGTTTTGTTTGCATAAAGACAACTTAGTACATACAAAATCTTTAGCACTGAGAAATCCAGACGCTCGTGCTGAAATATTAAACTCCGACCTGGAAAAGATTAGTAACTGGGCAAGGCAGTGGAAGGTCACATTTAATGAAGCAAAAACCGAGTTATTGACTGTGAAACGTGACGCATCCCCTGATCCTGACCTAACTTTTGGAAATAGTATTTTACAAAACAGTGAATTTCACAGGCACCTGGGTGTCTACTTTCAAAACAATTTGAAATGGGACGAACACGTTAGGTCTGTTATTCGTAAGGTTACTTTTTTATCTTCATGTCTGCGGTCATATAAACATAAATTAAGTCGAAAAGCTCTTGAAACTATGTATAAATCTTTTATCCTTCCTCACTTTGATTACGCTGATGTTGTATGGGACAACTGTACCGAACTACTTTCACATTCTCTTGAAAAAATTCATCTAGAGGCTGTCAGAACCATTATAGGAGCAGTAAAGGGTACTAGTCATGAACTGCTTTACCAGGAATCTGGTTTTTGTAGTCTTAAAGAACGCAGAAAGAGACACAAACTGATACTTTACCATAAAATGATAAATAATAACTGCCCAGAACACCTATCTGCCCTGCTACCACCGCTTGTAAGAAGTACTAATCCATATCACCGTAGAAGACCATTCGAAAGAAACGTTCCCACTCATAAAACCGAAATGTACAAAAAATCATTTATACCTTCTGCAACCATCTTATTCAACGAATTGCCTGAAAATCTCCAATCGAGTCAATCAACTAGTAGTTTGAAAAGATTTTTGTCAAGAGATGATCCTGTAGTCCCACTTCATTATTATTATGGCAAACGCGACCAACAGGCTCTGCACTGTAGAATGAGGCTAGGTATGAGCGACCTTAATTATGACTTGTTCCGCCGCCATTTATTGGACGATCCAACTTGTCACTGTACTTACCCAGCTGAGACATCGGAACACTTTCTTCTCTCCTGCCCACTATTTATTAATGCAAGAACACAGACAATACATACTCTGAATCCTGAATCTCAAGATGTCATAATATTACTTTATGGTAATGAATGTTTGTCCGTTCAGGAGAATAGTATTATTGTAGCTGTTGTCCACGAATTTCTGCGACTGTCAGGCCGCTTTCACTAATAGTTACTAGTTAACTTGCCTTTGTGTCTGGTGTATTAAAGATATATATATATACATATTTTATTTTATTTTATTTTATTTATTTATTTATTTTTTTTTTTTATTATTATTTTTTTCTTGGGGGGGGGGGGGGGGGGGTGTTTCTTCCGTGGTACCTACATACCTTCCGCAAACTCCTTGCTACAGTTGTGTCCCTAGTGAATCTCTCGCTATTATTTTGTTATTATTTCATTATCTTTTTAAAATTTGTTTCTGTATTAATTTTATTTGTTATTATATTTGTGTACTATTTTTTGTAACTCATTTGTATGTTGTTTATGATTATGCTTTCCTTATCATTGTTAATTGTTCTTGTGTTGATGGCAATGTATAACTATTTGTATCTCAATGATGTATCTATTCCGCCTAAACTGACACAGATTATTGTAACTTGTCCAGGTATACACTCACTTAAGCTTTGTCTTTTGTGTATTCCTGTTATTATATTTGTTATGTATTTGTCAGATACTGAATAAACCATTGTTTAAACCAAAATGGAAAACAAAGACTTAAAACACGTATGTTTGTATGTAGATTATAGTCACACGACACTTTCGCATATAGGTGACTACTGGACCGATTTATACTGACACCAGCGGGCCAGTTGTTGGTAAAGGGGAAAATAATATGATCACACGTTGACCAATCCGGGATTCGAACCAGCGACCTTTCGGTTGCTAGCAAGACGCTCTTACCAACTGAGCTACCCGGCCCCTCCTTAAAACACACGGTCAGACCCTCTGATCATACAATGCTAGGTATCTGCGTCACTCTGAATAAACAATAATAGTTACATGCGTCATAATCTTAACTAGCTGCAGCAAAACCTGTGAATAATTAATACTAGGTACCTGCGTCATAATATTAAATATCTGCGTCAGACCCTATGAATAAGTAATACTATTGGTATATGCGTCATACTACTAATTATTTGCGGTAAACCCTGTGAATAAATAATACTAGGTATCTGCGTCCGACGATCTGAATAAATAATACTATATGTGTGTCAAACCCTCTTAATAAATAATACTAGGTATCTGCGTCATAATATTATGTATCTGCGTCATAATACTAGGTATATGCGTCAGACCCTCTGAATAAATATTGCTAGGTATGTGCGTCAAACTCCCTGAATAAATAATACTATGTACAGTATCTGCGTCGGGCTATTGACCTGTATTCTTAGAATACAGGTCAGTGGTCGGGCCTTCCGAATAAATAACTCTAATTATCTGCGGACTCTGATACTCAGGATAAAAAGGTCACAGTATGCAGTGCAACAGTGTACGTCTTGTGCTCCGCTGTTTCTTTGAGAAGCCGACCACGGTGGCCTGCAGCCATTGATGCACTGCTCGCGATGAGACGTCGAAGAATTAACGGCGCTCGTGTTCCGTCTCGTGTGTCCGAGGTGCGGGGGTCGGCGAGAGGGAACTTAATCAGCCTTATCCACGCTCTTTGGCCTTATCACCGTCTGCTGTATGCACGCTTCTCAAGTTCTTCTCTGTCGTCTTATTCTTGTTCTCTATCGCTGTCATTAATCGCACAGTGAGTGGTATAGGGACTCCCCCATTTCGGTTATAATAATGTTATAAAGCTGTTTGTTCTCTTTTTCTCTCTCTCTTTCTTCTTCCCTCCCTCTCTTCTTCCCCCTTCTCTCTCTCCCTCTCCCCCTCTCTCTCCCTTTCCTTATCTCTCTCGTGTCACTTGGTGGTGGAATAAATACTGTATTCTGCATTCTCTATTCTCTCTGTGTCCTTATATTTCGTGGATCATCACTGAGAACTCAGTTCACTCTGGATTCGAACCTCTAGTCCCTAACGTCACCAGCATAATTATTGAGACTTAAACCCGTAAACCCCCTGGTCTCTCTTCTCTACTAATTTCTGTGCAACAAAAGCGCATATTGGTGGTCAAACTTTGTATTGCCGCAGTTGTAGTACGACTATGCCAAACGTTTTTCAAACTGCCAGTTTCAGTTTCTTATGAGACGTATGACCACCTGCCAGGCGAGAGTTACCTAACCTGAAGATGTCCACTTCGGTACACACTGTCAGCGGGAATATAGACTAACGTGGTAGTCTATCACTGGATGTTCAATGGCAGAGATGGATAGACCCACTTAAACGTGTAACGTATCGATTGCTCGAGGAAGTTATCAGTTTTCTATTGCTTTTAGCAACATGGTTCTTAAAACTGAAAATGGTTCTTAAAACTGAACAGATGGAGACAGGTGAGTTCAATTCAGTTCAATTCAATACAACTTTATTTATCCACATAGGGCAATTACAAGATTTAGAAGCAGCTCATATTATTTTTTTTAATAAAGAAGTTTAAAAACAGTGAAATGTAAAACAAGGTACCACATTGTCACACGATTTCATAAGCACATGTCCTACCATACAAACATAAACCGAACACACAACACACACAAACACACACACACACACACACACACATCACGAACACTCACCGCCGACAGTTAAACAGTTAAATCAAATAAAAACATGAAGGTAAGAAAATAAGGTAAGAATATCATCAATCAATCATCAAATCAATCAGTCGATAAACAATCAATCAATCCCTAAATCGGGCCATCGTCGAGCGTTTATTTTTTTTAAATAAATAAATACAAAATAAAATAAAAATGTCCGTTAGGGAGGGGGAGGGGGCGGGGAAGATGTTAAAGCGGAGATAATCGCATTAAGTTTAGCAGTCGAAGTGCGCGAGGAATAAAACTGTGGGAGCGGCGATTACCCTTACAGGCCGGTAAGGCAAAAACGTCCCCAGATGGTAGCACTGAGAATTCGCCCGCCAGAACATGCTCTGCAGGTCTACAAATAATTCCGTTCGCCTTCTTGACGATTTGCCGATCGCAGAAAGAACCCAGGTCTCTCTGCCTGACACCGATGATCTTTGAACAGACATTGACAATGCTGGACAAGCTATTCCTATCCCTCACAGTCAGACTGTGGAACCAACAAACAAACGAAAAAGTCAGCAAGCTCACAATTAAAAATTGATAAAACAGGCTGAGAATCTTAGAATCCAAAGAGAAAGACTTCAGTTTCCGGAGAAGGTACAATCTCTGTTGGCCCCGTTTGACAATACACTGTGTGTTCTCTGAGTTTCTAATGCACAGTGACAATCGTACACTGTAATTAAAAAAAAAAGGCTTCACTGTAATTAGAATGATCGACATGCTCTATGCACTTTGTACTGTAAAGGTAATTTATGATGGGGGTTTGAGCAACAAATCCTAAACGTAAAAAGGCTTTTATGAAGGCATTCTTTATGTAGATTATACATTCGAACCGGTCGTTTAGATAAGGGGTGGGCTGAGAGGCAAGTTACATATCTAAGAAAAGGGTTTTGGGATGACGGGGGTGTGGGGGCGGTGGGAGGGGGGGGGGTAAAGGACTTGAGGTTAGGAATGGTGGGTTGCCTGCGACAAATAACTACAAATGTATTCAGCGGGTAGGTACTCCTTGCTCTGACATGACCATAAAATGGTCGGCGCCGTCGCCCCAGCGCCAGTACGGGTCCCGCACGGAGATACTGATCAGCAAGTTGTCAAACGATCGCGACTATTTAGACGTTCCAAAGCCCCACAACAACATGCCAAACGCTGGCGAGCACACTGCAGGCCTGAAAAGAGCGGATTTGAGCCTGATTCGCTAAGGCGTTTGTCAGGCTCGTAAGAATGAGCCCCCAGACAACTAGACTCCCGCAAGCACCGAGTAGCGAAGCCATTATCTGCACTGCCCGTTGCTTACTGCAGGGTCAGTCAAGGCGAGGTTGACGGCGAGAGTGAAGAGAGACAAGCTTAAGCGTCTTCCAGCAAACGGGGAGTTGGGTGATGTTTTAAACTAGAGTCGAGTAAAAATCCCTTTGTGGTGGTAAAAGAAGATCCTTGGCAAAAGAATTCCCTCCGACGTCTTTGGACCCAAGCCCTTCCTCTGGGAAAGTCAACTTTTACTGTAATAGAGAAGGATATATAGCATTCCCAGCTCCAATCACAATTTGCAGGTGTCATGTCCTGGCCAGTTGTTGATGGGCTAGCTGGATAAAGGGGTACCGGGTGCTAAGTAGGTTTATCACTTCAACTCACTTCAGTCCCTTTTCCTATCTCGTCGTCAGGCGTGGGTAATCATGGCAAAAGAACCTATATCAGTACAGTTATCATTCAAACTCAAAAGCTAGAAGGAAGTTAACAAGATAACTGCCCTCTCAGCTGACCATGTCCGTTAAAGGTATTCAAAAGGTCCCAAGTTGTCGCCATCCCGTCACAATTTTGCCAAACGCGCTCGCGATGAAAAGGCGTTTTAGCAACGTGATGGCTAAGCATCCCTTGCAGACAACTAGCGCATGGAATGAGGAATATGTGAAGATACCTACATTCAGAGAATCTAAGTAGTCACGAGCGCTGATGCTCCGAGGCAAATGATGGCCCTCTGAATCTAGCGTCGTCTGTATGGCCCTCATAGATCTATTCCTTGTGCAGATCCACAAAACCTCTAAGGGAATACATAACTAAAGCCCACAATACAGTACTCCTCTCTTAAGGTGACCCCCTACTGGACCAAATTTTTGTTTGATCTTATCCGAGGGGCACCCTAAACAGTCCTCTGATAACATCAACTACCAGTAAAAAACTTGATCTTATACGAGGTGCTAAATTTTTGTGTCGTGTGACTGTGTGTGTGTGTGTGTGTGTGTGTGTGTATGTGTGTGTGTGTGTGTGTATGTGTGTGCATGTTGGTGCGCGAGTATGCATGTATGCATTAGTGTATATGTATTTTTTGTGCATGTGTATGATGCATAAGCACACACTCAAACACTCAAACGAACGGATGCAAGCATGCATATACATACACACATGCACACACACACAAACACATTGACGCGCACGCACGCAAATGAGAATGAAAAAATAAAAAGTATGCACCAAGACAGTTACTGCGTGTATTTGCAGAAAACCTTACACAAGTTTAACGAATTGTTCACTTTGCAAAGCTCCCACGCTATGTGAACATGAAATGACATCATAAGGAATATATGACATCATCTCAAATTAGGAAGTGACCTCATAAATGACGTCATCTGTGACATCAATTTCTCTTAAGCAGTAGTCTCTTCCATTTGGGAACCAAAACGGGGTTGACGTTATCCGAGGTTTTCCCTTATGCGAGGTGACGCTAAGCGAGGAATTCTAAATGGTACAAAGAAGGTGTTTGGCCAGGACCAACAACCTGATTGATCTTATCCGCGTTGTGACCTTAAACGGTAGTGACGTTAAAAGAGGAGTACTGTCTAACAAAATATTGCAGAAATTGCGGTTGTCTTCTGTCCCGTGCAGGAACTTTCTTGCTCACTGCTACTACTACTACTACTACTACTACTACTACTACTACTACTACTACTACTACTACTACTACTACTAGTTAGGCACGGTGGCCTAATGGTAGAGCTTTGGCTTGCGGATCTGAAGGTCCCGGGTTCGAGCCCAGGCCGGGGCATTGTATTGTGTCCTTGGGAAAGACACTTTACTCCCGTTTCCTACTCCTTCGGATGAGAGTAT
>CM072512.1:102129463-102216963 GCA_036898135.1 Oncomelania hupensis | reverse complement strand
CCTTGTTGGATTCTTAAATTGCATGAAACCAAGTGAGGACACTATCCGGCGTCAACAAACGGTTCAAAAACATTGTCAAACGGTTCGTAAAAGACAGTTGACCTAGAAACTAATACAGTTTGACCTAATTCGTCCCCTAGAGGAGACGAAACTTACATTTTTTCTATTTTCATGAGTACACTGCAGTGAAATTGCGCTTTTTCCGTGACTATAGAGCTTGAAGCGTATAGAAAGCAGTGCTCTGAAGCATGGGAGCATGCTTTAGAGCCTGTTGAGGCGACTAAAAACGCATGCTTCTGGTAGCGTTCGACCAATGTGTATCGGGTGAGCCAGAGCTGTTAGCGGAAGAAGAAGAAGACAAAAGCCAGAACTGGTAGCGGAGACACACGACTAAAATAAATTATCTGCGACTCGCCTCTTCAATCCTCTGAGGCTATCAGTTTACCAACAGCCACACGCGTGCCTGGGCAATATTCCTGACAAGAAGGAATACCACACAAAACGCACATCAATTGTAGAAGAACTTAACTCTGTTAGTCTGTGGCTCCTTGGAAAACAGTTTACGATTCAATGTAACAAAAATAATAAGAAACATAAACAGTGCTGTGATATTAAAATTTAAAAAAAATCGATTTCCTTTCTGCCTTCTAATAGCGATGTTATTATTATTATTATTATTATTATTATTATTATTATTATTATTATTATTATTATTATTATTATTATTATTATTATTATTATTATTATTATTATTAAAGATCAAGATCACTGGAGTTATTTTGTTTGTAAACACGTTTTGCTCAATATCTCAAAAATGGCTGAAGCGATTTTGTTTAGTATACAAGTACGTTTACTTCAAATCATGGGTCATCCTTTAGTACAAGTCCGTCCAAAATACATTTTTGCCTTTTGTCAAGAATTACTGAACCGAAATTCATCATTATTTACTTTGCGGGGTAGACCTACATTAGCTACTTTCTCAAAGGTCAAGGCAATTATGCTTTATCATTTTCTAAACGCCTTTTGGGGTGGCCTCGTGGCGCAGTGGATTAGTCGCCGGTTTCCTATGCCGAAGGTCGCGGGTTCGATTCCCACAAGGGGCGAACGTATGGGACTTAGGTACGAGACTATTGAGGTCACCGAGGGTTTTCTCCGGGCACTCCGGTTTCCTCCCTCCCTCCCTTCAATAATGGTACAGGACGCAGTCAATATAAAAATTTCCAAAATAAAAATTCGAATTTCTTTCCGTCTTCTAATAGCGATCTCCCTGCCTTTAAACAACCTGCTTGAGTGATGGATGTATATGTGTGTGAGGGTGGAAAAGATAGGTGAGCGTGTATGTTGGTATAGATCACCGCGCTTTGAGCCTGATTGATTTGGGGAAAGGCGTGTATATAGCATCCTGTATTATTATTATTATTATTATTATTATTATTATTATTATTATTATTATTATTATTATTATTATTATTATTATTATTATTATTATTATTATTATTATTATTTTGCGCGGTAACTCAACATTGGCTCAGCCGATCTGGATAACATTTTGGTTTGCAGATCCTTCGGAAAGTGGTCTATAATTTTCCATATTTTCATTTTGCTTCGTTTTGGATAAAGCCCAGACACAACAGCGCATTTTCCTTTTCGCTAATTTTATCTCGACCTCAGGCTAACTTAGGACGACTAGAATGAGGTTTTAACTTTATAAGCTAAGCCTTTCAGTTCATCAATCAAAGCCATGGCATGTTATATTTGGCGCCACTAATTGGCTGGCCTACTCTCCCATCACACAGAGTAGTTTAGGCCCAATCTGAGCCTGCGCCTAACTCAGGAAAGCATAATATAGGCAATTGTAGACTACTATTCGTACAACTAAGGTCTTTGTTTGAAGACTTGATACATCTCAGACCCTCCGCATGCCGCTATATATATATTTGTCGTCTGCTTATCGGCATTGACTCCTTGCTAATCTCCCATGATTTGTTATTCATCACTTGATTCACTACCGCCAAACGTTTCTGGCTTCAGGGTGATAATAATAATAATAATAATAATAATAATAATAATAATAATAATAATAATAATAATAATAATAATAATAATAATAATACAGCGAGGTATGGAAATTGGTTGCATGCAGTGTGCATGTAGGCTACAAGAATTGTCGTCGGTGTAGTTGAAGGCAACAAAATAGCATTTATGAGGACAAATAGAAAGTACAATTTAAAAAATCAATAAATAAAACACACCAACCCACCCACCCACCCCAAAAAATAAACAAATAAAAAACCAAAAACAAACAAACAAACAAACAAAAACAACTATAAAGTCTACAATGTATTTGGAAGAGATTTGGAGGTAAACACTAATTAAGAGGGTCTGAGCTGATTTTAAAGAAATAAAAAAAAAGAAAACTTCAGCTATCGAGTATTCAGTAAATGACGAACACTTGCGCAAAGAACCACTGAGCTACAGAAACAAGAAAAGAAAGTTGTTATCTTCCTTTTTGAGTCCATCAATTAAAGACGTTTTTCACAATAATAATAATAATAATAATAATAATAATAATAATAATAATAATAATAATAATAATAATAATAATAATAATAATAATAATAATAAAATAATAATGGATTATATACACGCGCTTTCCCCCCCTCCTCCCCCATCCCCCCACATCACCAGTCAGGCCCAAAGAGCGGCGATCTGTACCGGCAACAAACACACTCACACGTAACATACACTCTTACATACAAAACCTGGTGACGCCACAAATGAGGAAGTTATGGTATGAATATTCTTAAGAGAATGAATTAATGATTAAATAAATTTATTAAAAAAATAAATATAACACGGTTATGAAACAATAACATTAACAATAACAACAAGCCTAAGATGACCTGTCTTAGTTCCCTTGTAATTCGGCGACAATTACAGGTTTTTATTTTGATAATTATTATTGCAGGCTATATTATATTAGCGTTCTCTCTCTCTTTCTCTCTCTCTCTCCCTTCCCCCTCTCTCTCCCTCTCTTTCTTTCCATCTCTCTCAGCGGTAGACTGCGGCGACCCTTGGTATGTGCGATGAGGAAGCGATAACGGGGACGTGATGGTTATTAATGGCTTTATCTTGATCAGACGGAGGCGAAGGGATTAGGGGTAGTCACAATGTGACGTCAGACAGGCAACCCCCTGAACCCAGTCGCCAGGTATGGTAGGTAGCCTACTTTGCTTTACTCGACACAGTTCTTGTTGTGTGATACTGATACAACGTATCACAGGCTGTTAAGAGTGTACAGTAGCCGACCGATTGGGCTCAAGACTATAAGTATAACTTCATCGACTTGTTTGCCAGACACATTCTACAGAGTATCCCATATCAACTGAGCTTGTCTCCAGCTTACACAGAGCATAGGAGATCTAATAAATTTGTTTGATGATGATGTTGTTGTTGTTGTTGATGATGACGATGCAGATGATGACATGATGATGATGATGAAACATTACATTACATGATTATTGCTTTAGGTTCCTAGCCAAATCAGGACCAGTATAGCCGAATCAGGACCACAAAATCAAGACCACAACTTCGCTGAAAGAGGACTCGCCCCTGATCCGCATAAAAGAACTGCCGAAACAACCCTACTGGAAACACTGAAGACACTACACCAGCTGGTCACTTTACAATAAAGACATCCCACGCAGGGGACGCTGAGGCTATACTCTAATTTATCGAACCCCCGTTTATAAAAACAAAATAAAATATAAACGTCATTGTAAAATATAAACAAAACACATACATATAAAATGCCTACATTGCCAAATAATAACATCATAGGAAGCCCCAGTGACCACCTGGCAGAAAGCGTCCAATATTTCCAAGCTGATCCAACTGATCTCACACACAAATGAGGAGTTTTGTCCCGGAAGAGTTTTCAATTAAAAAAAAGGTAGGTGATTGGTCTAGCGAAGAAGATAGTATAGTAGATTGATAGAACAGAGTAGGAATGAGAAAGAACAAAGGAGAAAGAGAGCGACAGTGGGAATTGAAAGCACTCAATTTCCAGAAAGTGGGGATACTATTTATACTGAAACCCCCGGCACCCCCCCTCCCCCTACCCCCCATGATGATGATGATGATGATGATAATGATGATGATGATGATGATGATGATGATGATGATGATGATGATGATAATGATGATGATGATGATGATGACGATGAAGAAGGAGACTTGTAAGGCGCTTAAAGTGCCCCAATTCGAAGGTTTTATTTACTTTTGGCGAAAACAGGTTCACCCTAAAATTTGCATTGTTAGACCTATTACTATTACATGAAACAATGAGAAAGCGTGCTTTTGTTTCTCAAACAAACCACTAAATCTACAATTTTCCATTTCGGTTCTGACATGGAGTAATTTCCCATGTTAAACGGTCCACCAATATCATAGTAGGGTAACGTTTATACCCTATATCTGTATGAGCCACGAGGCTTCAAAAGTGCGTCTATGGCGTATGGGTAGGGTAGGGTCAATAGTATTACCCTACAAGGAAGAACCTTATGAAGCAACTCTCTTAGGGGTACTAGTAGTAGTAGTAGTAGTAGTAGTAGTAGTAGTAGTAGTAGTAGTAGTAGTACTAGTAGTAGTAGTAGTAGTAGTAGTAGTAGTAGTAGTAGTAATAGTAATAGTAATTTACTGATTTATTACCCCCGTTGGGGTGCCGGGGATTTCAGTATAAATAGTATCCCCATTTTCTGGAAATTTAGTGCTTTCAATTCCCACTGTCGCTGTCTCTCTCCTTTGTTCTTTCTCATTCCTGCTCTGTTCTATCAATCTGTTATACAATCTTCTTCTTCGCTAGACCAGTCATCTACCTTTTTTTCTTGAAAACTCATCCGGGACAAGACTTCTTATTTGTGTATGAGGTCTGTTGGATCAGTTGGGAATATTGGACGCTTTCTGCCAGGTGGTCACTAGGGCTTCCTATGATGTTATTATTTAGCGATGTAAGTATTTTATATGTATGTGTTTTGTTGATAATTTATAATGATAGTTGTCTTGGTAAAGGGTAAAAGGTAAAGGTAGTCCCATAGCCTTGTGGCCGTAGGGGAGCGTGATGTTGGAGATCACACTTATCTTGGGCCAGCGTAATGAGGGTGATGCCCAACTCTCTCCCTCGCTGCTTTACCTTCCCCACCCTCAAGAGAGTAGGTACTCAATCACAGTTGAGTCAACTGGGGGCGTTGTTGTTTGTCGCTTCGCGGTCACCCATCCAAGTGCTAACCGCACCGGACGGTGCTTCACTTTCGACACAGTAGCGAGTGCTCCAACCACTGCACTATCCGACACCCCAATAGTTGTCTTCTGTTTTGTTTTTGTAAACGGGGGTTCGATAAATTAGAGTACAGCCTCAGCATCCCCTGCTAGCATGTTAAAGTCTCCTCTCTGAAAATCCTTACCGGGAA
This sequence comes from Oncomelania hupensis, assembly GCA_036898135.1. Classification (NCBI taxonomy): domain Eukaryota; kingdom Metazoa; phylum Mollusca; class Gastropoda; order Littorinimorpha; family Pomatiopsidae; genus Oncomelania; species Oncomelania hupensis. Next base: position 102,211,495 of record CM072512.1, on the reverse strand, counting down.
AAGAGGGGACTATAAACTGATTAAAAAAAAAAATAAAAAAATAAAATAAAATAAAAAAAAGCATCCCCTGCGTGGGATGTCTTTATTGTAAAGTGACTGGCTTGTGGAGAGCTTTCAGTTTTACCACTAGGGTTGTTTCAGCAGATCTTTTATGCGGATCAGGGGTGGTCCGGTCCTGATTTGGCTCGGAAGAGTCCGCTGGACCTAAAGCAATAATCATGTAATGTAATGTACTGATTTATTCAATCGCAATAGCCCGCGAGGAAGTAAAAATAAAAATGTAACTAAATAACTAAAATAGTTACCAAAGGGAGACGCGTCATAGGCGCTCGCGTGTCCAGATACAAGCGCCTGTGCTAAACACATAATGCCTATGAAATAATTTAAAATAAAATAACAAATTACTAGAAAATTTGAGTAAAGGAAGGGAGAATACCGGCATCGTTTCTTTTTTTCCCGCAGAGGTAGAAAAGCGATCACATGTACTGTCCCTTTGAATAGCCTAGCGCCTTGTTTACTCGCGAGCAACGTACACTATGTGCTAACATTAAAGTTTGTCTGAGATCGAGATAAAAATTGACCCCCCCTACCTCCCCATTTACCCGTCCACCGCACCGCCCCCCTCCACCCCCCCCCCCCAAAAAAAAATCAAACAAACGTAAAACAACTAGCAAAATGTATCATTTACGGTAAGAGGTAACTATTTGCTAATGTATTTATACATTTTGTGTGCCTAATATTTGCCAAATATGAATCTGCGTATATAGCATCCGGTATATTATTATTATTATTATTATTATTATTATTATTATTATTATTATTATTATTATTATTATTATTATTATTATCTAAACGTCGTGCCCCGCCGTTCAAATGTCGTCTGCTTTAGCGGTAAATGACTTATCTTCCTTTGAATAAAGACCCGGGCGCCCCAACCATTAACACACAAAGGTGCGTGACGAATATGCTCCAAAGTGTTGTTGTAAACTAATTATATTGTGTGCCTGTAGTACTGAGTGAAAACTAATGACTGCAGTATCAAAGAGCTCTTTGCTAGATTCGCGAGGTGAAGTTATGGAGAGAACCGACCTTGCCTTAAATTTAATCTGTGTAAGCACTTCCTGTGACTTAGAGCTTTCGCTTCTACGTTGTGGATTTAAATTTAAAAAAAAAACAAAAACATCTTCTCACTACAACTTACGTTATTCTGATGAATAAAAATTGATACAACAAATCTTCTTTGATCATGCTAACTAGTGTAAAATACTGAAAAAACATTTAGGCCTACTAATAACATACTTTGCTGTGAGATCAATATACGCGGAGAATTAATAATACAAAACGCAGGAGGCTTAACAAGATCACCGCAGCACTGGTCAATTAAAATCAAACAACAGCGTTGACATGCACCGGAAGCTTATCACACACACAAAAAAAATTAAAACAACCAACCGCAGAGCGCTTGCAACCACTATTAGCCTACAACATCTAGGTAAGTTTTTCTTTCTTCCTTCTTAAATTAAATTAAAGAACACGGGGCGTATTGTGGATTATACAATTAAAATAAGGCATTAAAAATGTTGTTGTTGTTGTTGTTGTTTGTAGATTATAGTCACACGACATTTTCGCATATAGGTGACCACTGGGCCGATTTATACTGACACCAGCGGGCCAGTTGATGGTAAAGGGGAAAATAATATGATCACATGTTGACCAATCCGGGATTCGAACCAGCGACCTTTCGGTTACTAGCAAGACGCTCTTACCAACTGAGCTACCCGGCCCCTCTTATTAAAAACGTTTTCTTTTAAGGCCACTTAAATAAATAGATCAAAAGTAAGTTAAGAGGAAGGAGTAAAATTCAGGCCTACATAGTAAAATCAGAAAACTTGAGAATAAAAGGTCATAGGCTAAAGGATAGGGACTGTAAAAAAACAAAGAAGGGAAACCACTCGCTTTTGCTCTTGTGTAAGTCAATTGATTGATTGATTGATTGATTGATTGGGTAGATTAACGTCCCCGACACATGGAGCGTGTAAGTCAACAGAGGACAAGTAGCAAATAAACCAAAGGGACATAACTGCAGCAGTTCCGTAAGAGTTTAGGAGGAATTGGTTTGCACTGTTATCTCCCATTCTCTGTTTACACTATTTGGATGTGTGGGGTAGGGAGACAAAGTGGAGTAGGGGGAAAGAAGAGCAGAGAGAGAGAGAGAGAGAGAGAGAGAGAGAGAGAGAGAGAGAGAGAGAGAGAGAGAAAGAGAGAGAGAGAGAGAGACAGACAGACAGAGAGACAGAGAGACAGAGAGACAGAGAGAGACAGAGAGAGAGAGATGAAATGTCAAACAATCAACTGAAAGAATCACACAAAGACACACACCCACACACACATACCCACACACACACACACACACACTCACACACACACGAATGAATGAATCCCACTCGTGAATGCAGCTTTGATGTCTTGAAGAAAATTACTTACATATTTGTCAATGTTGTTATTTGTATACTTGTGTGTTGTCGTTGTATTGTAACAGTCCCGTGCCGACGACATATCTCTGTCTTTATCACTTGGCTTAGGTCAGCAATTCTACTTTTAGAATTACATTGATTTTGCTGCTTCATTTCTTAAATGCATTGTCCATGGGATCTCAGTCGTACTACCCACAAAGCCCCACAGTTGTAGGACGCACCACAGCCATTGTCCTCTCATATGATTGGGGAACTTGAGTAAACTACCTAGTGACCGATAAACCTGTCCGTTAACCTTTGCAGTCGACACATTTTTGGAGGACGAGAGCAGCGGTTTCAGGAGACAGATGACCAGATGACACCCAAGTTGTGAACAGCTGCCAAGCTTCCTCGCTGCTACAGGTCTCATGAGCTGAGGTTGCATCTTTGAGGGCCACGTCTTTATTTTGGAGGGTGAGCAGCAGAGATTGCTTCAGACGATCCTCTCTCAACTTAGCGCGTCGCTCCAGCACGATGTTGAGAGTGTACAGGAAAGGGTTGATGGCTGAGTTGAGTGGCAATACCAAGATGGCGATGGCTACGTTGGCCTCTCCAGGAATGGGAAAACCATTGGACGCCATTAGACCCAGCACGCTGATGGGGAACCAGCATACGAAATCCGATACCACCACTGTGATCAAGCGACGAGCCAGAGTGAGGTCTTTTTTTATCTTTGTGGTGGACTCTCTTCCCAAAATGGCGTTTTTCTGCACGGACAGATAAATGGACAGTTGGCCGGACGCGATGATCAGAAAGATACAGAAGTTCACCACGATGATGACAGCGAAGGCGAACTTGTGACCGGCAAAGTCGCTCCTCGTGATGGGCAGCGGGATACAGATTCCTGTCTGGCTGTAGAAGTTCCAGTGCGCCGTGATAGGCAGCAGAGGCACGGCAGCTAGTATGATGCCGGCGGTCCAGGCCCAAGCAGAAGCCAGAACAGCGCTATTCTTGTTAAAACGAACTTGGCTGAAAGGAAAGCGCAACACCAAGAACCTGTCCAGCGTGATGAGACAGACGATCAAGGCCGACACCTTGTTGGACAACAGAGACAGGAACCCAGCCGTCTGACATACCACGCTGTTTCGCCAAGTCACGTCGTTCCACAGGTAGGTGCCACTGTACACTTGGTCGGCCACGCCGATGATGCCCAAAAAGACGCCCATAAGGCAGTCCGAAGCACACAGATTTATGACGAACACGTCAAACCCTAGTTTTGACTGGAACTTAGTGACAAACATTCTGACAACCAAGCAGACAAAATTTCCGAATATAGCCAGAATTCCGAAGATGAAGAGCATTGTGCGATAGATATTGGAGCGAAGAAGAGTATCACAAGAGGACACTTCGTCGATGTCGGCATTGCAGTTTTCTGGGTTGAAGTGCGATGGCAGCACATCTTGGCAACATAATTTGTAATTACTGGCAGACACGGATTGCAGTTCGCTTAGTCCGCTAAACAGATCCTTGGTGAAGAAGGTTACGGGACAGCCTTTGAGATTCAGAACACGCAGCTGTGTCAAAGTCGCGAAACCGTCTTCCATGATACGATCTACTCCGCAACTACTGAGGTTAAGAGTTTGAAGACTGGAGAAGTTCCCCCACTCTGAAATGGATAAGACTGGCAAACTCACACGGCTGACGTCCAGCTCACGCAGAAGCGGTTGTGTGAGAAGGACGTCTTCAAACAAAAAGGTCAGTGGGTTTCCAGCCAGTGTCAGCTTCCTCAGCATTGGCAAACGACTTAGATCAGAGCGTGAAAAATATGTGAGGTGGTTGTCGTTGAGGTTTAGGCTATGAAGGTTGTAAAACCAAAGCTCGGATAGGTTACTGATACCACAATTGGCCAAGCCCAAGTAAATAATCATAGTATTTTTGGCTACCTCTTTAAACGTGATCCCACTGCCAGCTGCTTCTAGGTAACGCAGCTGCGAGAAGTCAGGCACAGTGAAAGCAAGAGGACAGAAAAATGACAGACCGTAGCACGTACAGCCGGCAGGACAAGGCAAAGAGTGACACATCATTTCGTCGTCTCTCTGTGGACATTGGTATTGACCGTCACAAATGTCCGACTTGTGGACACACACTGTGGAATCTCGACAACGGTAGAAGCCTGGACAGCGGTACTCCAGACAGCTGGCTTCATCCTCGTGGCCGGGGCAGTCAAAGATGCCGTTGCAGCGCACGTAGACGGGCAGGCAGTGGCCGTTGTCAGTACACTGAAAATGAGTTTCTGGACACACCAATCTGCCATTGACCAGCGTGTGGTTTTTAGGGCTGACCTTAGAATTGCCGCTGCCGTCGAAGATCAGAACTGCAGGAGGAGGGACGTTGTACTTGTATCTGTTATGACTATCAGGCAGGTCGTCGCACTGCACTTCGTCACTGCCGTCACTACACTGGGGCACTCCGTCACACTTCATGCCTGAGCTTATGCACTGTCACACATACACAAATACACACACATACACACAAACGCACGCACCCGTATACACACAACAGGATAACAGTTACGTGCAGTTACATCCTCCATGTGGATGACAAAGGAAATGGTTCAGGTTTTGAGCCAAATGTTTACATCTTGGTGACGAATGAATATCGTCAGTGAATGTGATTTTATAATCTAGTAGTGGAACTCTATGCGTTCAGTCGTAGTTGCGTTTTTCTCGTCAAAATTATCAGGTAATACAATACAAATAACCTGGTTCGTTAATACTTAAAATATGACATTCAGAGGAAACAACGTCTTACCTCTGTATTACTGCACTCAAACTGCCCAATGGTGGCGCAGGGTAAAAATGTACAGAAAGTCTCGTCACTGTCGTCGCTGCAGTCAGCACGGTGATCACATACCAGAGGGTAAGGCACGGTGCTAAAGGTGTTGTCACACATAAACGATGGCGGAAGCGGCAACAAAGGCGCAGCACAGGCGCCTGACGCTAGGTGTTTCCTGTTCCAACACGAACTTTTCTCGTCACAGGCAAGGAACTTATGTGTGACGTGTCCCTCGGGGCAGGAGATGAAACGTGGCTCATCATTCCGTAAGTCCTGGGTTGGTATATGCAAAGTCAGATTGTGAGTTGGCGCTAGCACTTTGGGCGCCACTGAGCATAGCATTCTTGCGTGGGCGAACGTTTGGTGGTAGCCCACAGTGTGCGACATGATTGTCAGGTTTTGGGTCAATGTCCCTACCCAAACGTAGTTGCGATTGAAATAAATAAATAAATAAAAATAAAATACAACTGTATACAACTTTAGAACAATGAAATAATTGTTTGTTCTTATATAGCGCACTTACGAGCTGAAAATGCCGCTCATGGCGCTGACCTAAATATTAAAGTTGAACTCAAAGCGCCTTAGGCATCAACTTGCGACACCCTGCGAACTCTACTGTCTATTGCCATGGTCCGCTGAGCCTCAAAGTCGTTTGAGCCTGTCCCTATGTTTGATGGAATGGTCGTTTTTTTACCTGCAGCGGACGACAAGAGTTTAGAGGAAATGGAATACACCGACTACACATAAAATACAAATATCTGCACTAATGTGTACTGATGTTAAAATGACTTGAATAAAGAACGACACATTTGCAAAACTATTGAACTTTACGCACTTTTTCTGAGAATTATAAACGTATGGAGATCCCAAAGTAGTATAGAACTTCAGTTTAGTCAAAAACTCTAAATTTAATAATAATAATAATAATAATAATAATAATAATAATAATAATAATAATAATAATAATAATAATAATAATAATAATAATAATAACAATAATAATAACAATAATAATAATAATAATAATAATAATAATAATAATAATAATAATAATAATAATAATAATAATAAATAACAAAAACAACAAAAGCAACAACAATCATCAGACAACGATCTAGTAGTAGAAGATGTCTGCTAGTACCAACCATTGGAAAATGTATCGGAGCTAATGCGTTGCAGCATGATGCCGTACATGTTGAGGTCATTGGTTAACAGAAATCCCATCTCACGCTCCGTAAAGACTTCATAGTTCATCACATAGTGGGCAGCAGTTCCGTCTACGTGTTTCAGCATCCGTCTGTAGCTGTCAGTTTTAAATAAGAACACGCATTAATAAATGGAAATAAATTATAAAGCATATAGTTCTGCGAAAAGTTCATCGGATTTGCTTTCCCGTGCACTAAGCAGATCGTCTACGCAATAGATCAACTCGGTCTCACACCATAGTTAAAGTTAATGAAAGTAAGGGACTTGAAACGATCGAAGATAACGACAAAGACGATAATGTTATGATGATTTTTTTGGTTTTGTAGTTGATGATGACGACGACGACGACGACGATGATGATGATGAAGATGATGATGATGATGATTGTTGATGAAGATGATGATGATGATGATGATGATGATGATGATGATGATGATGATGATGATGATGATGATGAGGGTGACGATGAGCAATGCAACTCCTGTAGATTGTATTGTAAGCTCTCCGACATAACTTACTTTAGACTTTACCTGGTTTCTCCCCTCCCTTCAATAATGGTACTGGACGCAGTCAAAATAAAATTTCAAAAATTTAAAAAAAAATCGATTTTCTTTCCGTTTTCCAATAGCGATCTCCCTGCCTTTACACCACCTGTTTGAGTGATGGATGTGTATTTGTTTGTATGTGTGTGAGGGTGGATGAGACAGGTGAGCGTGTATGTTGGTACAGATCTCCGCGCTTTGAGCCTGATTGATTTGGGGAAAGGCGCGTATAATTAGCATCCATTATTATTATTATTATTATTATTATTATTATTATTATTATTATTATTATTATTATTATTATTATTATTATTATTATTATTATTATTATTATTATTATTTCAGCACTTCATCTTATGTTTTTAGTGTAAATAGGCGCAAGCCTCATGCACTTCAATGAAATAAAACAATAACAACTTATAATCTTAAGTTCTTTGCCCCATCAGCGCGTTGGATAGGCGTAGAGAGACAAAGATGATGACAACCGCCTCAGTCGAGGTCGGTCCTGCAGGCCCAAATCAGTTGAGATTACGAGGAAAGTTATCACAACTCATAGACAGTGACATTAGGGAAGAGTTAGATTATCTTCGGCGTCTGAACTTCGACGTAGTCGTGTGAAATCATAATATTTATCTGACGACGCACACCCGATGAAGATAAGATAAGATAAGATAAGATAAGATAAGATAACAATTTAATATAACAATGGTAAAAAAGTAAGCACTGGATGTGCTTTTTTACGTGTTGCCCTTTGGGCTTGTAACAATAACAATTAAGTCTAGTATAACAAAATAACTTTATAATAATAACGTTATAATGTAACAATACAAACAAGATATGTGCACACATAAACATACACATGTACACATACGCACCCAAAACCTATTTAAAATAATCTAATGAATGTTATTAATGTAGAACTCCAATTACGTATCTACATTTTAGAACAGAGTGGGAATGAGAAAGGACAAAGGAGAAAGACAGCGACAGTGGGAATTTAAAGCACTTAATTTCCAGAAAGTATTATTTATACGGAAACCCCCGGCATCACCACGAGGAGCATTTTTAAGAAAGGGTGATATTTCGTGCGTTTTATTGATTGCATGGCATATATATTCAAATGACCAATTCGAAGTCCCTCTTTAGACGGCCTGGTGGTACAAAAACAATTATACAATAACACAAATTATACAACAACACACATTATAGTATTTTCAACAACCCTCGCTGGAGCTCAATATGTTAATTATGCATAGTCTATTCTCCAGATGCTGTTGAAAATAATTACAAGAAATTTGAAAAGAGTAATAACTAAATATATAGCAAGGTATCGTCCGTAACAACACAAGGTGTGCTTTATATGAAAACAAAACAACTAAATATTCAGAAGGTTATTTTGTGAATTAAACAAGTCACCTTCGGATCTGAGCTGCAAAACACAAATTGTGCACTCTACTGTCAGCCAATTAAATAAAAGTTTCACGAAACTGAAACTTTTATTTAATTGCGGAACTAACATTCAAAATAGTAGTTACACTGGCACTTACAGATAAGATTCTGACTGGAAGGCAGTAGAAAGGCCGATGAAGACAGGGGAGTGGTTGTCCTGGAATAGCCACCGCCTCGCTTGCAGCATTTCTTCCGGTGAGACCAGGCTAGCCAGGCGTCCACCGTGTTCCCTGCACTTTTTATCGGCGCCGTGCCACGTCAGAGCCACGGAGGTGTTCGGCTCTAATCTAAGAAAGCCGCTGCTGGAATAAATCTGACACAAAATGGTAAGCCAATCAAATGTATTCCAGACACAAACCCTCAATTATATTTAATAAAATATATTCTATATTAAAAAAATAAATTTCTTTCTTTTTAAAATAAATTTAATATAATAATATGTGTTTTGTTCACATGCACTCGATGATGGGTCATTCTTGGAAATATCTGCAAGTTTAACCTTAGTCTTCAAAATAGGATAATCAAATGTTGAGACAAAGCGCACCAGTGTTTATTAAAAAACAACAACAACAACAAAAAGGCTGTCCGCAGCAACGTAGAACTTTGAGAAAGAACAAATGTAACGTCAAGAAATGTTAAGCAATGATGGAAGTACCTGCATATTAAAAATAATCAAGAGTAATGCAGCCATTTTCGAGGTAAAGCGAAAGGACTGTTTAAAATATACAACCGACAACCCGAACGATCTATCGACCGACTTTCAGGGAAACGAGCAACGCACTGCATAGAAATATGGACCACGCGTTGAAAGAAAGCCCAAAAAATCAATAATTCAATTCAGTCGTTTTATTGGGATGTAGAACAAAACGTGTTTACACAATAATTGACTCCAGCAACATTGACCAATGACATAAAATAATAGCAATGAAATGGAAGACCGTCACTAAATGTAATATTATTTTTATTAAGTGAGACAAAATCTGTTCAGTGGTTCTTGAGATTTGGCGTGCTACAGTACAACCAACAGACAGACTGACAGATCCATGGAGAGATTGATAAACAAATCGACATTTGGCTCCTTCTGACTTCCGAATGAACATTGCAGTTCTAGAAGATTGGATGATTTTTAGTATACCATTATTTTCTTACTAGCCCAGTCTTTTGTTGCAATCGGTTGGTCGTTTTTTTTGTCAGTCAGTCGACTCGTGGTCAGTTTGCAAGTTTCCTTTCTCAAAGCATTAGCAAGTGACAATTAAAACAATGTTTACTACGCAGATTGTTCAAGGAATGGTCTTGAATCATTGAGTATGTGTGAACACAATACAATACTCCTACCCTATACTATCCTATCCCGTAACTCTGAGGTCGTTGCACGTTGGGGCACCACAGATGATCGTTTAACCAGCATACTCCATCTTTCTCTGTCCTCAGCAACCCTGATGGCTTCGCTCAGTGTCAAGCCAGTCCATTTTCGAATGTTGCCCTCCCACCTCTTTTTCTGTCTCCCTCTTCTTCTACCTCATTGCACTGTGCCTTGCAGGATGGTCTTTGCAAGGCCTGATGATCTGGTGACGTGGCCATACCATCGGAGTTTCCGTTTCTTCAGCACTGTGAGCAGTTCATCGCGTTGTCCAATGGCTTGTGTGATGGTCTGTCAGATTTCGTCGTTGGTGATGTGCTGGGTGTAGAAAATGCCCAGAAGTCTTCTGCAGCACCTCATCTCCATGCTTTGTTTTCTTCGTTGTAGATCTTCTGTGAAGGTCCATGTTTCATAAACGTACTGGAAGATGGAGATGACAATAAAGCGCAGCAGCCTTACCTTGGAATGTAGACTGATTGTCTTGTCTTTCCAAATGGGCTTCAACCTTGCCAGTGCAGCAGTTGTTTGTGCGATCCCGGAGAGGACTTCCTGTCGGGACCCATTGTCTGATACAATAACTCCTAAATATTTGAAGCTATGCACCGTGGTGAGGGATCGGCTTTGGACTTTGATATCCGTGTTGATGCCATTAGTGTTGCTGGTCATCATTTGGGTCTTCTTTGCACTTATTTCCATTCCATAGGCTCTGGAGGTGGTGTCAAGCCTCTGTACCAGCTGTTCAAGTTCTTGTTCCTCTCCAGCCAATCCATCAATGTCATCCGCAAAACGAAGGTTGGAGATTGCTCTACCCCCTATGCTTACTGTGCTTTCGTGATCTGTAAGGGCATCTAACATGATGCGCTTTAGGAAGAGGTTGAAGAGTGTTGCAGATAGTAGGCACACTTGACGCACCTCGGTTGTTGTTCTGAACCAGTTTCCGATGGCGCTGTTTTGGAAGACTGCACTGGTTGCCTTGTCATACAGGCTTTTGATGACTTCAATAATTTTAGGGCTGATGTTGTACACTCTCATGGTTGCCCACAGAGCTGCATGCTAGACTCGATCAAACGCCTTTTTGAAATCTACGAACACATAATATAGAAGGTTGTTGGTGCTGTAGGTATTTCCCGCAGATTATTCTGAGGTTGAAAATATGTTCAGTGGTACTTCGCCCTGCCCTGAAACACGTTTGTTCTTCAGCTATGATTTGTTCAGCTTGGGGTTTCAACCTGTTGAGTATTATTTTCAGGAGGACCTTGCTGGAATGGCTGATAAGGCTGATGGTGCGGTAATTTTCACACTCCTGAAGGTTATCTTTTTTGGGAAGAGTGATGAGAAGCGACTGGGTCCATGGTGTAGGTCACTCCCCACTCTGCCAGATCTAGTTACAGATAATGGTGATGGCCTCAATCATCGCATCTCCTCCTGCTTGAAGCAGTTCCGCGGGTATGTTGTCCACTCCCGCTGACTTCCCTTTCTTCAGCGATTGCACTGCTGCCTCAACTTCTTCTGGGAGAATTGGGAGGATTTATATTTCTTCTCTGTTCTCTGGAAATGCTAGAACTGGTGGATCTTCGTTTAATGTGTGGTTGTTAAGGTCAGAGCAGTACTCTTTCCATCTATCCAATACTTCTTGTTCTTCTGTAAGGCATATGCCACACTTGTTTTGGATCGTGGAGACCTTGGGCTGTTTAACGCTTGCCAGCCGCTTCACAGTCTGGTAGGTCTTCTTGCTGTTGTTCTTGTTCAGACTGTTTTCTATTTCCTGGCATTGATCTTCTATCCAGTTCTCCATTGCTGAGCGCATGCCTTTTCGGATGTCATTGTTGATTTTTCGGTAGGCATCAGCTCCCTGTGAGGTGTTCTTTTTCGTTTTCATCTCTCTTCGTTTATCACACAGGTCCAAAAGTTCAGATGTGATCCCCGGCTTGTTCTTGTTCAGATTGTTTTCTATTTCCTGGCATTGATCTTCTATCCAGTTCTCCATTGCTGAGCGCATGCCTTTTCGGATGTCATTGTTGATTTTTCGGTAGGCATCAGCTCCCTGTGAGGTGTTCATTTTCGTTTTCATCTCTCTTTGTTTATCACACAGGTCCAAAAGTTCAGGTGTGATCCCCGGCTTCTTCTTTGGCTGGTGCTTGCCAAGGATCTCAGTGGCGGCAACTGTCACAGCTGAGTTGAAGGTGGTGGTCGTGGTGTTGACATCTACTTCATTAGCTCCCAAAATGAGCAGTTGTGCAAATTTCCCTCCAATTGTGGCCTGAAATATTTTTGCCACCTCCGGGTCTTGCAGTTTGTCCAGGTCGAACTTCAGTCTAGTGCACTTTCCTGTGTTTACTCTCTTCAAGTGGAGCCGGAAAGACATCATCACGAGATCGTGGTCACTTCCGATGTCTGCTACTAGAAAATTGCGTGTTCTGCCAATGTTGATGCTTGATCTGAAGCGTTTCTTGATTATGATGTAGTCTATCTGGTTGTGATGCTCCCCGCCGGGACTGTGCCACATCCATCGTCTGGATTTTTTGTGGAGACCAAGCGTGTTTGCCAGTATTAGATTGTTGTATCTGACAAACTCCAAGAGTCATTTATCTCGTTGTTACAGTGAGGTCCACATGTGTCTCCCCAGTTGTGGTGCGCATCTGGGCCAACCTTGGCATTCCAGTCGCCTTGCACTATGATTATGTCCTTCTTTGGCACTTGGTCAAGGACAGCCTGTAGATTTTCATAGAAATCCTCCACTTCTCTGTCGTCATAGTCAGATGTTGGGGCATAGGCCGGGATGGTGTTGTTGAGAGGGGCTGCTCTCAGACATACGGTAATGAGTCTAATGGAGACTGGGCGGCAACCCATAACAGTGGTTAGAATGTCTTTGTGGACCAAGAATCCACCGCCGTGTTGCTGTCTGTCATCTTTCCCGCTTAAATAAAGCTTGTGGCCTTTGTCGGTCGTTGTTTCACCTATGCCTTTTTCATCAATAGTGGTCCAGCTCGTGGGCCAGTTCTTCTAATTTTCCCTCCGCAGTTAGGGTCCTGACATTCCAGGTTCCTATGACGGTGTTGTTTCTCGTGCGGATCTTGCTAAGTTGTCCATCAGTAGCATACTTATCACCTCCGTCCTGGTGGCCCAGGATAGGCGTGGTCCTTGGTGACCCGGGCGACGACCGATCCGGTATGGAGTGAATGGTTGTTTTCATCATGCCCTGTGGGTTCGGGCACTGAATAGAATAGACCCAACGTTGCCCGGCGTGTCGTAAGAGGCGACTAACAGGGGTGATGTCAGCACGGCATCACTGGGCGAATGTCTTCTATACAGAAGTCACCGGCCGGGACGAAAGAACCTCATGTTACTACAGGTTCAACGACCACGTGCTCGGGGCCGAGACGAGCCACACTGTACCCGTGGATATCGGCTGTGGCCAACAGCCTGGAGAGGATTGGGCCCTGCCGGGCTGTTTTTTTTTTGCCCAAGACACACTGCATGATGAAAACAAAAATACAATATTAAAACTTTAAAAGAATTCAGACTGGATAGTTGTGTTCGCCCAAGACTAAATATCCTTGTTTTTGATCCTATCCTATCCTATCCTATCCTATCCTATCCTATCCTATCCCGTAACTCGGAGGTCGTAGGGGCACCACAGATTATCGTTTAATCAGCGTATCCATCTTTCTCTGTCATCAGCAACCCTCATGGCTTTGCTCAGTGTCAAACCAGTCCGTTCTCGAATGTTGTCCTCCCACCTCTTTTTTCGGTCTCCCTCTTCTTCTACCTTGTTTTTGATACGCGGAAATAATTGGGACGAACACAAAACTCTGCTTGAGTTTTGTTGTAGATCTAAGTTTTATTTATTTAATTTAGATTGTGTTGGTATCATATGGATTTGTGTGTGCATCCGTGTTTGTAAGTTTGTGTAAGTGTGTTTTGTGGATGTGTGTATACATGTATACATGTAAGCGACAGGATGAGAGTGAAAGATCGTCTAAAATCACAAATTATGAATAGACGTAAAAAATGAAAATAAAATAAAAATGAGTGTTGGTATTCAGTTTGTTTCTAAGCATACATTTGAATGGGCTTGCCATCTTGTTACAGTCGCTGCTTTCTTAGTTTTACGAGACCGTGCAGGGTACCTGGACAATCTTTTTCTCCAAATGGATGTAGCAGCGCTGACTGCCGAAGCTAAGTCTTCCAGGCCCACAGCGTGCAGAAGTGTAAGGACAGCTGGCCTCATCCTCCAAACCAACGCAGTCCACCGTCAAGTCGCACTTCAGCAGATCTCTTACGCTGGCCCAGCCAGCATCGGCTGAGCAGTTCCACTGGCCGTTGGGAAGTTGCTGGGGTTTATTAGCTCGAGGAAAGAAGGAGAACAAAAACCGGAAACCTTTCTTTATGATGTAGATCGACTTTTGCCTAGAAACCTGAAAACTCAGTAGCCAACCAGTGGTGTACCTGACGTATAGCCGAGACGAAATACCGCCGGATGAATGATTTATATCGTTGTTGTTGTTATTGTTATTGTTGTTGTTGTTGTTGTTGTTGTTGTTGTTGTTGAAATCGAACACCTGGGGCGCATGGCTGAACATTCCGCAAAAAACTCGCAAGCTTGCCTGAGACGGATGCTGGTGGAAAGCCACGTGTTCCGCTTCACAGACCAGCGGCTGCTGAAGTTTAGTCAAACTCTGTGGGATGTCCATATATCCCACGCTGACCATGATGACGTGATCGTTTGGAATGTCCACCGCTGTCCAAGAGTGTGTGATCAGCATCATCTTCTGATTAGGGTCCCAGTAAGGAGACATGATAGAACCTGCAAAGCAAGAATTATAGAACCAGCAAAGGAGAAATGAATTAACCATAAAACCAGCAAATGAGAAATTATAGAACCAGCAAAGACTAAATGATAAAACCAGCTAAGGAGAAATAATAGGACCACAGAACCAGCCAAAGATAAATGACTGAAGATTAGGAGGATCAGCAAAGGAGACATGATATCGCAGTAAATGAGATCGAGAAATGACTGAACCAGCAAAAGGGAAACGATACAACCTCAAAACCAGCAAAGATGATAAGTGCATAGTTAGACGAGGCAGACAACATTTGGATGCAAACAACGGCTACTTTCGCATTTTAAACGATTGCAGTAATTATAGACTTTGCAATAGTATAAATTGCTGTCTTCGCTATTATGGGTGATATCAGTACGGCATCACTGAGAAAAAGTCTTCTACAGAGAAGTCACCGGCCAGGGCGGAGGAACCTCAGGTTACTATAGGTTCAACGACGACGTGCTCGGGTCCAGGGTCCACTGTAATCGTGGATTTTGGCTGTGGCCAACAGCCTGGAGAGGATTGTGTCCCGCTTTTGTTTTTCTTGCCCAAGAAACAGTCACCGCTAACTCCATACCGGATCGGTCGTCGCCCGGGTCACCAAGGACTGATATGAACAGAACCGCTAAAGGTCAAGCGTCAGCATTGGCAAGACACGCACTTTTCCAGGAGCAAACATCAGAAGTGCCCACGTATTTCCGGTTCCACTTTAAGAGAGGAAAAAAAGAAAAGTGCACCAGGCTGAAGCTCGACCTTGAAAAACTACAAGACACGGAGGTGGCAAAAATATTCCAAGCCACAACTGGAGGGAAATTTGCACCACTGCTCATTTTGGGAGCCGAGGAAGTAGATTTGAACACCATAACCACAACCTTCAGCATTGACAGAAGCCGCCATTGAGATCCTTGACAAGCACGCCTAAAGAAGAAACCAAGGATCACGCCTGAACTTTTTTACCTTTGCGACAAACGAAGAAAGATGAAAAGGAAAAGGAACACCCCAAAGGGAGCTGATGCCTACCAAAAAATAAGCATTGACAGCCGAAAAAGCATGCAGACAGCAAAGCAGAACTGGATAGAAGATCAATGTAAAGAAATAGAGAACAGTCTGAACAAGAACAGTAGCTAGAAGGACTACGAGGCTGTGAAGCGGCTGACAAGTGTTAAACAGCCCAAGGTCTCCACGATCCAAAGCAAGCGTGCTTGTGCCTTACAAGAAATCTTGTAGAGAGACAGAGTACTGCTCTGACCTGTCCAACCACACTCCAAACAGAGACCCATCAGTTCTAGTATGTCCACAGAGCAGAAAAGAAGAAGAAATCCTTCCAATTCTCCGAGAAAAGGTTGAAACAGCAGTGCAATTATGCCAGATGCCCTTGCAGATCACAAAGGGACAGTCAGTATAAGGGAATAGAGCAATCTCCAACCTTCGTTTTGCGGATGACATTGATGTATTGGCTGGAGAGGAACAAGAACTTCAACAGCTGGTACAGAGGCTTCACACTACCTCCAGTGCCGATGGAATGGAAACAAGTGCAGAGAAGACCAAAATGATATCAACAACACCAATGACATCAACATGGACATCAAAATCAAAGGCAATCCCTCAACACAGTGCATAGGGGTTAGACCAACCTCCAACCTCCGTTTTGCGGATGCCATTCATGTATTGGCTGAAGAAGAACAAGAACTTGAACAGCTGGTACAGAGGCTTGACACTACCTCCAGATCCTTGGGAATGAAAATAAGCGCAGAGAACACCAAAATGATGACCAACAAATACCAATGGCATCAACACGGACATCAAAGCACAAGGCCAATCGCTCAACACGACGCACAGCTTGAAATATTTAGGAGCAATTGTATCAGACAATAGGTCCCGAGAGGAAGTCCTCTTCAGGATAGCACAAACAACTGCTGCCCTGACAAGATTGAAGCCCACTTGGAAAGACAGGACAATCATTCTACACTCCAATGTAAGGTTGCTGCTCTCCCTTGTCATCTTTATCTTCATATACTCTTGCAAAGCATAGACGAAGAATACAAAGCATGGTGATGAGATGCTACAGAAGATTTCAGGGCATTTTCTGTAACCAGCACATCACCAACGACGAAGTCCGACAAACCGTTACACAATCCATTGGACAACACGAAGACTTGCTCAAGGGGTGAAGAAATAGAAACTCCGATGGAATGACCACATTACCAGAGCATCAGACCTTGCAAAGACCATCCTGCAAGGAGGCAAAAAAAAGAGAAACAGAGGGAAACAGAAAAATAGGTGGGAAGACGGCATTCGAGAATGGACTGGCTTGACATTGAATGAAGCCATGAGGACAGCGGAGGACAGAAAAAGACATAGGATGCTGTTAAAGGATCATCTGTGGTGCCCCAACGACTTTCGAGTTACGGGATGTGTTAGGATAGAATGGGATAAGATAGGCTAGGACATGAAATTGCCGTCTAACTTATTTTAATCATTTCGTGTAAATAATATTGCAAAGAAACTGTGTGCTAAGGGTGCAAAACATGTACTCACATTCACATGCATTTGCAGTAGGATCAAACATGTTAAATCGCAATCCTATCTTATCCTATCCTATCCCGTAAATCGGAGGTCGTAGGGGCACCACAGATGATCGTTTAACCAACATACTCCATCTTTCTCTGTCCTCAGCAACCCTGATGGTTTCGCTCAGTGTCAAACCAGTCCATTCTCGAATGTTGTCCTCCCACCTCTTTTTCTGTCTCCCTCTTCTTCTACCTCCTTGCACTGTGCCGTGCAATACCATCGGAGTTTACGTTTTTTCACCACTGTGAGCAGATCATCGTGTTGTCCAATGGCTTGTGTGATGGTCTGTCGGACTTCGTCCTTGGTGATGGGCTGGGTATAGTAAATACCCAGAAGTCTTCTGTAGCACCTAATCTCCTTCCTTTGTATTCTTCGTTGTAGATCTTTTGTGAGGGTCCATGTTTCGCAAGCGTATAGGAAGATGGAGATGACAAGGGAGCGCAGCAGTCTTACTTTAGAATGTAGGCTAATGGTCCTGTCTTTCCAAATTGGCTTCAACCTTGCCAGGGCCGCAGTTGCTTGTGCGATTCTGGTCACCCCCGTTGGGGTGCCGGGGGTTTCAGTATAAATAGTATCCCCACTTTCTGGAAATTTAGTGCTTTAAATTCCCACTGTCGCTGTCTTTCTCACTTGCTCTATCTCATTCCTGCTCTTTTCTATCAATTTGCTATACTATCGTCTTCTTCGCTAGACCAGTCTCCTACCTTTTTTCTTGAAAACTCTTCCGGGACAAGACTCCTTGTTTGTGTATGAGGTCTGTTGGATCAGCTTGGGAATATTGGACGCTTTCTGCCAGGTGGTCAGTAGAGCTTCCTTTGATGTTAGTATTTAGCAATGTAGGCATTTTATATGCATGTTTTGTTGATAATTTATAATGATGTTTGTATTCTAGTTTGTTTTTGTAAACGGGGGTTCGATAAGTTGGGGTGAAGCCTCAGCCGTCCCCTGCGTGGGATGTCTTTATTGTAAAGTGACTGGCTGGTGGAGAGCTTTCGGTTTTACCACTAGGGTTGTTTCAGCAGATCTTTTATGCGGATCGGGGGTTGTCCGGTCCTGATTTGGCTCGGAAGAGTCCGCTGGACCTAAAGCAATAATAATGTAATGTAATGTAATGTGCGATCCTGGAGAGGACGTCTTGTCGGGACCCACTGTCTGATACAATGGCTCCTAAATATTTGAAGCTATGCACTGTGTTGAGGAATTGGCCTTGAACTTTGATGTTCGTGTTGATACCACTGGTGCTGTTGGTCATCATTTTAGTCTTCTCTGCACTTATTTTCATTCCATAGGCGCTGGAGGTGGTTTCGAGTCAAGCCTCTGTACCAGCTGTTAAAGTTCTTGTTTCTCTCCAGCCAATCCATCAAGGTCATCCGCAAAACGAAGGTTAGAGATTGCTCTCCCCCTATGCTTACTTCGCCTTCATGATCTGCAAGGGCATCTGATATGATGAGCTTTAAGAAGAGGTTGAAAAATTTTGGAGAGAGTAGGCATCCTTGAAGCACACCGATTGTTGTTCTGAACCAGTTTCCGATGGCGCTGTTATGAAGTATTGCATTGGTAGCCTTGTTATACAGGCTTTTGATGACTTCAATAATTTTAGGGCTGATGTTGAACATTCTCATGGTTGCCCACAGAGCTGCATGCCAATCTCGATCAAACGCCTTCTGGAAGTCTACGAACACATCATATAGATGTTGTTGGTGCTGTAGGTATTTCTCACAGATTACTCTGAGGTTGAAAATCTTTTCAGTGGTACTTCGCCCTTCCGTGAATCCTGCTTGTTCTTCAGCTATGATTTGCTCAACTTGGGGTTTCAACCTGTTGAGTATTATTTTTAGGAGGACCTTGCAGGCATGGCAGATGAGGCTGATGGTGCGGTAATTTTCACACTCCTGAAGGTTTCTTTGGAAGAGTGATGACATGCGACTGGGTCCATGGTGTAGGCCACTCCCCACTCTGCCAGATCTTGTTACAGATAATGGTGAGGGCGTCAATCATCGCTTCTCCTCCTTAAAGCAGTTCTGCGGGGATGTTGTCCACTCCCGCTGACTTTCCTTTCCTCAGCGATTGCACTGCTGCCTCAACTTCTTCTCGGAGATTTGGGAGGATTTCTTCTTCTTCTCTGTTCTCTGGACATGCTAGAACTGATGGGTCTCCGTTTGGTGTGTGGCTGTAAAGGTCAGAGCAGTACTATGTCCATCTATCCAAAACTTCTTGTTCTTCTGTAAGGCCACACTTGTTTTGGATCGTGGAGACCTTGGGCTGTTTAACACATGTCAGCCGCTTCACAGTATTCTATGCCTTCTTGCTGTTGTTCTTGTTCAGACTGTTTTATATTTCCTGGCATTGATCTTCTATTCAGTTCTCCTTTGCTGAGCGCATGCTTTTTCGGATGTCATTGTTGATTTTTCGGTAGGCATCAGCTTCCTGTGAGATGTTCTTTTTCTTTTTAATCTCTCTTCGTTTATCACCCAGGTCCAAAAGTTCAGGTGTGATCCACGGCTTCTTCTTTGGCCGGTTCTTGCCAAGGATCTCAGAGGCGGCATCTGTCACAGCTGCGTTGAAGGTGATGTTCATGGTGTTGACATCTATAAATTGCAAAAAACATGGTAAATGCAAACACAGTTAAACTGAGGCTTAAAAAAAATCTGCATTAGTAGCCTAAAAAGAGAGTACGACAAAACGAGGAATGATCAAATCCTTCAAGGTGTTTATTTGGGCATCAGTTTCTTTTTGTGATTTCCCGGAAAGGAGACAATTAGATGGAAATTAATATTTATATATTCAATACAAATAATCTATAACTGCAACTTTTACATTCAGTGATGAGGTTTATCATATTAATAAAGAAGGTGTTTTTTGTATCTTACCAATCGTGTTCGAAACACTGCTGCTGTAGTGAACCATTAGCAAAGACTGAGACTCAGGGACTGTGGAATATTGCATGCTGAAATGGAAAGGTTCGTAAAACGCTTTTGGATGATCGATCATTTCAATCGGAGAAAATTGCAGCGTGAACGGAACGTTGGGCTCCCCGTGAATATACTGTCGACGCCAGTTGCGAAAGGCAAGAGGATAGAGGCCGTGTACCCCGTGTTTGACGTGCACTACTCCACTGAACCAATTAAAGTCGATGTCTTCGAGCAGGATCCTGTGGTGTGGCAAGACTAGCAGATGCACGGAACACCGTCTGAAGTAGCAGCGATGTGTCAAGTTGTTCATGACCGTTACCATCGCTTTCGTGTCCAGTTTGAGTGTCCCTGCTGACCGGACTCTGACGGACAGTGAGCTGCCTGTTCTCATGCATTCTGCTAACATAAGTGCCGTGATCTTTTGCAGCTCTGGCTCCACTGTGCTTTCTGTGTTCTCTGAGATCGTAGGTTCATCTACTGCTGATGGTGATTTATACGTTACAGTGGCTACAGGCGTTTCACTTAATACGTCGTCCAGAGCACCTACTTTTGAAAACGACTCGCCTGCTGTTTCGCCGATGTCGTCAACAGCAGAAATATCTGTAGAATTGGCGGATGGTGTTGACTGAGCACTTGGGTCTTCATTATGCAAGAAACTTGCTGACGTCAAAGATGTCAATGACGCTTGGCTGAAGTCGCCACCAGCAGAAGCGAGAGAGAAATGGGTGGATGGTGTAAACTTGTAATCTGTATTTTCGCCTTGGAAATCGTTTTCTGAAGTGCATATGGAAAATTTCACAAGTACGATACAATCTATTCTGCATCGGTTATCTAAATGCTGGAGACGACAATCGAAAGCATAATACTGTCGTTGGAATTAAACACACCTACATGTAGCTAGTGTAATGCAATATAACTCTCTGCTCAAAGAGGTGCTTAAGGCGAAATCCATAGGCATTCAGCATGAACAAGGTAGTTTGATGAAAATATGTTCGAACCCGCAGGGCACATACTGATCAAACTCGGCTCTGCGGCCACTTCTTAAAAAATAAATAAATAAATAAATAAATAAATAAATAAATAAATAAATAAATAAATAAATAAATTAATTAATTAATTAAAACAAATAACATATATAACAAAAAATTTAAAAAATAAGAATATAAAACAAGGAAGAGAAATAAAAAGAAATTAAGCTAAATAAATTTCAATAACAGCAACAAAATAAATAAATAAACTTCTCTCCAAGGATAGGAGAGAGAGAGAGAGCGAGAGAGAGAGAGAGATTAAATTACTACATATATATAGTACCCAAAAGCAAGGGGGTATATCTATATATATATATATATATATATATATATATATATATATATATATATATATATATATATATATATATATATATATATATATATATATATATATATATATATATATATATATATATATATATATATATATGCTTTGTGTCCACTTTAAATGCTTTTGGGATCCCACCATCAGCTACACCTGACCCTCTCCCAAAGCCCTCATCTCCTCCTTGCAACAAATGCTTTTACGAGAATTAAAAAAAAACACCACCCTCGACACCATCCACACTCTCAGACATTTCCCTGCAAAAGGTTGATTTATGATGATTTTATAGCCTTTGTTTCCACTGTTTGCTATATATGAGAAGTGTGTGGTTTTAAACCGGAAAATAAAAAATCCGCAAAGCTACATTTACGCGCAAAGGCAATGTGTTATTCTGTTGTTTCAACGGCTAGTCAGAGAGCTACATCCAGTAGCTTGAAATACCGTCGCAGGTGTAACAGCGTTGCGACGACAACGATGACGGTGATGGCAACACATGATGATGAAGATGACTGGAAAATCAGTGCCATTGTGCTTTCTCGCCCAAAAAAATAAAATAAAATAAACATTATTTCTTCAACATTCTGCCACTCGAAATCTAGGACTTGTCACAATAAAATCAATTAATTTTAACAATTTGTCGCACTGATAAAATTCACCATGCAGGTCAACTCTGAAGACCTCATTGTTTCACTGTTACTATTGTGCACTCACGCATTCCATCGCATGAATTCTAAAGATCCTGACACGGATGAGTGTCGGCTACACAAATACAACCAGCGCGCACTAGGTCCATTCACCTCATCACCGGTCGCCCAGGATTGTGCTCAGTTGTCTGGGCGTCAGACTATGCGCCCAAAGATTGCAGGTGGGCGCCTCGAGCGGCTTCAGTTAGATTCTGTATCGGTCAGCGCCTGGAGCTGCCCTTGAGCTGGAAATGCACTATATAAAATGGATTAAATAAAATAATATTATGAAGTATCTCACAACATTATTTAAATCACAGGCGCTTGTATCCTATGCCTGTGGCGTCTCTCCCTCTCTCTCTCGCTCTCTCTATCTCTCTGGGTATCTGTAATTCCAGCGGGGTTCAGGCGTAGGCGCTAACGTGTCCAGATACAAGAACTTGTGATTTAAATAGTCATCGAGTCACAAATTCATTAACCGCTTTCGTGAACTGTACGGTCCCGCGATAGTAATTTTCCGTGAAGTAAGGTTTCGCGGCGAACATTTTATTTGAAAACTACCGTGTCGCGACAATGAACCACTTCCCATGAATGCTGTCTACGCTATTTATAGACTTTTACGAACACGTATTTAATTTACGAACACGTATTTAATACTATACATGCCACCAGATAGCGAAATGTTAGATATTAATTAACACAATGATTTAGCTTAATTATCATTCCACTGTTTCCTATAAGCTATTGTTCTTTCACAGTTTCTACTGGGAGAGACCATAGCGGGTAATTTCTGAAATAAGGAGCTAAAATACTGAACGAAAATGAACTATTCATTCTGTCACACTCCATTTGATGGTGGTGTTTTCAATCAGTAGTAGATTCAGCCCCAATGCGTGAATGCTCCTGATGAGTGTAATCTCGGATTCGATTATCCACGTAACCCGTTCAATCAGCATACAAGTCACTGAGTCTTCGTATGAAATTTTCCACTTTTATTCAGCACACATCAACATCTGCATACAATTCTCAACTCAACTCAACTCGACTCAACTCAACTCGACCACAACACAAAACAGTGCGGCACATATATAGCCTCTTTCTTCTCGCGAACACCCTGGATCAATCGCGTATGACGCAATTTAACCAATCGCTTCTAACTTCGTCATCACTGTCTTACGTCATACATCTTTCCTTTCTGTCCAAGCATGTTCTCAAATAACAATATCGACCAACTAAAATTACCAACGTTATACAAAGCCTCCTCTAACCACAACGCAAACTCAAATCAAAGGTAAATAAACTCTATTATTGAATACTTTGCAAATCGAAACGATTAGATCTATCGTGCGCGTTTCAGACATACTATCCTTCGCGTTTCAACGTAACACATTCCATTTGCATTTAGAGCACCTGTTTGAGATGATTAGGACTTACAACAACTGTATGAACAATTATGGTCAATTAGTACCAAAACCTTAACATTCACTCGGCTGAGAACATTCGTACCTTATGGATTTTGATGACTGAATGTCATTGTGTTTTTGTATATTCAAACTTAACTGGATATACTTTGAAATAGTCGTGAATCAGAACGAGCCATATGCCGGCCATTCTGTCAGTCCGTTGAACGACATGGTGAAAAAAAAACAACAACATTGAAGGATTTTGACCAAACTTCAAAGAAACACTACCTAGACCATTCGCCTGCGTCCCGTCACATCAAATTTGCGCTACCGCAAAGGTCAAGGTCACTGGAGTAATTTCGTTTGCCATCTTGTTTTTGTATTTTCAGACTTATCTAGAAATGCGTTGAAACAGACCGGGGAATCAGAACGAGCCCAATGTCAGTTTGTCGGCTCCTCGGTCCGTTCAAAGACATATCTCAAGACCCATTGAACAGAATTTGGCCAAACTTCACAGGAACATTACCTAGGATAGTTTCATGCCGCCTGTGCCATCATAACCTCTCTAACGGAAAAGCCAAGTTCAGTGGAGTCTTATTTGTTGTTGTTGTTGCTTAACACGTTTTGCTAAGGACTTTGTTGAGTTTGGGTAAACAGGTAATTCAAATCATGGGCCATCCTTCGGTAGCAGCCCATTGTTCCAAATTTTTTTTTTTTTAAATTTCAAGGCATACTTTTCGCTTTATTTCAAGAATACCTGAAGCAAAGTTCATCTCTATTTTTTTCTTTGCAGACACTAAGCGTTTTTGATCATTCATATTTATTCATTCATATGTTCACCCGATTTATCTCAATTTTGGCTTATATATAGTTCACATAGTGGCCTGTCATTCTATGTTTTCCTTTTGTTTCAGTGGGACAAAGCCGAGTCACAATGCCGTCAAGAATATAACAACTTTTGAAAATGCTCATTTTATGGGCTGTGTGCGTGTGTCTGGTAATGCATGCCTTGCCATCTTGACTTTTGTTTTGGGCCTCCTTGGGATCACTCATTTGCGCAAACGGCACCTGCTGTTTTTTGGAATCCTGAATGGTTATTCGATCTGCAGATACTGAGATATGATTGATTTGTGGTGCCTTGTTTTGTTTTATTCCTTGCGTGTGTTCGCGCACGTGTGCGAAGACAGGTGGGATAACACATTTGTGAAAAATGTACCACCTGCTGGGTTTACAGACTGAATGTTATTGTTAAGCGTGTAAGCATTGTGTTTACATTGTTTTGTTTTAGTTTGCTTTCGTAATTGCATTGTCACAACACGATAGACCTCCACCGCAAATTTTGTTAACAAAAATTAAAACAATAACAATAAAAAGATACCCTGCAGTTTCTGAGAAAAGATCTTAAGGCAATAGCATTTACCGGTACCTTAAATTCTATCTATATACCTTTTGTTTGTCGCTCCGGGACGCCTACTACAAACCTGCATTCCTGGTTTGAAATTATCATGCTTCACCATGATACCATCACAGAATATAATACTAAACATTTGTTTTTAAAAAGGAAATATATGATGAAGTGTAAATAGTTTCGAGCGCTCTACAATACCCCGTCATCCATTATAGATGGTGTGAATGAACATCGAAGTTTAAAGTCTACAACTCACTATGGGCGATACAGTAAACGTACATGTAGATAACCATCGCAAGGAAGAAGGGGTAGAGATCTAAATCAATACTGAACCACCAGAGTATTCCTATATATGCTGCTAAGACTGACGGTGAAAAATGGCCAATTTTATCTCGCTTACCACGGGATCCAAACCTGGGTCGCCGGTGTGCCAGGCGAACGCTCTACCACTGAGCTACGGCGGTGGGTCTAATACGTGGTGTTAAAAGGTCCAGGGTATGAAGGTTGTTTGGTTTTGTCAGCTAAAGTAGCAAGTGTACGAGGACAACCTGCTTCTTTTACCAAAAGGTCTGTTTGTATACTTCATCTACAAACAGTTGGGCTGGCCACAATCCGCAAGTCTTTATAAATTAGTTAATAAGAATTATTTTATGTTAGAAAAATTAGTAGAGTTAGTTTATTCAAAATAATAACAACAGTACAGGTAGTTTATGTTACATATTAAAACCAGTATAATTTGCTGCGCTCCTTTGTCATCCCCTTCCTCCTATACTCTTGCGAAATATGGACCTTCACTGTAGACCTAAGCGAAGAATACAAAGCATTGAGAAGACTTCTGGGCATTTCCTATAACCAGCAAATCACCAATGTCGAAGTCCGACAGACCATCACACTAGCCATTTGACAACACGATGACATTCTCACAGTAGTAAAGAAACGGAAACTCCGATGGTATGGTCACGTCACCAGAGCATCAAGCCTTGCAAAGGAAAATCCTGTAAGGCACGATGCAAATAGGCAGGAGAAGAGGGAAAGGAAAAAAAAAGGTGGGAGGACAACATTCGAGAATGGACTTGCTTGATACTGAATGAAGCCATGAGGGTTGCTGAGGACAGATAAAGATGGAGTACGCTGGTTAAACGATCATATTTGGAGCCCCAACGACTTTCGAGTTACGGGATAATATAAGGATTGGAGGATAGGGCAGTTTGTTTGTGTCAACTAATAAAATAAGTACAATTAGTTTATATAAAATTATAAAATTAGTAAAGTTAGTTTATAATAATAATTATATGTAAAATAATAAAATTAGTAGAGTTAGTTTGTGTAAAATAATATGATAAGTACAGTTGGTTTATGTAAAATAACAACAATTGAACAGTTAGTATATATAAAATATTACAATAATGAAATTAAATTTAAAACAAAAATAAGCCTGGGACTCGTGCGTTAAACGAATGTCTCCAAAAGGGATGTTTGTGACAGTTATTGTCAACTTCGAAATGAAGAATAACCGTGCGCGTGCCTTTGCGCGGGAAAATGATTAAATATCTAGAATGTGTGGGTATGTAATTGATCTCTATCTCTCGCTCGCTCGCTCGCGCGCAATAACGCCCGCGTTTATATTTCAACTTTAAAATCCAAAATTTAATTTAATTTTTTTTGGGTCGCGCATGCAGGTATAGATATAGTGTGTGTGTGCGTGTGTGCGTATGAGAGAGAGAGAGAGAGAGAGAGAGAGAGAGAGAGAGAGAGAGAGAGATAAGGGTGCAAACAGATCTACTACGGCCGTTATGAAAAAATTTAAAACCTCGGTTTTGGGGATATGATCTGAGTTTGTGAAAGGATTTGGGGGTGCCTTTTACTAAAAAAAAAAAGTGTCTAATTCTATGTTCAGTTTAGGTATAAAGGAAATATTATAACTTGGAGCGCGAAATTGAGCGCACAGAAATGTAAAGGTGCGAACTTAAAAGTAAAACGCGCAGAAACAGGTGGTTATTTTTAACCAAACTTTAAACATCTGCGCGCAAAAGTATTCGGAAACAAAAACCAACAATTCCTTTGTATTCTTTTATGGAGACATTACGCCCATTTGATGAAAACCGAGAAAACTCCTGGCACAAAAAAAATGGCGAACATTTGTTTAAAAACGTGTTTTTATTCATCACAGAAACAATGCAATACAACAAAAGGAAAACACGAGACAAATGTTGGTGTTTTATTTTTAATAGAATGAAGAAAGAGTTTTTTTTAAAAAAAGATAACAATAGAAGAAAAAAGAGAGAGATGTCCAAATGCATATATTACAGTGAGAAAAATTATAACAAAAAAACCGCCCCTTTCTTAGCATATAAAATAATTGGACAAGCATTGCTAAATTCATTTTACAATCATGTCAAAAGTTGTACATGGGAATATCTTGTTTTGAGTTAAGAGGAATACAAAACCTTTACAGTTTCAGAGCTGTATAATCTATTGCTTTAGTGCTCGATACATACACCTATTGCGTTCAAACATTAGCGGCGTATTTTTCAATTTCATATCTTGTTTTAAGAACGTTCACAAACACTGCATACATGGGCAATTGTTTAGACAATTTACATCTGTATAAATACCACTTAGGTAATACAGGTGTCCTATCCTATCCTATCCTATCCTATCCTATCCCATTCCCGTAACTCGGAGGTCGTTGGGGCACCACAGATGATCGTTTAACCAGCGTATTCCATCTTTTTCTGTCATCAGCAACCCTGATGGCTTCGCTGAGTGTCCAGCCAGTCCTTTCTCGGATGTTGTCCTCCCACCTCTTTTTCGATCTCCATCTTCTTCTACTTCCTTGCACTGTGCCTTGCAGGATTATATTTGCAAGGCCTGATGTTCTGGTGACGTGGCCATACCATTGGAATTTCCGTTTCTTCACCACTGTGAGCAGGTCGTCGTGTTGTTCAATGGCTTGTGTGATGGTAGGTCGGACTTCGTCGTTGGCGATGTGCTGGGTATAGGAAATGCCCAGAAGTCTTCTGTAGCACCTAATCTCCATGCTTTGTATTCATCGTTGTAGATCTGCTATGAGGGTCCATGTTTCGCAAGCATATAGGAAGATGGAGATGACAAGGGAGCGCAGCAGTCTTCCCTTTGAATGTAGACTGATGGTCCTGTCTTTCCAAATGGTCTTCAACCTTGCCATGACAGCAGTTGTTTGTGCGATCTTGGAGAGGACCTAATGTCGGGACCCATTGTCTGTTACAATGGCTCCTAAATATTTGAAGCTATGCACTGCGTTGAGGGATTGATCTTGGACTTTGATGTCCGTGTTGATGTCATTGGTGTTGGTCATCATTTTGGTCTTCTCTGCACTTATTTCCATTTCATAGGCTCTGGAGCTTCTGTACCAGCTGTTGAAGTCCTTGTTCCTCTCCAGCCAATCCATCAATGTCATCCGGAAAACGAAGGTTGGAGATTGCTCTAGCTCCCTATGCTGACTGTGCTTTCGTGATCTGCAAGGGCATCTGACATGATGCGCTCTAGGAAGATCTTGAAGTGTGTTGGAGAGAGTAGGCACCCTTGACGCACGCCGATTGTTGTTCTGAACTAGTTTCCGATGGCGCTGTTATGGAGGACTGCACTGGTAGCCTTGTCATACAGGCTTTTGATGACTTCAATATTTTCATAGCTTGTAACAAGAGCCGAGATTTAAACACTGCCCATAAACTTTTGCCTTGTTTAGTCAGTGTAACACAGTTGTATAGTGACGCCCGCTCAGTGTTGTGAATCATCGCAGCTTACGTTAGATCTCCTCGATTTTATATCCAATCAGATTTTAGATCCAATCAGAACACAGCAAGATTAGGTAGGACCAGTTCTGCCTGGTTAGGTAGAGAGGTAGAGATTCATTGTGCGTTCAAACTAGCAGCAGTACACAGTTACGCTCGAACATAACTCTCTCCACTGACAGACGAGGGAAGCAGGGCTTGTTGAAGATTCGATTCAATCAAGTTAGCCACGGCCTGACATTGTCAAAAAGGTAAATGAACATCCTTTTGTTTCATCGTGATGTATTGATATTATTGTTGCATTATGTTTGTGAAATTTACTATGCTTAGAATTGAATTGTTAGTCCGATGTTGCGTGACCACGTGGAGTATCCGACCACGCGGCGAACACGACCGTCCGACGCCATGTTGTATTGCGTACGAAACCCACTGTTGTTTAACCTATATGTATGTTTGCAGACCAGTGGCTGTACTAGAGAATGTGTACAACATTGATCCTTTCTCTATGTGTATAGTTAGCCCTGATGTATATTTATATATGCATAGGAAATTAGAGTGGAGATTCCAGTGGACCACGGACTTAGCAGAATGTTCGTCGCTTAAATATAGAGTTGTGGAGCTAATCACTGAGGGCTACTTCGGCCTTCAGTGAGACGCTCTGCACACACCTATTATACAGGGTTGTGCAGAATTTCGTCTCATATGTTACAGATGAGCAGGCATTGTATTGTGAGCCCAACCCGGCGAAAGACAACAACAAGTTGTCGCTGAACGTTGGTCTGCAGAGGCCTCTAAAAAACACTGAGCGGAAAGAGCCCACCAGTCTAGCCACAAGGAGAAGACTCCACAACAACACAGCTTGTCAAGGAGGCAACCACAACGCAGCGCTTCGAACCCACAACTAAGTGCACATTCACTAAGTGCACCAAAATCTGTATGACAGGACCACAGTAGTCCACTCTTCCAGAATTCTGACCATTAGGGCAGAAAGTATCCAGTGCCCGATGAAGATACAGTAGCTGCCTAGAACTATCAAAAGCGAACCAGTCCAAGAGACATTTGAACTTTTAAGTTAGTATCGTACTTCGAAGATCGTGTATAGAGTGGATGAAATAAATGTGTGATATTTACTATTATCAAGTGGCTGGACTACCTATGTTTCATAGCCGTGTGAGAGCTAGTGTGACAGTAATCTTTTACCATTTTTCTATCTATCTCTGTGCCCCAGCCTAACCACAGACCGAGCTAAACAAATAAATGTATTAAGTTAAGTCACAGGGAGATTACTAGCGATCCCCATAGACTAAAGACGAGTGGGTAATAGCATTCCATTGTGCAGAGCCCAGCAAAAATAAAACCCCACGTCACAGGGCTGATGTTGTACACACTCATGGTTGCCAACAAAGCTGCATGCCTGTCCAGTCCTGTGGGTTCGGGCACTGAATAGAATAGACCCAACGTTTCCCGGCGTGTCGTAAGAGGCGATTAACAGGGGTGATGTCAGCACGGCATGGTTGGGCGAAAGTCTTCTACACAGAAGTCACCGGCCAGGACGGAGGAACCATGTTACTACAGGTTCAACGACCACGTGCTCGGGATATTCGTGGATACCGGCTGTGGTCAACAGCCTGGAGAGGATTCGGCAAACCTTTGCTATTTTCTGGTTTCACTTCAAATTTTAATCATGTGCGAAGCAGAGTGAACGCGAAAAAAAAGTTCCACAATATATTTTTTTTATCACCGAAGACAATGTATAATAAAAATCTCTCTCTCATTCTCTCTCTCTCTCATTTCGCAAATCTCTCTCTCTCTCTCTCTCTCTCTCTCTCTCTCTCTCTCTCTCTCTCTCTCTCTCTCTCTCTCTCTCTCTCTCTCTCTCTCTCTCTCTCTTGTGCTATGAATCCTTTGTATTCTTTTAATGAGACACTGCTCTCATTTAATGGCAACCGAGAAGAAACAAATGAGAAAAGATTTTGTAAAGGATTAAACCAAAAGAAATATTATATTGTTTGCCCCTGAAGGAAAAATTAATTTTTTCGTGTTCATGCTTTATTTTACGAGTACGAAAAGAATACTTAAGTATTAAAGCTAAACCAAGGTAATTGCCCTAAGTTTCTCTAAAACAAGTTTAAATAAAAATAATAAAGATGACGAATGTGTTATTTTTAATATAAAGAAATGTTAAAAAAGGAAGTTAGATCAAAATGTGACAAACGATGGAGAACAAGATACAGAGCGTATTCATAAAATGGAAAAATCATTGTTATGTTTGTTTTTTTAAAACTTACAAATACTTTTTCCTCAAGCAATAGATCAATTGTGTGTGTGTGTGTGTGTGTAGGTGTGTGTGTGTTGTAATTAGAGAGAAAGAAAACAGTTTGGGAGGGAGCTGAAGTAGAGGATGGACACATCATGCCTTTGCAGAATTATAAATAATATGGGATTCTGTAAAACGTCAAGTACAAAACTGAATGCTACAATACGCGCATTTCTCCCAACTGAAACTATGAGAGCGGCGATCTGTTACCAACAAACACGTTCACATATTACACGCACTCTCACACACCCAAAAACACACGTTCCTCACTCAAACACCTTAGGTAAATGAGGCAGGGAGATTGGAATCGGAATGCGGAAAGGAATCTGCATTCTTAATTCACCATCCTCTTTATCACTGTCGTCGTTATCATCATCTTCTTCTTCATTATCATCATCATCATCATTATCATCGTCGTCGCCTTCATCGTCGTCTTAGCTCTCCTCCTCATATTCAGTCCTCCGCCTCATCATCATCATTATCATCTTCAACGTCGCCGTCATTTTCTTCTACTGTTGTCTATTTTCCCTTTTATCTTGTTTTGCATTGCGTTGCTTCGCTTTATTTGTGCTTTCTTTCTTTCTGTCTATTCTTGTTATTTGCTTGCGTACTTGTCCTCGTTCATTCCTGTAAGTGTTTGTTGCTGCTATTGTCTTTATGTTTTGCTATTGTTGTTGTAAAAAGGTTAAAAGGAGTAAACCCAACCCATTCTTCATCATCATTTTCCTTTTAATTTTCTTCTTCTTCTTCTTCTTCTTCTTCTTCTTCTTCTTCTTCTTCTTCTTCTTCTTCTTCTTCTTCTTCTTCTTCTTCTTCTTCTTCTTCTTCTTCTTCTTCTTCAATGACTGCACTGCACAGGTCAAGAGAGAGAAGGAGTCTTTCTGGAACCGGAGACTATTGGGAACTGCGTTGCTTCTGGCAACACTTTGAATGTCTTTAACGCCAGCCACGGCTCAGCTAAGCTGGAGAGTAACTCGCTAGGCGAGGGTTTCAGGAACAAACACGGCAACTGGTCGAGCCGGTGGTGTTTGTACAGCAGTACGTGTAGAGTAAAAGTATTCCCTTCCAAAAAACACAAAGTCCGCCTGAACGTTTTGGTCGAAGGCAACCTTGTGCCGGAGGTTTGGTTCGAGGTGTTCCAGAAGTCGGAGGAGCAAGAGGAAGCGGCTCGCGTGGCTGCCAGCTGGGATGTTGACTCGAAAAGAACCTCATTATATTTCTTCGGGGCTCGTTTTACTAATCGTCCACAAAATGTGCATAGAGAATTTATTTCCACTACCACAGGTCTGCCTGCCTACATATTTTTCCATTATATGCAATATCAGGGTGGCTGTTCCTATGACCTAGGTGGTCCTTTTACGGTGACGATTAATTTTGCTGTGATTCCGGACGACACGCAGCTGTTGGACTTGTGCTACTTAAATCCTATGTCTGGTAGGCAAAATGATGATGATGATGATGATGATGATGATGATGATGATGATGATGATGATGATGATGATGATGATGGTGTTTTTCAAACAAAATACAAAATAAAGTCATTCTAATCATGATGATTTATTGGGCTGGGGATCCGTATGACAGATAGTCGCGCAGAGCTACATAGAATGGGACATGTGGAAGAGGTAGAGAGAGGGGGGGGGGAGAAGAGGGTGTCTCAAAGAGGTACGGATACGCCTCACTCGATCATTGTGAGTGTCTTTGTCAATGCTTCTAATCATTAAAAAGAAGAGTTCCTACCATAACTGTGCCTCTCTTTGCTGTCGCTGCGTGCGATTACCCATCATACAGATACACACAGCCTTAGGCTGTGACCCACAATAACTGTTTTTGCATCTCCGGTTTGTCGTACTTCAGGGTCACTAACAACGCCTTCATGGTACGACGGAGAGCGAATTGTTGCCGTTATGGACACGTACGTCAAGATCCGCATCCCTGATGATCACGTAATAATGGTCAGCCTGGACCAGATGGACTTACCGGGTAAAGTCATTTGCTCTGACAGTAGTTTCGTCGGGTTTTACTGGGACATGGAAAGAGCTAAACCTCTCTGGGTTGTGTGTGGCACTTACACGCATCGTCCGGTTCTCTTCGATCCTCGGAACGGAAACACCTCCACTCTCTCGGTGAGGTTTCTGAATACTGAAAATGACGATTACATGCGCGGCTTCAGGTTTCTGTTTTCCTTTCATAATCAGTCGACACGGCCCCAGCAGTTTCCAGACGGGCGTTACAACTGCTCCGGAGAGGCAGGGTGGAAATACTTCCAGCAGCATTTTAAATGCGACCTGATTTCCGACTGCTTAGGCCTAGAGGATGAGAGAGAGTGTCCTTATACCAACGAGCACTGCGGCCCTGGTAAATTCAGTCTGGGATCTCACCGCTGCTACGCCTACCCTCAGAACAGGATTAATCAGACGCTAGACCAGAAAGCTGTGCTTCCAAAGCTGTCGTGGAAGATGTCCCAAGCAAAGTGCCAAGGCCTCGGGGGCTGGCTGGCCACCTTGGCGTCGCACAGAGAACTTGTAGCGGCAAAGCAACTTTTGTTCAGTAACCTCGACTGGAAAACCTACATCGGCCTGGTCCCTATCTCTTCGCCCTCCATTCATTACCTGTGAGTAACCTTCCTTCTCCCCATTACCTCTTCCATATTACCTGTGAGTAACCTTCCTTCTCCCCATTACCTCTTCCATATTACCTGTGAGTAACCTTCCTTCTCCCCATTACCTCTTCCATATTACCTGTGAGTAACCTTCCTTCTCCCCATTACCTCTTCCATATTACCTGTGAGTAACCTTCCTTCTCCCTATTACCTCTTCCATATTCTCCGCCCCCTTCCAGACATACATAATTATATTAGGCAGTCAGGCTAAACAATGTCTTGTCCATACATATACTTACTGGTGCTTATGTGATTTTACTTAAAACTGGCTTTAAACTAAATGTTAAGGTGATATATATATATATATATATATATATATATATATATATATATATATATATATATATATATATATATATATATATATATATATATATATATATATATATATATATATATATAAGGGTGTCGGAGAGCGCAGTGGTTGGAACGGAACACTCGCTACTGTGTCGGATGTTAAGTACCGTCCAGTGTGGTTAGCAATTGGATGGGTGACCGCAAACCGTGAAGCGACAAATAACAATGCCCCCAGTCGACTCAACTGTGACTGAGTAGGCTGACCTACCCTCTTAAAGGTAAAGCAGCGAGGAAGGGAGATTGGCATCACCCTGATTACGCTGGCCCAAGATAAGTGTGATCTCCAACATCTATATATATATATATAAATTCAACTAATGAACGACCCAAGCAATGAAACAAGCGCACATGCATTTCCCACTGCACTCAGTTGCGAATGGATACTTAGCTTTGTTTGGAACAGGCGAAGGTAAGGCAGCGAAAGAGAGAGGAAATTGGCACCACCCTCATTAGACTGGCCCAGGCAAAAGGCAAGTCCCAAACGCCTCTGTCCTCAAAGACGGAAAGGTTACGGAAACACCTTTACCGTTTACCTCTCCAGCTCAAGAGCTGATCAAGGTGATGAAAGAGAACATGATTTAATTCAAGCCTCCCAAGGCGCCAACTTAATGCTTTATGGGCATTGTATTTACAGTGCGTTTTACGTGTTATTTTCAGGTACAGAAACATGTGGATTCATTTGGACGGCACCATAGCCCATTACGTTGACGTAGGAATGACAAACCAGTTATCCTCAATAACCAATGCGGCAGCTCAGCTAATCAATGGTCATGTTTCTATGGATTTATTGATTTGGTTATTTATTTTGATTTTTGTTTGTTGCTTGTTTCTTTCTTTCTTGTTTTGTTTCTTTCATTTATTTTTGAATATTTATACTTATTTGGAAATGCTGAGAAACAGTCGGAAATCAAAATGAACCCAAAATCGGTATGTCCGTCCATTGAACGTCCTACTTCAAAAATCACTGAATGAGTTTTATTTTAAACCTTTTATAAAAAAAAATTACAGGATGTGTGGTCATATTTCATGCGAAATGTGGTCGCCCAGAGCGACATTATCCGCTGCTTATTGTGAAATTCGGTCACGTAGCGACACATTTTTATGGTGGTGCGACAGAATGTCACGTAAAATACTGTCGCTGCGACACCATTTCACCAGCGACCGTTTCACACTGCACCTACGTTTGAGACAGTGTCGATTTGTTTGCACTTCTAGTCACGTGGCCTGTCTGTCTCTTACTGTCCACCCTTCCGTCCGTCTGTCTGTCTGCCTGTCTTTATGTCTGTCCGTCCGTCAGTCAGTCCGCCCAATTGCCTGCCCCTCTCTTTTCCTTTTCGGCGAGGCATCCTAACAGAGAGAAAGAAGGAGCACGCGCTGACAAGCTTATTTCGTTTTGCTTATAACCCATGCTGTTCTATGTGAGGGTAGACCTTAGTAGTGTATCTCTGAGTCAACGTAAAGCGTAAGCCTCAGCTGACGTGGGCATCGGATAAGTTAGCGCTAAGTCAGTTATCCGGTATCAACTATTTGTCCGTTAGAACAAATTTATGTAATCAACATTATTATATAGTGGTCTTTAGTAAATGTGTGTGTGTATGTGTGCGTGCGCGTGCGCGCGTAGGTATCATATGTATGAGCCTCGTTTTTGAGAGCAGATTTTAATGCAAAGCTATGTTTTGGCGTTTCCATTACATACCTGTGTTTGCGTATGTTTAAATGTATGTTTAAAATTTACGGTGTAAACATTTAAGTGTAGGGAGGTTTTGTTTACAACGGGACAAGTATCAGAACGTTTATTAGAGCAATATTCACCTGGCATCTTATTCTAATTCTAAATAGTTGGAAGGTGCGAATTGCGGCCGTTGTTACATTCCAGAAGAATAAGGAACCGAGAACCATAAATGACATTGGTGGTACTTCGAAATGCCGTTTCAGTTTGCAGTCCCAAAAAAACGTCACATGGTCTTATGATACAGGCATCAGCGAACATTCACCATTGCCAGCCGATTTCTTCTTCAGTGAATAATTGCACGTAAAGAACTCGTTAAATAAATGAGAACATAACATAATCTCCTTAAAAGTGAATATTGAGCAATGTAACAAAATCTCTTGAAATGAATACACGTATGCAAAGAAACCAAAGTGGATAAATAGCCAAGTGTTCAACAAAGTAAATCAGTTTATTACTACTGAAAATGGAAATCGAGAAGTCGTATTAGAATTGATCACTCTGGATGCACGGACATCGGATGCCCGTCTTGGGGATTTGAACCTCTAAACCGGCGAACTGCATGTGCATGCAGAAGTAGACTTGTGTTGCTGTGAAGTTGTTTTGACGTGATAAGTGCGCTTTATTCAAACAATCCGCTGGCTTTTAATTCCTGACAAAGCCTTCAGCGAAATACATGTTTAGAGAACCTTTTAATCTGGTCAGTGTGTCGGATAGCGCAGTGGTTGGAGCACTCGCTACTGTGTCGCAAGTTAAGCACCGTCCAGTGCGATTAGCACTTGGATGGGTGACCGTAAAAACGTGAAAGCGACAAATAACAACGCCCCCAGTTGACTCAACTGTGACTGAGTACCTACTCTCTTAAGGGTGGGGAAGGTAAAGCAGCAAGGGAGAGAGATGGGCATCACCCTGATTACGCTGGCCCAAGATAAGTGTGATCTCCAACATCACGCTCCCATACGGCCACAAGGCTATGGAACTACATATACCTTTACCTACCAGTGTGTGTTATCTCTGTTGGCTTTCATCCCTCGTCTCGTCTTCTTGTTTTATGGGGACGTGCGAGGAACAGTAACTTGATTTTATACTTGTTTTCTTACATTATTTCCCCCCTTTCAGATGGTACAAGTGCGACAGAAGCGGTACATAGAAGAGAGACTAGTACTGAAAGGCAGTATTTTTGTACCGTCCCTCCGGCCAACCCACGCGCCAACATCCTGGGGAAAGAGGTCACATTTTCAAGTCGAGGCAGCGACTGGGAGGACACGCCGAATTTCATTGACTGTCCTCGAGGTCATGTGACGCACACTTTTTTGGCCTGCGACATCAACAGTTTATGCTGGACGAAAAACTACGTCACTTCATGGTCCTGCTCGGCGCCTCTGACGCCACTTCCGCCTTCGTTTCTGTGTGATAGTGGAGCCTTGTGGATACCGTACACGTTGGTGTGTGACCATCGTGCGGACTGCAGTGACAACAGCGACGAAAGTTTCTGTACATATCCACCTTGTGACCCCACTTCACAATTCGAGTGTTTCAATAAAGACGTAAGCATGCGCCTACCTTTCTTTATGTTAATGGGGGGCTCGTGAGATTTCATTTTATGTTATGGTGAATGAAGGGAATTAAGGAGAAAAAAAGAGTAAGTTGTCAGAGAAGAATGATAAGGAAAAAGAAGTAAAAGGAAGAAAGAAAGAAAGAAAGGAAAAAAGAAAGAAAGAGAAGAAGAAGAAGAAATTTCAAAGATTCGCACCGTTCAAGCAGGCGACCTGATTTAGTTCGCCGACCGCGCGGCTGCTGTCGGCTCCTCTGGGCTCGCTCAGACTTCCTTTCTGGTTGATCCTTCCCTCTCCGAGTGGTACCCTGGGATGCAAGGTACTCTTGCTGGGCCTAGAGCGATATCGGTCGCCCTTTCCTGGTGGGGGGGGGGGGTCGCCCTTTCCCTTTGGTTTGTTCGGCCCCTTGTCACATCAGGACTATTGCACTTCGCCTTTGCACGGGCCGCTGGCGTACCCGGTTTGTCGACGTCTCCTGCGTTTGCGGTTCCCTCATTGGTTATGATCACTGCCTCTTCGACTGCCTGTCTCTTTCTGCTGACTTTGATCCACTACGGTCTGCCTGTGCACTGAGGGGCATTGGTCTTACCTTGTCTGATTTAATTACCTACTCCACTTCCTCCGACGGCGGTCTCCTGTCGCTGGCCGCCCGCCCGTTGTATATATAGCTCCGCTGTTGCGTCATGAGGGGCCGGGTAGCTCAGTTGGTAAGAGCGTCTTGCTAGTAACCAAAAGGTCGCTGGTTCGAATCCCGGATTGGTCAAAGTGTGATCATATTATTTTCCCCTTTACCAACAACTGGCCCGCTGGCGAACTTGTTTTTTCCAACTTAGTTCCAGTCACTTTCCCGAAAAAGGCAATTACCGAAGTCGAACGAAGCTCTCCGAGTCGAGCGAAGCTATCCGATGTTTTACGAACGAATGCTGGCAGGATTACGTGAAACCACAGGCTTGGAAGTCTCGTCTTTCGTAGGCCTCAATTACATACTATATTACGTACGTATTTAGGAGTTTACAAAGACAAAAAAAAAACAGAACTTCAGAGCCTGTGGTGAAACATCCGTGCAAAAAAATAGCCGCTGCTAGATCTAATTCTATTTCGATCTGCACAGCTTTAAGCTCAAGTCGAGATTTGCATTTTGAAGCAGTTATTATTATTATTATTATTATTATTATTATTATTATTATTATTATTATTATTATTATTATTATTATTATTATTATTATTATTATTATTATTATTATTTTATGATGAATAATATACTGACACAATTAGTAATAAGGAGTAAAAGTAATACATAACACATAAAGCACACATACAACGATTTCACATCTATATCAACAATAAAACCATGACAAAACTTCAAAGCGCTATGGATACGTTAATGTCCCTTCAGCACAAGGCAAAGCAAGTTTATAATGGTCTCAAAAAACAGTGATATTTTTATTGCAAGCACCAAAGCAATTATTTATTTAACTAATATTCTTTTTAACTGATACAGTAAATTTGTTATATGTATTTCAATCATATGTATTTTAATGAGAAACACGTATTAAAAAATGTTGCGTGGCGGGCGGAAAATTCTATAAATCATCTGAAAACTTTGTTAAATCTATAAGAAAAAATAACCAGTAACACCATCTGAATATTTCGGGTTACACCCAACTTCAGCAAAAACAAACAAAACGTCACTGACCATATTTACACAATTGAGCACGCACAGCAGCACACTATACTTTTATTTTTTTAAGTAGGAATAATAATAATAATAATAATAATAATAATAATAATAATAATAATAATAATAATAATAACAAGAAACAAACATTAATAATAATAATAATAATAATAATAATAATAATAATAATAATAATAATAATAACAACAACAACAACACACAAACAAAACAAATAAATAAATTAAAGATTTAACTAAATAACTATACTACTACTACTACTACTACTACTACTACTACTACTACTACTACTACTACTACTACTACTACTACTACTTGCAAAGTTGTGGTCTCGATTTTGTGGTCCTGATTCGGCTCTTTGCAGTGCGCTGGACTCTGTAAGCAATGAATAACTAATAAGCTTTTAATTTAACTCTGATCTCGAGTTGTCTTGATTTTGTGGTTCTGATTCGACTCTTTGCAGTCCGCTGGACCCTGTAAGCAATGAATAACTAACTATTAATTTAACTCTGATCTCGAGTTATTAAAAAAAATCGCTTAGCCTACTCGTCCTTCTCCGGAAATTTCAAGATTCGAATATTATAAAGTATATGCGTAAATATTATCAATTAGAATAGATATAGTTTATACATTTATTTACATGTAAAACAAACAATACAGGTCTAATAATTATATTCAGCTAGTGAGGTTCTTCGCTGCTCGGAGACTGACTTATAATAATGTAGATTAAGCCTATGTATACTGTATAACAGTGTCTACTTGGTTCTAGGCAGGAAATGGGCAATGCTATTATTAGCCTTTACTGCTGAGAACTAACAAAATGCAAATCAAGGAACGCAACTATTAAATATTGTCGATAATAATTATGCTCATATTATGCTCATATTAACAAAGTATACCGTTGCGAAATGCTAAATCTGTGTAAATCGAACAGAATTAGAAGCAACAGCGATCATTTTTAATGTCAGCTAGTCGTAGTCATGCAAGCATCATTTCGTAACACATCGGAGAGCTTCGTTCGACTTCTGTGATTGCCTTTTTGGGCGAATGACTGGAACTAGGTTGGAAAAAACAAGTTTGCGGCCCGCTGGTGTCAGTATAAATCGGTCCAGTAGTCACCTATATGCGAAAGTGTCGTGTGACTATAATCTACAAACAACAGCAACAGTCTTATCTTTAGCTTCTGTTTGTTTTCATCATTTGGTTCTCCATTTTGACCGTTTGTTTTTAATTTTGTATATTATTCGATTATCTCAATCCCTACCATGGCTACCTTTGCCGAGGGGACTTATCTTTAGCAATTGGTGCTAGCCTCTCCCGGCTCTGTAGATCGGCACCCTCATGGCCGTTTTGCAGCGGGTGCTCGTCCGAGTCAGCCCGTCGGATGGCCGTCTGTTGCCGAGGGCTTTTGGACGTTATCTTTGGTATTATAATTACATTTGTGCGATCCCATGGCGTTTTTGCCGTATATCGCCTGACGCCCGTACACTGGCAGCCTTTTGCCGAGGGTTGTCTCTTGTTGTTTAATTTTATCATCTTTTGGGTATTCTTACAATCTTAGTCTTATTTTAATCCTTAATTTGTTATCTGTCTTGTAGCTTCTCTTTGGAAGTTTTATGCTGTCTTTTATTTCTATGGTTTTACTGGCCTTGTTCCCCTTATCCCGGGCGGCTTTGGGCCGTTGCCCATCCCGCCTTTTAGTGGACTTATTTTTAATGTGCGTGTGCCTGCGTGCGGTGCTTGT
The DNA here is from genome assembly GCA_036898135.1 of Oncomelania hupensis. NCBI lineage: Eukaryota > Metazoa > Mollusca > Gastropoda > Littorinimorpha > Pomatiopsidae > Oncomelania > Oncomelania hupensis. Next base: position 102,170,657 of record CM072512.1, on the reverse strand, counting down.
GTGGTCCCTGTCCCTCAGTTATGATCTTAACGTCCTTTCCCTGGCTTTTAATGTGGTCCTGGAAATTTTAATGGCAACATTTATTTCCCCTTTTTGGGGCTCCCTCATTTTTAATTCTCAATCTTATGTCCCCCATACGCGTAGGTGTTAGGGACCGTTAATTTTACCCAATAAATAATAAAAAAAGAGTTTCCTCCCCTTAGAACAGACTTACGAAATGGTTACTTAGGCCTGCTTTTTGCGTTCCTGATGGCGAACTTTCTCAACACTGAAACGCCTTTTATCTGTCCAAAGTGGACAGATAACACAATCATAAAAGCAAACACACAGACATGTGCCCCTCCCCTTTCTGCCGTTCTGCGTTAGATATTACTCATCAAGTAGCAAGTTGGTGCATAGTAAGTCTCCTCTCTGAAAATCCTTATCGGGAAGAGAGGGGACTATAAACTGATACACATACGTTGGTGCATTGGACGGATTGAGTTAAGTCCTTTTGTCGACCAGCGCCATAAAGAAGTTTTTTCTAGCTGGAAACTACTACTACTACTACTACTGCTGCTGCTGCTGCTCCTCCTCCTCCTACTCCTACTACTACTACTACGAAAAAAATTATAAGGCGGTTTTCCTAGTAGGGAACAGTTCAAAGCGCTCCCTCACGCATTCACACACCCATCGTCATATAAGAACAATTCATAATTCATAAGAGACTGCACGGATTTAATAATAACTGATCTTGCCTGCTGTGTTAATTATTGAATGAATGAAACTTGGATTGAAATATGCGAAGAGAACGTCATGAACAAATCTCAAAATGTTTACCAGGATGATAGCGTTGAAATTATCTATCTATCTATCTATCTATCTATCTATCTATCTATCTATCTATCTATCTATCTATCTATCTATCTATCTATCTATCTATCTATCTATCTATCTATCTATCTATCTATCTATCTATCTATCTATCTATCTATCTATCTATCTATCTATCTATCTATCTATCTATCTATCTATCTGTCTATCTATCTATCTATCTATCATCTATCTATCTATCTATATTTTTTTTCTTTTTCTTTTTTTTTCTCTGTGTCCCAAGTGCATCAAGGTAGAGTACCTGTGTGACGGTTTGCCGCAGTGTATGGATTCCAGTGACGAGGAACAATGTACAAAGCATCTACGGGCGTACAAAACTGACCCAGTCAAACCTCCAGCCGTCCTCGACTTCGACGGCAGTGGTCGCACGGTGGCTAGCAACTACTCATTCAGCAACACCTCGTCGTGTCCAGACACTCACTTTCAGTGCGCCGACAATGGCTATTGTTTGCCCGTCTTCGTGCGCTGCAATGGCCTGTCTGACTGTAGTGGCCACGAGGATGAGAAGGCGTGCCAGAGCTACCATTGTCCCGGCTTTTATAGATGCAGGCGGTCAACCGTGTGCGTCCACAAAAGCAATCTCTGCGATGGTCATTATCACTGTCCGCAGCGTGACGATGAGCTACTGTGTAACAGCACTTGCCCTGCAGGCTGCACATGCTACGGGTTGGCCTTCTTCTGCCCAAACGCCATCACAGTCTCTGGCTTCCCGGACATGCGATATCTGGAAGCCAGCGGCAGTGGCATTGATCCCAGAGAACTGTCTGTGAACACCATGCTCATATATCTGGGTCTGGCCCAGTGTCAGCTAGCTCAGTTTGATGTCCTGAAGCTTGCAAACCTACACACCTTGGACCTTAGCACCAACAGACTGGTGTCTTTCTCTCGTCATCATCTGATGGCCTTTCCCACTTTAAGACACTTGGTATTAGCCCGCAACCCGTTGACATCTCTGTTCAAAGAAAACGGATTTGCGACACCAACATCGCATACAAATCTGGCTATGCTAGATCTCAGTCAAGTTGTTCTCACTGAACTAGATGTTTCAGGGTGGCTCGGCCTTCCAGGACTTCAGAAACTGAACCTCAGTAATTCAGGAGTGAATCGTATAATTGGAAATGGGTTTCAAAACCTGATGCAGCTGAGAGAGCTAGACTTGCGTGGATGTCCTGTAACTAAATTTCGAAGAGACATTTTTAGCAGTCTGGAAAACTTGCAATCTGTTTTGTCAGACAACTTTATTTTATGTTGCAAAGAATTACTGCCTAGAAACTTTTTCACCGCCAATTGCATCACCAAAAGCAACGAAGTGTCTTCTTGTAGCCAGATAATCGAATCCAGCTTTTATCGTAATTTGCTGCTTGTTGTCGGAATACTAATTTTCTTTGGCAACTTCCCAAGAATTATCATCCAAAACCCCGTGATGAACCAGGACGCAAACGCCGGTTTTAGGGTTCTGCTTACCAGCTTGTTTACGTCTCATCTTCTCACAGGCGTCCATCAAAGTATCGTTGGTGTCGCCGCTCATATTTACAGTGGCAATTACCTATGGAGTGACTGGACCTCCTGGAGAAACAGCGTCGCATGTGCCTCAGCAGGCTTCCTCTTCGGTCTTTCTCATCAAACCTCTGCGTTCTTAACTTGCCTTGCGACTGTTGACAGAATGCTGGTGCATTTCGTTCCCACTAGCAAGTTCCGTTTCAATTGGAAAACCGCTGTCACGGCGTCTGCTGTGGCTTGGGTGTTGGGTATCATCATTGCGCTGATACCTCTTCTGCCGACCACCTCACACTGGCGGTTCTACAATCACATAGGACTGTGTTTCCCTTTGCCAACGGCGTCTGGTAAGCTGCATCAAGATGGTGAGGTGGCTCTGAAAGTACTGACCGCATTTAATTTTTTCATCGCCTGCATGACATCCATCGCCCAGATTATCTTATACGCCGATACGTCCACCTACCACTCATCCGGGCCACGCTACGACTCGAAAAATGACGCCAAAGAGAAAGGCCATACTTTAACTCGGCGTTTTATAGCCCTGGCTGTTGTAGACTGTTCTGTTAGAATGGTAATCGGAGTAATAAAATTCATTACCTCAGCAGGCTACGGATTTGATGACAGCGTGCACGTTGCCGTGGCTATGGTGGTCTTACCGCTCAGTGCCGTATTGAGCCCTTTGCTGTACACTCTCAGAATCCGACGGGAACATCGTGCGATGAAGAGAGACGAGCGACTGAAGCGTCTCCTTATTGCCAACATGCAAAAACCTAGGACCTTGCGAGAGAAAAAGCCTGAGAAAATGGATGACCCCTCTCAGCTGCTAGAAAGATGGCTGGGTAATGGAACCATCATCTCTAAGCGTGTCAGTCTTTTCCTAAAGACGTATAAAGAAAAATGATACGAAGATCTATACTGTGTAACAGCAACTTGCCCTGAAAGCTGCAAGTGTTACGGGTTGGTCCCTTACTGCCCCAACGCCAGCACTGTTTCGGGCTTCCGGAACATTGGATATGTTGGAGCAGGAACAACGGTAAATCCACACTCGTTCATCTTTTAAACTACCGCCTTCGTTATTGTAAAGTTTCTGAAAACGTTAAGTTTAAATGTGTTGCATTAGGATTTTGCTGGCTGGATAATAATGGGTCTTGTCCGGACAACCCGTGGGGATAAACAGCTTCTCTAGATTTCGTTGGAAGGAAACATGGTGAAGTGTGGTGGGGAGGGGTGGACGACGATCCTGGTTTGTTCTAAACCGGTTTGAATGTAAACAGAAGCACACGAGTTGTGAACATTTCCCCATAGATAGCATGCACGACGAATAATAATGTTTGAAAAGAAAGAAACAATACTACTTTCACATACTACTACTACTACTACTACTACTACTACTACTACTACTACTACTACTACTACTACTACTACTATTACTACTACTACTCCTATTACTACTACTACTACTACTACTACTACTACTATTTTTTTTATAGCATAAAACCAAACTTAAAGCTTGCTCTAAGCGCTCGCACGTGCCCCCACACACATACATACACACAAATACGCTCGCAGTGATAAATATCTAAATGTGGTAAAACATTATGAGATAAAACAGTTAAACATCATAAGAAATAATAACATCACCTCTAACAAGGATAAATATTTGAACAATGCGATAAAACATTATGAGATAAAACACGTTAAACATTGTTAAAGATAATAACAAAGGTCACATCTAAGTATAAAAAGGCATTTTTGAAGGGAAACACACAATACACACGCGCACACACACATACACAAAATAGGACATCATCATTAAAAATAAATAATGAAGCAATCATAAAAATAGCTCAAAGTAAAATGTACCACTTAGTGACACAGGGAAATGAAGTAATATGGCAGTAATAAAAACAATATTCAAAAGCTTTACCTAAGAATTTCTTTTATAAACTAGAGTAACATTTAACTAAAACCATTTAAAAAGCAATTTGTAAAATTTGTAATTATATATAATTTGTATAATTTCTATAATTTGTAATTTGTATAATTTCTAATTATTTTAAAAATTTGATTGTTTAATTGTTCAGTTTTGTGTACTTTGTTTAATCCATTTTCCCCTTCATTATGACCATTCATTATTTGTTTAATATTTCCCCCCTGTTTCCTTCAAGTCTAAAATCACTTTAAAGAAACAAACAACAAACAACAATTTAAAAAGCAGACAGTACCAAACCCAATAAACAATAATGTTTATTGGGTTTGGTACGTTCCTTCTCGGTCTCTCCGCTCCTCTGCAGATGAAAGGATGTTCCGTGTACCAGAATACCACAGGGTGAGACACGGTGGTAGAGCTTTCAGTTTCTTCTCCGTTCAGACCTGGAACTCGCTACCTCGGTCCGTCCGTCACAGTCCTTCATTAGCGTCTTTTAAAACGAACTTGAAGATGCATCTTTTTAGAGAGGCCTTTTCTTAGGCGCCATGAGTGAGTGTTGTTAGTTATTTTTGGTGTTGAGATGTATATGTGGTTGTGTGTTATTGACCAATGTACGCATGTTGTGTTTACATTTGTTTGTGTAAAGCGCTTTGTGATTTTGGAAAGCGCTATATAAATTGCCTGTTATTATTATTATTATTATAAAAAGACCTGTACAGGCACTAAAGCATTTAAATCAACATTACACAAAAGACCATTGGATTGATAGATAGACACATAATAATATAGATCATAGAGTTTTCAAATCACCCCTCACATGTTAGCAAACGCCCACGTCACTAACTTTGGTAAGCGCTATAATTATCTCTTGTCGTTGTTTGTTTGTATGTAGATTATAGTCACACGACACTTTCGCATATAGGTGACTACTGGACCGATTTATTCTGACACCAGCGGGCCAGTTGTTGGTAAAGGGGAAAATAATATGATCACACATTGACCAATCCGGGATTCGAACCAGCGACCTTTCGGTTACTAGCAAGACGCTCTTACAAACTGAGCTACCCGGCCCCACAACGGTGCTGGCTTAAGCCTATATAAAACCCCGACCCTCTCTCACCACCACACGTCCCACGGCCGTAGCTCAAGTAGTAGAGCGTTCGCCTGGCACACCGATGACCCAGGTTCGAATCCCGTGGTGGGCGATATAAAATGTGGCCATTTTCACTGTCCATTTTAGCAGTATGATTGCTCTTGTGGTTCAGTGTTGATTTAGGTCCCTACCCCTCTTTCCCTGGGATGGTTATCCCCGTCTGCCATATCGCCAATGGTGGGTGTAGACGTTAAACCTCAATGTTCCTTCATTCACCACCACACTCTCTGCCCCTCATAATGTTATGGCAGATCCGCCCCCCCCCCCACCTTCTCCCTCATGATGACATCACTGGGATTCCCCATTCTAAAGAGAACTTAGGGTAGGGGTGAGGGAGAAGAGGGGGTGGGGTGTATGTTTGTAGGAGCAGGGGAAGGTCGGGAGGGGGAAGTAAAAAATAGATGTATTTGAGAAATAAGGAAGAAATTTCAAGACAGGATTTAAGATGCTTTTAAAATAGCATATATTTTAAAAGAAATAAGGCAATTGAAGAGAGAGTGAAGAGAGTTAAGGTACTCAAAAAGCACATAGTTAAGGATAAATAAAGGCGGATAAAGATAATGTGGCATTAATCTGTCACTTCCTCTATCTCTCTGCTCGTGTTACAAAAGTTGCGGGTTGAGGGTTCCATTCCCGTTGGTCCGGACATAAACATTGGCTGTGAGCACCGGCCATTAATTGCTATTAATGTGATGTTTGTTTCAGTGTATAGTTTTCCTTTTATCCCCACCCCCAGTCGCCTAGGATTGCATTCAGTGGTCTGAGTGTTAGACTGTGCGCCCTATGCAGCAATTGTGCACCTCAGGCGGCTTAAGTTATATCCTGTATCAGCCAGCTCTTTGAGCAGCTTTTGAGCTGAAAACGCACTATATAAAAATAACAAATAAAAAAAATACAATCAACAAAATACATCGGAACCCCTCAAAACGATCGCCAATAAGCTTCATATCTGCAATATATCGTTAGTTCATGGATAAAAAGCACCTAATCAACCGGTTTCGGTTTTTGAAAGTCACTCCGAGACGATTATCGTCGGGGGGCAGTGGAATTTGTTTGTTGATTTGAATGTCTTTTTTCACTAAAATGATAAGGCACACGCACACACAAACACACACACAATAAATGAACAATATTAAAAAAAACAGTTATAATAATAATAATAATAATAATAATAATAATAATAATAATAATAATAATAATAATAATAATAATAATAATAATAATAATAATAGTAATAATAATAATAATAATAATAATAATAATAATAATAATAATAATAATAATAATAATAATAAAAATAATAATAAATTTAAAAAATATATAAATAAATTACAAAAATTAAATAAAAAATAATATTGATAAATTATTAAATAATATAATTTTAAATAAAAAAATAAAGTATAAAATAAAAAAATAATAATAAAACAATTTTTTTAAATATAAAAATTAAAATCAAAACATAATGATGACTTTCAAAAAAATCTTAAATACTGACCAACTAAAGAACGAGCAAAGGTTTTCAATATACTAATGCAAACATCAACACTAATATCGCCCAGAGTTGTAACATTGTGAGATAGACGCAATTGATTGCAATCCAATAAAACGTGTTTCAAAGATAACATTTCATTACATATACATTTGATATTCTTGCAATATTTATCTCTTGTAGAATTTAAATATATTCTACAAGCCATCATCACTATAGTTCTGGGAATTCCAATATGTTGTTCAAATTGTTGATTAAAGGGATATTTGTTTTTAACTTCCTTTTCAGTTAAAACATGCATCTCTTTAACTGACAATGGTATATTTAACATTGCTGCATTACTTTGTTCAGCACCATTGTTTGCAGTTCGGTCAGCCCAGTCATTAAAGATAAATCCACAATGAGAAGGAAACCCAACAAATGTTAACTTTTGTTCCATTAATTATAATACTGTGAATGAAGTTCTTAATGTTAATAATTATTTTTTTCTTTCTTTACTGTTATTAGATTTTAAAGCCTTTAAAACTGATTTTGAGTCAACACATATAACCACACCATATCAATTCTGCAGTGAAAACTGAGTATCCTTTCCATAAATTAAATTATCTGTAATTTTAAATTCAGGAATAACAAACGCTCCATTTTCTAAAACCGATCCGTCAGTATATATTTTCAGTTGTGTTGAATAATTGTCATATAAATGATTAACTTACAATAGATGGATTTGCCTCAAAGAAGGGTTCTCGAGAAGATTATTTAATTTCGTACGTTCACGTTCCAACAGCATGTTCTCACAGATATGGAAAGTAACTCGCTTGTTTATGGTTTAAGCAATTTAAAAAAAATCCAAAGATGCTGTTAGTTTTAATTCCAATCCCATTTCTCGAGGCGACACGTATTACGTGTGTCTCCCTTGTGTATGACCGCCAGTATTACGCTTCCATTTCTATCTAACTTTGTTTAAAAGGCTATATTGTTTATTCATGCAATATGTTGCTGCAGCTGCAGACTTTGATGCTCGTCTCTTTTTGTGAAATCAGCAATCATTTGGCCCACAGTTTTGATTGGGCAAATGCTTGTAAATTTCTGGAAAATAGACAGCGATCGACGGACGGATGATCGGTCTCTGAATGTTTGTGTTGTTAATGATTTTTTGTTTGTTTTCTTTTTAAAATATGGAACTTCCACTGATAATGTAGAACATTTCTATGCAGGAAACAAGCTTTTACAGTGTATAGTATTTCAGTTGCTGTGTGCTTGTTTATTATATCAGATTGTTTAGTTAACAAATGTATAGAGCGACGGGTTGACATCAACAAGATACAAGATTTACTGTCCCCATTTTTACACCAGGAAATTTGACATAACATGACAACATAACATGAACATAAAATATAAAGGACAATATCACAGTAAAAAAATAAAACACGAACATCAACATTAATTCACATAAACATTCTCAAACGCCCCAGCATTCAAACTTTTAAGAAATAAAATTATTGCGACAATAAAATAGTTTATTATGTACAGTGATTTAAGTAACATGCCACCAAGTTAAGGCATGACTAAAATGGAATTTTAACAGTTAAATGTATAAGCTAAGACTCGGGGAAAAAAAGTAAATTCAGATAAAATGTCATTTATGACAGGAATTAAAAATAAAGCAGACGTTAAAGATTTCATTCAAGTAAGCCTAAAATTACTAGTGTCAAAAAGTACAAACAAATGCGGGTTCAATAAAACAGTAAAGAAACGTATACAATATAATCACAGTTCAAAACACTATAAAATAATTAGTTATGAAATTAACAACGATTAAAGAATTTTAAAAAATGACACCACAGTCAATGTACAAAAATAACAATAAAATACACACAACCTCTATGACCATGATGTAGTCAATCTGGGTGTGATGCTTTCCACCCGGACTGTGCCATGTCAATCGTCTGGATTTTTTGTGGAGACCAAGCGTTAAGCGTGTTTGCCAGTATCAGATTGTTGTATCTGGCAAACTCCAAGAGTCTCAGACCTATGTCATTTGTCTCGTCGTTTCAGTGGGGTCCACATGTGTCTCCCCAATTGTGGTGCGCATCTTGGCCAACCATGGGATTCCAGTCTCCTTGCACTATGACTATGTCCTTCTTCGGCACTTGGTCAAGGACAGTCTGTAAACGTTCATAGAAATTCTCCACTTCGCTGTCGTCGTAGTCTGATGTTGGGGCGTAGACCTGGATGATGGTGATGTTGAAAGGGGCTGCTCTCAGACAGAGACAGAGACCAGTAATGAGTCTACTGGAGACTGGGCGGCAACCCATGATAGTGGCTAGAATTTCTTCGTAGATCAAGAATCCAACGCCGTGTTCGTGCCTGTTTTCTCTTCCGCTGAAATAAAGCTTGTGGCCTTTCGAGCGCAGTTCGCTAATGCCTAAATTGTTCCATCGGTAGTGGTCCAGCTTGTGGGCCAGTTCTTTTAACTGACATTCCAGGTTCCTATGACGATGTTGTCTCTTAGTGACATTTGGCAGAAAGCGTCCTATATCCCCATGCTGACCCTACTGATGCCAATACACAAACGAGGAGTTTTGCGAAAGTGTTCAAGGAAAAAGGTAGGTGACTTAAACACTAGCGCGGAAAAATGTGTATTAATATTGCTTGCATTATTGTCCACCGTGTGTTTTGAGTTAAAGCACGAACAATTAATTTGAGCCGTCATCATCATCATTATTGTCATTAGAGGCTAGTTTGGAAACTGCGGTGGGGCTTCACGCCTCTAAAAGTTCATCCTTCTTTGGCCTTTGTAACTTAAATTCGAGGCCTAGCAGACGACAAAAGTTAGTGTTGTTCTAAGTCTGTGTTGGGAAATTTTTTGCTAGGTAGACCGTGACATAATCCAGCTGACCTATATTCTTTAGCCCACGCGAGGGCGCTAAGGCTTTTGGGATATCGTGGGCTTTAGTTTGCCACATCGTTAAGGTACGTCAGTCTTAGTTCAAACCTCACCCGAGAGGGACGGACGCGCTGAAAGATCTCTCTCAGAAGACTACGCAGGTGACATGTGAAATCTATTCATCCCAGTATAGCCATAGCTTGACATTGTCAAAAAGGTAAATGATCGATCTCTTGTTTCACCGCGAATTATTGATATTATTATTGGATTATGCTTGTGAAGTCTTGCCATGTTTTATAATTGTGAATGTTGGTAAAACTTTGCTTGACCACGTGGCTGACCCACGCGACCGGTTTTCGAGACCAGGAGGTAGCCCCTACTGACCCACTGTTGTTTCTCATATCGGTATTATTGCAGACCAGTGGCTGTACCGGAGAAGGTGTATAGTATTAATTACTTCTCCCTGTGTTTATTTTAGCCATGATGTATATATATATATATATATATATATATATATATATATATATATATATATATATATATATATATATATATATATATATATATATATATATATATATATATATATATATATATATATTTATGAATTATGTGGGAGATTGCAGTGGACCAGGACTTAGAAGATTGTTCGTTTCTTATCTGTATAAGTGGAGGCAAGCTCGCTGAGGGCTGTTTCTGCCAACAATGAGACGCTCTGCACTCCCTTTGTAAGCAAGGCGTTGCAGAAACTCGCCTTGTGTTTTGCAGACGAACAGGCTTGGTCCGCGGCAGAAGATAGACCCCACGGAAAGTCAACCATGACATGCGGCCTGCAAATGAGCAGCAAGCACTGAGCTCCGATAGCTCAGTAGTCAACAAACGAGATGGGGAGAAAGCAGCACCGCTTTCTCTGCCTATTTCAGTCTGCCGACCGTTGTGATCATTCCACGCACTGAAACTTCTTTCGTTCGTATTTTAAATGACCCCTTACTTGCTACTGACTCTGGGAAACTTTCCCTTCTCACTCTTCTCGATCTCTTTGTTGCCTTTGCTAACATCGATCACTTTATTCTCCTCCAACGTGGCCTAATGGTAGAGCTGTGGCTTGCAGATCTGAAGGTCCCGGGTTCCAGCCCAGGCCGAGGCATTGTGTTGTGTTCTTGTGAAAGACACTTTACTCCCGTTTCCTACTCCTTCGGATGAGAGTATAAACCGAGGTCTAGTCTGTGTCGCATACATACCATCACAACGGACTTTAAAGATCCTGACGCTCATGTCCTAGACGGGTGAGTGCCGGTGACAAGAACACACCCAGGGTGTACCTTGGGTAAAGCGCTTCACTTGGGGCTGCTGTACTTTCGAAAATGAAAGTGCCCGAATTTCACCTCGCTAATAATAAAGTTGTTAAAATAAAATATTTTTTTAAAAGTAAATAAAAAACGTCTTGAAAACACTTTTGGGATTTCCGACTATTCACTCAACTGGTTCTCTTCATATCTTTCTGACAAGTTTCAGACAGTCTCCGTGAACAGTGCCAATTCTTTTATATATATATATATATATATATATATATATATATATATATATATATATATATATATATATATATATATATATATATATATATATATATATATATATATATATATATATATATCGCTCTCTCTCTCTAGCTAATCTATCCTATCCTAATCTAATCCTATCCTTGTAGGTGGTGTCGGGGAGAAGAGAAGTGTGTGTGTGTGTGTATGGGTGTGTGTGTGTGTGTGTTTTTAGCCCGAGGAGGGGGGTGGTTCCATGCTTCCTAAGACCCACGCCCCCTCGTCCCCTCTGTAAATATGGCTAACTGGTGATTAGTTTTGTGAACTACATGAGGGTTAATGCACTATTAAAGATGAAGAGGTTCAATATCTGACATTTGTTGTTGTTTCCAAAGTGATTATTTCAAACATGTCTCCGGGCACAATTAGCAGCTATTAAATCACAAAAAGCACATAATTTAATTTCGAAGATGAAGAAGATAATTCTAAAATGGGAACATATATATTAATGTTTTTGTTTTATTATTAAAATGTAAGGCCCTAAGAAAAATTATCATCATCATCTTCGTCATCATCCGCACATATCTGCTGCTAGTTTGGCGCACTTTATAATCAATCTAATAATATTTTAGTTGTCCTAACTGATTTTGGTGTGAAATTTTGATTTACGAAAACACACACACACACACTCACACACGCATATTTGTAAATGATCAGAACTGGGGTTATTTTAGAATGTAGGAATCGGAAAGTGGTTTTTTGACGGAAAGAGCGCAAACTTCATCTAAAAATGTAAGAATCTGATGCAAAATTTGCTCTTTCCTTCTTCCTTCTAAAAAGTTGAACTTGGTCGCCTCCTATAGGGGACGAAATAGGTCGAACTTTCATCAAAAATTTTCCGAAAAGTTACTGGATGTTCTCCGTCCCGGATAGAGCACCCCGTTGTACTTAAAACACTCTCATGCACTACAACTGCACTCCCATGCACTAAAAGAGCACTCCCGCGCACTTACAACAAAGTAGGGTCCTGGAAAAAAGTGGGGTCCAAGCAAATAACCCCTTTTCTTACTAAGAAAGACGAGGGCTAATCCCCATTTGGGCATGAATTCACGTGCACACTCACCCACACACACACACACACCCACACACACACACACTAACTTTCATAAGAACACAATATGACATAGCCTTGTTTCTGTATTAGCAACATCAAAGTACAATAATAATTATCCTATTACATTGTCTTCTGTTTCAGTAATGTCGAGGAACACAAATGTTCCTATCTGCTGTGTTAGTAATGTCAAAGTACAATTATGACACCTTTTCATATTGTCAAAACACAATAATGACACCTTTTCACATTTCACTAATGTCAACGTATACTTATAACACCGTTTCATATTTCACTAATGTCAAAACACAAGTATGACACCTTCACATTTCACTAATGTCAAAGTAATTATAACACCTTTTCATATTTCAATAATGTCAAAGCACTATTATGACACCTTCATTTTATATTTTACTGATGTCAAAGTATAATTATGAAACCTTTTCATATTTCGTTAATGTTAAAGTACACATCTTGCCCTTATGTACTGTGTTAGGCATGTAAAAACACAAATATGATACGTTTTCCTGTTTTAGCAACGTTAGTGTTTCTGTGTTTTCCACATCACAATGTTACCACTGTTGTCAGTGCTTACCGGTGACAATGTTTTGATTGTTTTGGGGTTTGTTACAGAATATAAACTTGACAAAGTATGTCGCTTTGTCCAGTTTCAGTAAAGTCAAAATGCAGAGATCGTTTGCCAGGTATGTAAAATCTATGATACAGGTATGACATATGCTCCAGGTTGCACAATGTCACAATGCAAATATGACATTGTTATTTTGTCAGCAATTCCAAAGTACCAAAGTGACACCATTTTCCTTCACAGTTAAATCCAGTTACCGCAATATCTATAAAATATGACACGTTTCAGGAATCGAAACATGGAACTCGCCACTATAATCAGAATTACACTATAAAACCACTCTGCTTGGGTTGCAAGTCTACGCAATTATTTGTTTTTACGTTCAAGCATCATACCCACGAGTCAGGTACGCACCATACATTGCACAGAAGTAATATAGTACAGAATTGCTATACGGTAAAATTAACCATATTCTACATATATTGCGAAGTGCTTAATAATATTGCACACAATTTATTTAGGCTTATATTCACTAAAATAACTAAATCTAGCTCAATACTATACTGCACAAAACTTATTTATGTTGCATAGAACCTAAATACAACGCACAGAACGTATTGATATTGCACTTTCGATACTATATTGCACAGAAAAATACATTGCATCTAATTTATTCACATGGCACACAACATTTTAATATTGCACCGTAAAACACTATATTTGCACAAATCACATTTTTATAGCACGCACATAAGTTATTTATATTGTGCACAGACCATGCTACAATGCACAGAGGAACTTATTGATATTGCACTTACGATACTACAATAAGTAACATTGCACAAAACGTACTGATTTAACACTTACGATACTACATTGCACAGAACTTGTTACAACGCACATAACTTACTAATTTTGCCCTTAGATACTACATGGCACAGAACGTATTACAATGCACATAACTTACTGATATTGCACTTACAATACTACATTGCACAGAACGTATTTACATTGCACAGAATATATATATAATACTTACAATACTATATAGATAGCACAGAACTTATTAATTTATATTTAACTTTCAATACTATATTGTACAAATCTTACTAATGTTCCCAGAGATGAGCTATTACAGTGTGAGTTACTGTATAGCACAGAATTTAGACTTCTGCGCCAAAGTCTAGGTTACTACAGTCGGTAGACACCTTCACTGTTCTATTTTGTCCCCCAAGAAACTAAAACAGGCGATGCCCTCCGAAATACATTTTACACTTAGAATCCTAGAACCTTATCCTTTTAATACACATACAATATATTGAACAAGGCTCCTAGCCCAGGGGGCAGTATAACCAGATACTAAGAAAATATGTGTGTGGGGAAGGTGAGGTGGAGGGAAAGGGGTGGGGAGAGAAAAATGATGCATAGAGCAGTAGTAAGCGATAGTCCCAGAGAACGACAAATGTCCGAGTTTAAAACGGATTAATGCAAGCGATGGAGTTGTCCCAGGTTTAGTCCGAGCAATTTTGCTAAAACAGTTTATGCGTAGAGCTAGAGATGGTGCGTTATTTTCTTCAAATGACCAAGCTCTGTAGCCCAGTGGTACAGCGTTGGCCTGGCACAACGATGACCCAAGTTCAAATCCCGTGGTGGGCAAAGTAACAGAAGCAATGTTTTCATTGACCACCTGAGAAATATCACGCTTCTGGTGGTTCAGTGTTGATGTAGGCCCCTTACTCTCTTCCATTGTATGATTATATCCGTCTGCCATGTTGCCAATGGTGGGTATATACGTAAAACATCAGTGTCCATTCATTCTTCTAAATTTATCACACGGCAGAAATATCATTTCCTTTTAGAACTTTACTATTAGGACCAAACTAAATATAGTGTATCAAGAATTTATATTAGGAGATTAAAGAGAGAGTCTCCTCCTTAATTTCCCTCAGCGAAAACATTAAAAATCAAGTTATAACGGTGATTAAACATCGGTGAATAAACCTAAACATGGTTAAACATCGGTGAACACACATAACTCAGACAGAGGTTTACAGAAAGATCATTAAATTGTATTACATATCATTGCATGAAATGCTACTGCTACTGTGTAAGATCTATGATTATATAATATACAGACCCCATTAAGTACCAACACAACAGAACACGAAGACTTCATTAATTAAAACTCAAATCACAATTTTCACATAACTTAAATGACAATATAATCTTACATTTAAGGAAGGAGAACATTAGTGACTAGGATAAAAAGGCTCCGTTTTTTCTTTATCCTTTAAATAATTTAATCTTTCCTTACTTCAAACCACTTTCGGTCATAGTTCGTTCTGTCTATTCTTTTGTCAAATTTCTTAACGAGAAAGTACTTAAAATAAAACTAATAGAACACACACAAAATAAACTGCGGTACATACTTCGTCGTCAATACCAATGGAACATCATTCGTTCTATCCGTGAATTTATATCTTATTACCCAAGATTATAATTATACACTTGTAGTCTAGTCTTTGTTATTATGAATTGTTCGATGCGTTATAATTCCTCTTAATTGGAGACTCCACACGCAACTACTTCTAGTAGTCTTGACCAAGTTTACTTGTGTAACAGTGGAAACAGTTCTTTACTGTTGCCTTTTTAAAAAAACTGATGCATCGTCTTTCTGTCAGACAACAGAAATGCCGTTCTTGCCGTTCTTGTACTTTACTCTCAACGTGGAGGATGGTGAACTGTTCCTGGAGGAAGTCCGGACTGAGGTGTAGGTATCTCGGCGCCCAGACGGAGCCAGTTCGCTGAAGCTTCCGCGCCGCTTGTCCTGCCGGGTTCTGTGAGCACAGGAGTGGCAACACTTGCAGCAGGGTACGGACAGAACTACGCCGCTAAGGGACTTCCAGACGGTGTCGCTGAAGACCATGTAGATCCAGGGATTTGTGCAGCTGTTCACGCTAGCCAGGAGCAGGACCACAGTGAAGAAGATGTCTGCACACACATCAAAGGCAGTCAAAAATTATTGACGAAGCACAAGTTAAAATAAAATAATAAATTCACACATCAACAAGGAAGACTGAAGTTCTGGTCAATTCACTGTTGCAACATTTACACCGTAGATTTGGAAAAAGGTTCCTCTTCATCTTCGTTTTGTTCTTCTTCTTGTTCTTCGTCTTCTCATTCTCCGTCTTCATCTTCTTCTTCTTCTGATGATGATGATAATGACGATGATGATGATGATGATGATGATGATGATGATGATGATGATGATGATGATGATGATGATGATGATTGGAGTAGGTATGTGCCAATATTTGGGGGGAACAAATGGACAATATAGGACCGCGTTTTCCTCTCGTATTCCTCCTTCCCCCCCCTCCACTCCCAATAGCCTAATTATGCTTTTTGGTTTCTCAAAACATCTAAAGTTTGTGTCAGTTCTTGATGCTATCGTGGGGATCAACTCTAGTTTTGTTGTTGCTACTGTTGTTGTTGTTGCCTTGAATTCATCTCGCATACAGTATATTCCTAACCATTCACCCACTTCTGCTTTTCTTGGCCAATGATTCCCCAGAGCAAAAAGCCTTCAAAACAACTTTGGACATATAGATGTAACTATGCACTTCCGTGCTTGGACCTTTCTTGTTGTCTTTCCAGATGCAATTCGAGGATGTCCGGAATTCCGCTGCGCTTCAAATAGATTCGGAATAAATGCCACTGTTGAGACTTCCTGTTTATCATTACACCCCAAAAATACCGTTTATGTTGTAGAATCCCTAGGAAATTAAGCCTTTCCGATTCTCTACAACAACGCTACTATTTATTTGGGTAAATATTGTACTGTAACAATTTATATATTTTCCTCCGTGAGATTAGACGCGATTCGATATTTTTTTGTTTAATGGAAACATTTTTAAGTGAAGGCTTTTTTGTACACTGCTTTCTTCGCAGCAATACAAGCTATCTATGTTGCTGGACGACGTGAGTTCTATATACTGTATACTCTACTCCTGAGTCAAAACTGTCTGCGCCTTTACGGTACACTCTGGTCAGCTACCAGGAATACATTGTGCGAAGAGAGCAGTTACATCATGTTTTTATGGTGACAGGCGATCTTTTAGAACGCCGGGGCAAGATGTTTAAAATTAAAGATCAGACACAAAATACATTAATAATTTTATAAACAGACATGTATCTCTTAGTCCCCTCTTAGCGCGAACTAGACATCGTATTATTTTATTTAATTGTTTCTGCATTCTGAGGAATGATTCAAACTCATGTTAACAGGGATTTATCGCTGCAGTGCAATTATACATATATATTTCCATTCAGTTCTTTTAATTTTGTTTATAATGTAATATGTTGTCTAATATTACAAATTTGAATAAATTAAATTAATTAATTAAATTTAAAAAATCACTTCTGTGCGTGTCGCGCCTTCCGTGTTTAAGAGTTCATGTAGGACCTGTCCTTTTATGAAAAGAACATCAGGAACTCTGAGAAATTTGACAGATTTGACGCAAAACCAATATTAAATGTTAAACAAACTTTACTTAGTAACGGACAGGCAATCATTCAACAGATACTGGGTAACATTTAAAGTGAAAATGAAGATGGTGATGTAATCGCGGACCATGATGATGATGATGATGATGATGATGATGATGATGATGACGATGATGAGATTGTTCGTTTCGTCGTAGATCTTAGCCTTCCTTCACACCACTGCAAAGGGTTAGAACTCAGCTCTCTCAAAGTAACTATAGCGTTTTCGGCTTCCAATTATTTCTGACAGTAATGTCGACCTAAACGACCTATGAACCACGATGACGACTGCGATGATGATTAACATGAAGTGGCGATGTCGACGATTTAAGCGAAAAGGGATGACGATCCTTTCTTCAGCTCTCCGCTCCGTAAGCCTTCGTGGACCACCAGTACAGTACTTACGATGCGTAGCTGAAAGAAGAGGTTGCAGATTCACTCTCTTAAAAATCGCATGAGGTGTCCCCGACTATGATGCGATTGTCACAATAGGCTATTTAGACTCTGCACTACGGCTTCATGCCTTCAATAGTTCAGCCTGTGTAAATTAAAGTCGATGCCTAGCTGACGACAGAAGTAAAGGACTGTGCTAAGCATGTGTACACTAACTCTCGCTAAGGTAGGCAGTGACCTCATCCCGCTGACGTATAACCACCTCCCCCCCCTCTCCACCATAGGAGGCGCTCAGGTCTCACGAGATTTTCGCGGGCTTTAGCTTGACCACTACGTTAGGTAGTCATTCTTTGTCTGAACATCACACGAGAAGGAGCTACGCTCTGAAAGATCTCTTTCAGAAAGATTAAGCAGGTGACGGGTGAAATTCATTCATAGCTGTATAGCCACAACCTGACATTGTCAAAAAGGTAAATGATCAATCTTTTGTTTCATCGCGATTTATTGCTAATATTGTTGGATTATGTTTGTGAAGTCTTGCCATGTTTTATCATTGTGAATGTTTGTAAAACTTAGCGTGACCATGTGGCTGACCGCGACCGGTTTCGACACCATGAGGTAGCCTCTACTGTCCAATTGTTGTTTCTCCTATGTGTATTATTGCAGACCAGTGGCTGTACCGGAGAATGTGTATGTTATTAAGTACTTCTCCATGTGTTTAGTTTAGCCATGGTATGTAAATGTATAGGAATAATGTTGGAGATTCAAGTGAACCACGGACATAGAAGAATGTTCGTCCCTTGTTCGTATAAGTGGAGCGGTCACAGAGGGCTGTTTCTGCCATCAGTGAGACGCTCTGCACACCCTTAGTATACAAGGCGTTGCAGAAACTCGTCTTATGTTTTGCAGACGAGCTGGCTTGTTGGTCCGATGCAGAAAATAGACCACTAAGAGTCAACCCTGACATTCGGCCTGCAGGGGAACATCGAGCACTGAGCTCCGATCGCCCAATAGTCAACAACAAAGGAGGAGACACCATCACCACACCTCAACGAATCAGCTAAGTGCAAGAAGAAACGTAATAACTCTTATCTAGAAGGACTGTTCTGTAGTCCACTCTCCTGAAAAAGAACATTAGGCCAACCAGAACAAATAGCCCAATGATGAGACATTAGCAAATATCAAGAACAGCAGCAGCATAGACCCATCAAGTAACGAACTACTCGAAGTGAATTTGGACATTAAGTTAATAGAGTGTTTAGTGAATTATGCATAGAGTAGAGGAAATAAATGTGTGATATTTACTGTTAACAAGTGGCTGGACTACCTATGTTTCATTAGCCGGGTGAGAGCTAGTGTATCAGTGAATCTTTTACCACTTTCTCCCTACCTCTATAACCCTATCCGCACACAGGCCGGTGTAACGTGCCGAAAGCGTCCCTGGCCCAATTTAACTCCCGGGAGTAAAACCAGGCCGTCCCAGATTTACTCCCGGGAGTTATTCTGGTCCTGGACCAGATTGACCCCCAGCCTGTTCCAAAATCACTCTCTGGGGAATGAAGATTACATAGGAACAATTGATGTTATGCACTCTACTGTGTTCCAGATCAGCCTCCCGGGAGTTAGTTTGGCCCACATTTTTCAGTACCAGAATGACTCCCGGGAGTTAAAGTGGGTCTGTCCTAAAACAGCCCCCCTTGCAACAGAGAGTAAGTCTGGGACTGGCCCAGATGCACTCCCGGGAGTCATTCTGGGACAATTTTAGATGTGCCAAAACGGCCCCTGGGGGGCTAATCTAGAACCGATGAGAGTCAGATTGGGTCAGGCCCAAACTGGCCCCCTCTAGCCTATTAAAAGGAGCAATTGAAGACTGCGTCAGTAATCTCATCAGACAAAATAATGGGAGTAAAACGGGGACAAGACCAAAACAGGTCCCCTAAAAAGATACATGTCAAATACAATATAAGGGGAGTCAAATGGGGACAGGAACAAAACCGCCCCCCTACCCATCAGATGCAAAAAACACTGCACAGGAGAGTCAAACGGGGACAGGACCAAAACCGCACCCCTACTCATCACATGCAGCATAAACTGAACCGGGGAGTCAAACGGGGACGGGACCAAAACCGCCCCCCTCCCCACAACCCATCAGATGCAGCAATTACTGCATAGGGGAGTCAAACGGGGACAGGACCAAAATCGCCCCCTCCCCATCCCATCTGATGCAGCAAATACTGCATAGGGGAGTCAAACGGGGACAGGACCAAAACCGCCCCCCCCCCCTTTCCCTACCCATCACATGCAGCAAACACTGAACAGGGGAGTCAAACGGGGACAGGACCAAAACCGCCCCCCTACCCACCACATGCAGCAAACACTGAACAGGGGAGTCAAACGGGGACAGGTCCAAAACCGCCCCCCCCCTCCCTTACCCATCAGATGCAGCAAACAATACACAGGGGAGTCAAACGGGGACAGGACCAAAACCGCCCCCCTACCCACCACATGCAGCAAACACTGAACAGGGGAGTCAAACGGGGACAGGACCAAAACCGCCCCCACCCCTTCCTTTACCCACCAGATGCAGAAAACACTGCACAGGGGAGTCAAACGGGGACAGGACCAAAACCGCCCCTCCTACACAATTAGTTGTAACTACAAAACACTGCACAGGGGAGTCAAACGGGGACAGGACCAAAACCGCCCCCCCCCCTCTACCCATCACATGCAGCAAACACTGCACATGGGAGTCAAACGGGGACAGGACCAAAACCGCCCCCCTACCCATCACATGCAGCAAACACTGCACAGGGAGTAAAACGGGGACAGGACCAAGCCCCCTCCCCCCCCCTACCAATCACATGCAGCAAACACTGCACAGGGGAGTCAAACGGGGACTGGACCAAAACCGCCCCTTCCACCTACCCATCACATGCAGCAAACACTACACAGGGGAGTCAAACGGGGACAGGACCAAAACCGCCCCCCTACCCACCACATGCAGCAAACACTGAACAGGGGAGTCAAACGGGGACAGGACCAAAACCGCCCCCCCCCCTCCCTTACCCATCAGATGCAGAAAACACTGCACAGGGGAGTCAAACGGGGACAGGACCAAAACCGCCCCCCCCTACCCATCACATGCAGCAAACACTTCACAGGGAGTAAAACGGGGACAGGACCAACTCCCCCCCCCCTACCCATCACATGCAGCAAACACTGCACAAGGGAGTCAAACGGGGACAGGACCTAAACCGCCCCTCCTACACAATTAGTTGTAACTACAAAACACTGTACAGGGGAGTCAAACGGGGACAGGACCAAAACCGCCCCCCCCTCCTCCTACCCACCACATGCAGCAAACACTGAACAGGGGAGTCAAACGGGGACGGGACCAAAACCGCCCCCCCCCAACCCATCAGATGCAGCAAATACTGTATAGGGGAGTCAAATGGGGACAGGACCAAAACCGCCCTCCCCCCCCACCTACCCATCAGATGCAGAAAACACTGCACAGGGGAGTTAAACGGGGACAGGACCAAAACCGCCTTTCCTACACATTTAGTTGTAACTACAAAACACTGCACATGGGAGTCAAACGAAGACAGGACCAAAACCGCGCCCCTACCCACCACATGAAAGAAACATTAAACAGGGGAGTCAAACGGGGACAGGACCAAAACCGCCCCTCCTACACAATTAGTTGTAACTACAAAACACTGCACAGGGGAGTCAAACGGGGACAGGACCAAAACCGCCCCCCCCCTCTACCCATCACATGCAGCAAACACTGCACATGGGAGTCAAACGGGGACAGGACCAAAACCGCCCCCCTACCCATCACATGCAGCAAACACTGCACAGGGAGTAAAACGGGGACAGGACAAAGCCCCCTCCCCCCCCCCCTACCAATCACATGCAGCAAACACTGCACAGGGGAGTCAAACGGGGACTGGACCAAAACCGCCCCTTCCACCTACCCATCACATGCAGCAAACACTACACAGGGGAGTCAAACGGGGACAGGACCAAAACCGCCCCCCTACCCACCACATGCAGCAAACACTGAACAGGGGAGTCAAACGGGGACAGGACCAAAACCGCCCCCCCCCCTCCCTTACCCATCAGATGGAGAAAACACTGCACACGGGAGTCAAACGGGGACAGGACCAAAACCGCCCCCCTCCCTCCTCCTACCCACCACATGCAGCAAACACTGAACAGGGGAGTCAAACGGGGACGGGACCAAAACCGCCCCCCCCAACCCATCAGATGCAGCAAATACTGTATAGGGGAGTCAAATGGGGACAGGACCAAAACCGCCCTCCCCCCCACCTACCCATCAGATGCAGAAAACACTGCACAGGGGAGTTAAACGGGGACAGGACCAAAACCGCCTTTCCTACACATTTAGTTGTAACTACAAAACACTGCACATGGGAGTCAAACGAAGACAGGACCAAAACCGCGCCCCTACCCACCACATGAAAGAAACATTAAACAGGGGAGTCAAACGGGGACAGGACCAAAACCGCCCCTCCTACACAATTAGTTGTAACTACAAAACACTGCACAGGGGAGTCAAACGGGGACAGGACCAAAACCGCCCCCCACCCTACCCATCACATGCAGCAAGCAATGCACAGGGGAGTAAAACGGGGACAGGACCAACCCCCCCCCCCCCTACCCATCACATGCAGCAAACACTGCACAGGGGAGTAAAACGGGAAAAGGACCAAAACCGCCCCCCTCCCTATCACAAGAAGCAAATACTATATATAGGGGAACGATTTCAGCCCTGTGCCAATTTAATCTCTACTGTTCAGTCATTTTTCCATCTGAAGAAGTAGGGGGACGGTTTTTTTCCGTGTCCCCGTTTAACTCCAGGGCCAAGATTTTGTATTCATTTTGTTACGGAAGCGATTTTTGTCCTGTCCCCGTTTGACTCCCCAGTGAACTGTTTTATGCATCGGATGGGTAGGAGGGAGATGGGTGGCGGGGGTTTTGTCCGGTCCCCGTTTGACTCCCCTCTGCCGTGTTTTCTTCATCTGATGGGTAGGGGTCGGTTTTGGTCCTGTCCCCGTTTGACTCCCCTATGCAGTGTTTTCTGCATCTGATGTGTAAGGGGGGCGGGTTTTGGTCCTGTCCCCGTTTGATTCCCCTATGCAGTGTTCTCTGCATCTGATGTGTAAGGGGGGCGGTTTTGGTCCTGTCCCCGTTTGACTCCCCTATGCAGTGTTTTCTGCATCTGATGTGTAAGGGGTGGGTGGGGGGCGGTTTTGGTCCTGTCCCCGTTTAACTCCCCTGTGCAGTGTTTGGTTCTTCTGATGAATAGGGGGGGGGGGGCCGGTTTTGGTCCTGTCCCCGTTTGACTCCCCTATGCAGTGTTTTCTCCATCTGATGTGTAAGGGGGCGGTTTTTTGTCCCCGTTTGACTCCCCTATGCAGTGTTTTATGACTCTGATGTGTAGGGGGGGGGGGGGGTTGGTCCGGTCCTCGTTTGACTCCCCTATGCCGTGTTTTCTGCATCTGATGTGCAAGGAGGGGGGGGGGCGGTTATGGTCCTGTCCCCGTTTGACTCTCTTATGCAGTGTTTTTCTGCATTTGATGTATAAGGGGGCGGTTTTGGTTCTGTCCCCGTTTGACTCCCCTATTGAATGTTTTCTGCATCTGATGTGTAAGGGGGGGCGGTTTTGGTCCTGTCCCCATTTCACTCCCCTATGCAGTGTTTTCTGCATCTGATGTGTAAGGGGGCGGTTTTGGTCCTGTCCCCGTTTGACTCCCCTATGCAGTGTTTTCTGCATCTGATGTGTAAGAGGGGGGTGGGGCGGTTTTGGTACTGTCCCCGTTTGACTCCCCTGAGCAGTGAGTTCTGCATCTGATGTGTAAGGGGGGCGGTTTTGGTCCGGTCCCCGTTTGACTCCCTTATGCAGTGTTTTATGACTCTGATGTGTAAGGGGAGGGGGGGGGGTTGGTCCTGTCCTGGTTTGACTCCCCTATGCCGTATTTTCTGCATCTGATGTGCAAAGGGGGAGGGGGGCGGTTATGGTCCTGTCCCCGTTTGACTCTCCTATGCAGTGTTTTTCTGCATCTGATGTGTAAGGGGGCGGTTTTGGTTCTGTCCCCGTTTGACTCCCATGTGCAGTGTTTTGTAGTTACAACTAATTGTGTAGGAGGGGCGGTTTTGGTCCTGTCCCCATTTGACTCCCCTGTGCAGTGTTTGCTTCTTCTGATAGATATTTGGGAGGGGGGGGGGCGGTTTTGGTCCTGTCCCCGTTTGACTCCCCTATGCAGTGTTTTCTGCATCTGATGTGTAAGGGGGCCGGTTTTGGTCCGGTCCTCTTTTGACTCCCCTATGCAGTGTTTTCTGCATCTGATGTGCAAAGGGGGGGGGGGGGGGCGGTTTTGGTCCTGTCCCCGTTTGACTTCCCTATGCAGTGTTTTGTGCAACTGATGTGTAAGAGGGGGTGGGGCGGTTTTGGTCCTGTCCCCGTTTGACTCCCCTATGCAGTGAGTTCTGCATCTGATGTGTAAGGGGGGCGGTTTTGGTCCGGTCCCCGTTTGACTCCCCTATGCAATGTTTTCTGCATCTCATGTGTAAGGGGGGCGGTTTTGGTCCTGTCCCCGTTTGACTCCCCTATTGAATGTTTTCTGCATCAGATGTGTAAGGGGGGCGGTTTTGGTCCTGTTTCCATTTTACTCCCCTATGCAGTGTTTTCTGCATCTGATGTGTAAGGGGGCGGTTTTGGTCCTGTCCCCGTTTGACTCCCCTATGCAGTGTTTTCTGCATCTGATGTGTAAGAGGGGGGTGGGGCGGTTTTGGTACTGTCCCCGTTTGACTCCCCTATGCAGTGAGTTCTGCATCTGATGTGTAAGGGGGGCGGTTTTGGTCCGGTCCCCGTTTGACTCCCCTATGCAGTGTTTTCTGCATCTGATGTGTAAGGGGGGCGGTTTTGGTCCTGTCCCCGTTTGACTCCCCTATGCAGTGTTTTATGCGTCTGATGCGTAAGGGGGGCGTTTTTGGTCTTGTCCATGTTTAACTCCCTTGTGCAGTGTTTTATGCACCTGATCGGTAGGGGTCGGTTTTGGTCCTGTCCCCGTTTGACTCCCCTGTGCAGCGTTTTGTAATTACAACTAATTGTGTAGTAGGGGCGGTTTTGGTCCTGTCCCTGTTTGACTCTCTGTACAGTGTTTGCTTCTTCTGATGAATAAGGGGGTGGGGGGGCGGTTTTGGTCCTGTCCCCGTTTGACTCCCCTTTGCAGTGTTTTCTGCATCTGATGTGTATGGGGGGCGGTTTTAGTCTTGTCCACGTTTGACTCCCCTATGCAGTGTTTTCTGCATCTGATGTGTAAGGGGGGCGTTTTTGGTCCTGTCCCCGTTTAACTCCCTTGTGCAGAATTTGATGCACCTGATCGGTTGGGGTCGGTTTTGGTCCTGTCCCCGTTTGACTCCCCTACTTACGTTGATTAGCTGAGGGGGCGGTTTTGGTCCTGTCCCCATTTTACTCCCCTATGCAGTGTTTTCTGCATCTGATGTGTAAGGGGGCGGTTTTGGTCCTGTCCCCGTTTGACTCCCCTATGCAGTGTTTTCTGCATCTGATGTGTAAGAGAGGGGTGGGGCGGTTTTGATACTGTCCCCGTTTGACTCCCCTATGCAGTGAGTTCTGCATCTGATGTGTAAGGGGGGGCGGTTTTGGTCCGGTCCCCGTTTGACTCCCCTATGCAGTGTTTTCTGCATCTGATGTGTAAGGGGGGCGGTTTTGGTCCTGTCCCCGTTTGACTCCCCTATGCAGTGTTTTATGCGTCTGATGTGTAAGGGGGGCGTTTTTGGTCTTGTCCATGTTTAACTCCCTTGTGCAGTGTTTTATGCACCTGATCGGTAGGGGTCGGTTTTGGTCCTGTCCCCGTTTGACTCCCCTGTGCAGCGTTTTGTAGTTACAACTAATTGTGTAGTAGGGGCGGTTTTGGTCCTGTCCCTGTTTGACTCTCTGTGCAGCGTTTGCTTCTTCTGATGAATAAGGGGGTGGGGGGGGCGGTTTTGGTCCTGTCCCCGTTTGACTCCCCTTTGCAGTGTTTTCTGCATCTGATGTGTAAGGGGGGCGGTTTTAGTCTTGTCCACGTTTGACTCCCCTATGCAGTGTTTTCTGCATCTGATGTGTAAGGGGGGCGTTTTTGGTCCTGTCCCCGTTTAACTCCCTTGTGCAGAATTTGATGCACCTGATCGGTAGGGGTCGGTTTTGGTCCTGTCCCCGTTTGACTCCCCTACTTACGTTGATTAGCTGAGGGGGCGATGTTGGGCCTGTCCGTTTTTAACTCCCATATTAAAAACTAAGAATACATTCAAAAGACAAGAGAAGTTGGGGGGCTGTTTTGGTCCTGTGATCCAGTTTTACTCCCGGGAGTCATTTCGGAACAGGCTGGGGGTCAATCTGGTCCAGGACCAGAATAACTCCCGGGAGTAAATCTGGGACGGCCTGGTTTTACTCCCGGGAGTTAATTTGGGCCAGGGACGCTTTCGGCACGTTACACCGGGCTAAACATATAAATGTATTAAGATTAGTCATAGGGTGGTTAAACAATCCGATCCCCGCAGACAAAAATGAGTGCGGAATAGCATTCCATTATGCAGAGCCCAGTAACAATAGACCCACCGTCACAGCGATCGCAGAGCTCTCGACGTCACTCGAACACGACCGATCTCTACGCCCAATGGCTTGGGGACGACTATTCATGAGGATATTTTGGGGAAAATGCAAAAAGGGTCATCAGTCCATTAAAGGTTGTGTACTGGGTACATAGGGTGGACTGGGAAAAGGGACATGAAGAAACTCTCCACCCGGACATCCGCAACACCCTTGTGTCCATTAGCGCCCCGCCGAAGGAATAAGAACTTCCCCTGGTGACTGGTTATTCCAACTATTTCTAGACATAACGTTTACAACCTGTTGAACCAATTCTGGGCACCAATCTTGGTCGCCACACCAACGAACATCAAGGCGATGTTACTTGTTGAGATCTCAAAAAATTCATCTAAAGTCTAACTGCCGATACAATTATGGATTTCCCAACCGTATGAGAACATCTAATCAGATTCATACATAACGCCAACCAACTACACGTGCAAACAGAAACCCAATAACGTTATTTGCACCAGAAAAATGATTAGCTATAAAACAATTAATCCACACCACAGGCATGAGAAATTAAACAGGTCAGCGACAGTGAGTCGCGAGATCAATAACCTAGGCCTGTGCCTTTGGCCATGAACTAAACAAACCCCAGACAGTCGCCTGAGGAATTTGTTCATAAATATCACCACCGTTCTGATGCACTGTCAATAATGCTATTATTGTATTAATTACTTTAGTATGGAGACAAGCTTAGGGTCAAATCAACCTTGGCTTATTTGGCTGGGTCATCTCTGTTGAGCTATATTGCATTTGATAACATGAAACAGTTAACTCTGCATTGCAACGCATTGCACAATGCCTGATCATTGACATTAATATGCATTAAAGATGGCGATTGCTTTGAACGAAGCGAGAGAAACGAGTTACCCCTCATGACTTTTACACCTCTGCGTGCAGTAACCCATTGTACGCCAAGCCTGCACCGTTATATATTCTTTAACATTGTCGTAGTCTGAATCGAAGTTGGGTCATGTTATCTCACCAAATGACGTCCAGTCTTTTACGTCTTGCAAATACATAATTACATATTTTGTTTTATGTTAACCCTGATGCTTCTCGTTTGCATAAAAGGCTGGATACAATTACTATTGCAATTCATATGTTGACTGGGTCATCACGTTATTCTGCTACTGCGCCTCAACCTTGCATCTTATTTGCGCTCAAGAAGGAAGGAAGAGCAGAAGAAGAAGAAGAAGGAGAAGCTTATTTACTCGAAAACAGTGCTCCGTCATATGACTAGCGCCTGCTCTATAATTTGTCATATATACGAATTTGTGTGGTTCCGAAAAAAAAGTGCATATTGAGGAGGAGAATGGAGGGAGGGAGGAAGGAAGGAAGGAAGGAAGAAGAAGAAGAAGAAGAAGAAGAAGAAGAAGAAGAAGAAGAAGAAGAAGAAGAAGAAGAAGAAGAAGAAGAAGAAGAAGCTATTTACTCGAAAACAGTGCTCTGTCATATGCCTGCTCTATAATTTGTCATATAAACGAATTTGTGTGGTTCCGAAAAAAAAAATTGCATATTGAGGAGGAGAATGGAGGAAGGAAGAAAGGAAGGAAGACGAAGAAGAAGAAGGAGGAGGAGGAGGAGGATGAAGAGGAGGAGGCTTTAGTTATTTTGCTTTGCACCGTTTTATTCATGTGGATGTTTGCTTTTTCTTATCAGTGAATGTGTCTGGCTGCAAACAGTGCAATTAGTTTTGGTAGTGCCTATTAGCATCGCAAGTTATAGTGGAGCTATACGAATCGTTTTACACATGAATAAATTTAGGAAATTCCGGCGATTCCTATCAATAATACTTTATAATGTAGTAAAACAAAACAAAATCGCACACACACCCACATTTTTGTAGAGACGACGTTCTGATGACTGTTGTGAAAAAAAAAAACAGGGATTATTTTGACACACTTTTCATTTCTTTGACATTATTTTGACATTTTCGAATGTTTGAAGCTATCCCTAACACTAACCCTTAACCTAACCCTAATGCTAAAACAGCTCTAACTCAACGGAGCACTATTTTGACGTCAAAATAGTACGGCCTTCCAAAAAAGTCAGAAGAAACCATGTGGAGTTTCATGTGTGTGTCATCAGAACGTCGTTTCTACATGCCAAGAGAAAACACAACCGCAACAAAAGAATAATCAGTACAATATAAATGAACAATCACCCTCATCCTTCAAATTCTAAAATGAATGAAAATGCAGCGCGCCATTCAACACGTTCCAACTTTTGTAATGTTCGCAAACTCTTGTGCAGACTCCCAAACGCAGGCAGTTCCCACTCATTGCATTGTCCGATTTGTGTCGAGAAAGATCTATGAACGCATTTCGGTCTTGAGGATTGATTGATTGATTGATTGATTGTTGCTTTAGGTCCAGCGGACTCTTCAGAGCCAAATCAGGACCGGACAACCCCCGATCCGCATAAAAGATCTGCTGAAACAACCCTAGTGGGAAAATTGAACGCCCTCCACCGGCCAGTCACTTTACAATAAAGACATCCCACGCAGGGGACGGCTGAGGCTTTACCCCAAGTACTCGAACCCCTGGTTACAAAAACAAAATAGAATACAAACATCATTATAAATTATTAACAAAACATATACATATAAAATGCCTATATTGCTAAATAATACAATCATAGGAAGCCCTAGTGACCACCCGGCAGAAAGCGTCCAACACTCCCAAGCTGATCCAACAGACCTCATACACAAACAAGGAGTCTTGTCCAGGAAGAGTTTTCAAGAAAAAGGGTAGGTCATTGATCTAGCGAAGAAGAAGATAGTATAGCAGAGTGATAGGACAGAGCAGGAATGGGAAAGAGTAAATGAGGAAGACAGCGACAGTGGGAATTTAAAGCACTAAATTTCCATAAAGTGGGGATACTATTTATACTGAAAACCCCCGGCACTCCAACGGGGGTACTGTTGCCGCAGTGAATCTGTCTTGCCTACAAAGGAAAGACAGGTTTTCAACTGGGGCTTTCCCTTTTCCCTTTATAGGTTAGAACAATCTACAGTGGCAAGATTGCTCATGACCCCAAGGGGTGGTCTTGAGGATAGTACGAGTGATTTTCGGAACAGATCACCGAAACGGAGAAATTTGTAATCAGCAGTATAGCATCTTTTTTTTTTCTTCTTTGAAATCATTTTCCGCGATTAGCGATAATATTTTTCTTTGCTCGCTGCACGGGAAAACCCCGGCATATCGTATCACATGGCGTTACGTAGCAGGCGACGAAGAATGACTATTTTCTGCGTTTTGCAACGAGGCCACGGAGCTACACCTGCGACAGGCAGGATTAAACGGTCATTGTGAATGAACTTTAACGCCTACACACACCTTTGGCGATATGGCAGACGGAGGTAACCATCCCAGGAAACAAGGTGTAGGGACCTAAATCAACACTGAACCAACAGAGCAATCATACTGCTAAAATAGACAGTGAAAAATTTTCCACTCTTCATTTCGCTCATCGTGGGATTCCGGTCCTGAGTCATTGGTGTGCTAGGCGAACGCTCAACTTGAACTACGGCGGTCAGACCGGTCAAAGTTCAGCACTGGATCGTGTAGGAAACAAACGTTTCACCACGTGCACGGGGGATTTCTCTTTTGATTTCACTTCAACGCATAAATACGACAAAGAAATGACCATGGGAATGCATGATTGAATTGTGCATGTACCAGACATATTCTCAGCTTTATATTTGTACGAAAAACACTCACCAACTACTTGCAATTTTATTTCGTCAAATTAAGGACTCTGGCGAAAGAAAATTTTTATTTCGACCGAAAAAGTAAACAGGAACTACATCGCGCAGGCATAGATGATATCATTCTAAAATAAACCAGGCAATAACCACGAAAAACATTTTCGTTGAGTTGTAAAAAGTCCCTAGTAATAATAGCATGTCTACTTACTGTCATTACAGAAAACAGTTATTCTCATCGGAAATAGGCGTTTTCGTGTTCCATATCATTTCAGTCTGTCTAGAATGTTTCTGATCTTTTTATGCGTGTCTTCCTCCTCCTCCTCTTATTCTTCTTCCTTCTCTCTCTCTCTCTCTCTCTCTCTCTCGCTCTCTCTCTCTCTCTCTCTCACCATCCTTAACTCGCCTCTCTCTTTATTTCATGTATTTAATTTTGGTAGTTACAGAAATCGTTCGCAAGCAATTAAGTGTACCTTTTCAATGTCTGCAACTTCATAGATACCCCATACCTCAGATGCGTACAACAAAATAGAAGTTACTTTGCTGTCAAATATCTTTAAACAATTTTTCTATTGAGGCCTTTGTACTGTTTTAACATTCCTAAAACACCGTACGTGGCTTCTCTAGCTTTTAACGCTAAGTCCTTCGTGCCTATTGTCACACTTAACGTAGTTGTAAAAATATAGCCTAGTTACTTATTACTGTTAACAACTTCTAATCGTTTGCCATCAAAGAACCAAATCTTATTTGCAGACACATATCCACCTCTTCGAAACATCATAACTTTGGTTTTGTCAGTGCTAACTGTCATGGTAAGCCTACAGCTACATAAGCGCAAACATTATAACTGGTTCCTTAAGCCAACTGGAGTATAAGACAGGAGTGTGAGATCATCGCTTAACAGCAAGCTGTATAACTCAATAAGGCAAGGATTAAGCTGGATTCCATGACGACCAGAAGCATCAATACTGTTTGCTAATTCGTTTATAAAAACTGAAAAAGTGTGGAGCTCAAAACACAACCCTGCCTGACTCCCTGAGAGAGAGAGAGAGAGAGAGAGAGAGAGAGAGAGAGAGAGAGAGAGAGAGAGAGAGAGAGAGAGAGAAAGAGAGAGAGAGAGAGAGAGAGAGAGAGAGAGAGAGAGAGAGAGAGAGAAAGTTAGTTTTGATGTATTGAATGTTATGAGTACTTTCTGTTTAGAGAGAGTAATTTTTATTTATTGAATGTTACGGGTACTTTCTGTTTAAAACCCCAGCCTCAGTATCTCCTCTTCCCTCTCATTGTGCGCTCTCTTTTCTACGCCCTGAGCACGCCCTGCTTCTCCCTACATGTTCGTACATCTATATCACAGGCGCTTGTATCAGGACACGCGAGCGAGCGCCTATGCCTGTGACGCGTCTCCCTTTGGTTATCTATAATACATAACCAAAGGGAGACGCGTCACAGGCATAGGCGCTCGCTCGCGTGTCCTGATACAAGCGCCTGTGATCTATATCTATATACTACAGTGACTACTATAATTTAGAATGTTTTTGTGATCACTTTAGACTAGTCATTTGTGTTTTACTACATCTTTCTGTTTATCTGTTATTGTTAGGTATGCTGTGCGAGTGCGTGTGGTTGTGCATACATGTGTGTATTTGTGTATGTAGGTATGTGTGCGTGTGTGTAAGAGAGAGAGAGAGAAAGAGAGAGAGAGAGAAAGAGTAAGAGAGAGAAAGAGAGAGAGATGTTAAATCTAAAACATTCTGCCATTGTCCAACACCAAATAATATTCCGATTGTTGTATCTATTACATGTCAATTGGCGAAATAAATTCCTGTTATCCTGTTATCCTGTGCTGCTAGCACTAGCAGGGAGTTGTGTGCGTGACAAGTCCATATAATCATCATAATACACTTGTTTTTACTCACATATACACATACAGACAAACGCAATTCCATTCCACAAGCACACACACACACACGAAAAAAAAACTTTCACTCACTCACTCACTCTCTCTCTCTCTCTCTCTCTCTCTCTCTCTCTCTCTCTCTCTCTCTCTCTCTCTCTCACGCACAAACAAAACTTCCACAAACACACTAGCGAATACAGAGGCGATTAATGTCTGGCTAACATAACATACAGACCATACCTACATCCCTTAAAATAATGCATGACGCCAAACATAGGAATAAGCCTGGTAAACAAATAACGCAGATGAAGAAATACAGACTGCCCGGGCCCCAGGAAACAATAAAGACGATGTAACAGTACTCGTCACATAAATACGAATAACATACGCACATACCTAAATCAAACAAATATGAATCACATCAGAGATAAGAATACCATCCTAAGTTCTGAAATAACACAGATGAAGAAACACTAAGCCACTCGTATAAACCAACGCGCAAGCAAGTATAAATTAACCACAGTGGTATACAGTACCAGCAATACAAATATTAATGTCAGTATAGCGAGTCACCCTGGTTCTCTCCTCTGCAAAACCATTTCTGTTCCCTGATCCCTCGCCGGAAATTGGACAAAAGAGGCGCCATATTGACCAAAGAAATCAGCTAGGGCAGACGTGCCTGCACGATGTTGGATTAAGAAACAAAAGTCATGCCTGGATTTGGCAGGCACGTGCTACATAATAATTATTAGTTCGTCCAATCGGACACCGTCTGCGCAGCATCCTTGTAAACCTGTTATGACTAAGTCCAACGTCATCCTCTGGTAAAATGTTTTTGTCACGAATTTCAAGTGTCTTCATCTTTTGTGAAGCGAAATAGCACAAAACCGTAGAAATGGAAACAGCATGCTATTTCGTCAGAGCAGACAATGCGACAAATCCTCATTTAATCACCCAGCTTCTTGATTTGTGCCCTCTACGAAGTATTTCTGTTATAAGTATTAAATGCCATAACAATTTTGTGTAGCGAAATAATATAAAATTAATAAAAAATAAAAAAAGATGTTATTTCGGCAGATAGAAATTGTTTGCACAGCAGCCTTACGTTATGATTCAATCACGTATCATAAATTTTGCGCTTTATCTCGATCAGCGCCATGTCTAGAAATTGCATAACATTGTAGGTTGTTAAGGGAAAAACAAGATATTTCTTCCGATCAGACATCGCTTCTTGTGTCACCACCCACTCAAACATCATCTGCGCGGTTTCTCAATCTCGACCATCGGCGGAATAGGCCTACTTCCGTTTGTTTGGGAGGTTATCATACGTTGTGTAAGGATTATTTGTCAACGAAAATAGCGTATAGCTGCAGCGATAATCAGAGAACACAACCGAATATCGTCTGCGGAGCGTCATTGTGTTATCGCCCCTCAAAAACATCATCTGTGCTGTATCTCGATCAGCGTTATGAACGTAGCAGGTCCTTATCTTTTATCTCTACAAATAGCGCACAACTGTAGCATTAAAAACAGGACGAATGATTTCGATGCCAGACGGTTTCTCCAATCTAAGGTAGCATGACCAGTGCCCTAAGAGAAATAGTAGAAATAATGGCAGAAACATAGGGAAATGAGGGGATGGGTGAGGGATTAATTGCCGCTAGAAGAAAGAAGAAGAAGAAGAAGAAGAAGAAGAAGAAGACGAAGAAGACAATGTGGAATAAATTGGTACGAGTGAATAAAATAATCTTCCATCCCAGTCTCATTTCATTTGGATTTTCTTTGGTAGTTTACTCTTTTTGGAGGGGGAGGGAGGAAGGATATTAAGGTCAACAAGTATTTTTCTCCTAGTCGCTCCACGACGAATTAAGTCGTAATGCACTTTAGCAGTGCAGTTAAAATTGCAAAGGACATAAGCACCGTTTTCAAATAGTCCTCATCTTTGTGACCCATCGATCTTACTTCAAACACGTGTAGTAAATAGACTACTTCCTACCCTATCCAATCCCGTAACTCAAAGGTCATAGGGGCACCACAGATGATCGTCCAACCAGCGTACTCCATCTTTATCTGTTCTCAGCAACCCTCATGGCTTCATTCAGTGTCAAACCAATCCACTCTCGAATGTTATCCTCCCATCTCTTTTTCGGTCTCCCTCTTCTTCTTCCTCTTTGCACCGTGCCTTGCAGGATGGTCTTTGCAAGGCCTGATGCTCTGGTGATGTGGCACACCATCAGAGTTTCCGATTCTTCACCACTGTGAGCAGGTCATCGTGTTGTCCAAAGGCTTGTGTGATGGTCTGTCGGACTTCGTTGTTGGTGATGTGCTGGGTATAGGAAATGCCCAGAAGTCTTATGTAGCACCTTATCTCCATGCTTTGTATTATTCGTTGTAGATCTGCTGTGAGGTCCATGTTTCGCAAGCGTGTAGGAAGATGGAGGTGACAAGGGAGCGTAGCAGCCTTACCTATAGACTACTTCTCGCATCTGAAATCGGGTTAAGCGTTGACAATAGCATCATAACATGTCTGTCAGCCATTGGAAGAATACTGGGATAGCCTGGTAGCACAGTGAATAGGGTGATATCCTTTACCTATGGGACCAACTTACGTGACTTACTACTTAGGTACGAGACTTTTCAGGAAACCTAGGGTTTTCTCCGGTTACTCCGGTTTCCTCTCTCCCTTCAATCCTGGTATTGGCGGCAGTCAATCTGAATTTAAAAAAAAACAACATGATTTCTCTTACGCCTTCTGTAATAGCGATCTGTTCGCTTGAAGAAAAAAAACGCGTGATAGGATCCTGTACTACTACTGTACTTTAAAATGAAATGAAATGAAAAGACCGCCGGATTCAATGCGACTCATCTTTTGGTGGAGAGACAAACCACAGGCATAACTATGTCTGAAAACAGGAATAACTATGTCCGAAAAATTAACCAAGAAGAATGGATCCTCGTTAGAAAGAATTAGTCGCTCCTCGATAGCACAAGGGTAGCAGTGATGTGTATCTAAAGTAGACCCCTTTACGAACGAGTTTCCACTTATTCTTTCTTACCGGGGATCCATTCTTCTTGGTTAGTGCGCCGGTGGACACAAACACAAGAATTTCAATGAAGTATTTTGAGAACGTGAAATAAAGCAACTACGACAGTCATTCGACTCATCTTTGGTGGAGAGACAAACCACAGGCATAACATGCGAATCATGTTGATAGGGGGGTGCTGTGATGTCCACAAAGTGACCTCGAGATAATGTGATAATTGACTGATATTGGTTGCTATGGACGACATCACGCGCCCCAGGATTCGCAGACTGCATTTGAAGACAACTTAGCAAACGAGAAAGGGAGTAGGAAACTGCGGTTGGTGTGGGAGTGGACGTGTGTGGGTTTGTGTGTGTGTGTGTATGAAAGAGAGAGAGAGTGTGTGTGTGGGTGGGTGAGGGTGTGTGTGTGTGTGTGTTGGTTATGAGTGTGTGTGTGAGGATGTGGTGGGTGTGTCTGAGGGAATGGACGAATGACAAATGCTTTACATTCTCGGTTATTCCGAGGGTGGGTAATCATGTGCAAGCACTTCTAGGTTTATGTTTTTGTGTCATTGCAATCCACTTGTCACTTTCTCCTCGATTGCTCTTTCTTGTACTTTAACTTCTTTTTAGTGGATTAGAAGTATAGTAGGAACGCAGGACCATTATAATCAACATACTCCCCTTCAGCAAGTAAATGAATTATTATTCCTTTTATATTTCTTCTTATTCTTCAAATCAATTTCAATTCAGGAAGGAATAATAACAAACTATATTTTCATGCTAACTTCACATTTTTAATAATTATCACCATCATCATCAGCAGCAGCAGGAGCAAGAGCAGCTGCAGAAGCAGCAGCCGCAGAAGCAGAAGCAGACTTTTCTACTGCTTCATAATCCTCTCAACAACGGCGTACTATAACAATTCTTCACTTATTGCTTCCATATCCTACTTTTTTCTTTGTTTTCTCTCTTCTTCCTTCCTATAATTATCTTCATCGACACTAGGACCACGAGAGTATCACGATCATTTTTATCGCATCACATTGTTAACGACGAAGTGACGTGCTGACGACTGTTTTTCTTGGACAGCGTCCAGCAGCCCGGGATAGCACCCCTTTTGTTAACCCCACTCCTTCCAAGCCCACGAAAAACGATCATCGGCCAGAGATCACACGCATAAAACTACTTACCAAACATCTTTACTCTAAATCATCACAGCAAAACACCCTGGTTATTTCGCCATTATATTTGTCACCGGACAACCAATATGGTGGTACCATTTCGTTTCCATCAAGGATGATCTCTTAAATCTGTCATCTCATCCTCATCATTATAACCATTTCATCTTTTACAATCGCAGCTACCTGTTCATACGATATTTTTACTTATTAATGGTCCTATCGCATCGTTTTTTGTTTGTTTTGTTTCTTATTATGTCTTGCCGACTATGTGGTGCATGACTTAAAAATGAAAGCGCGTAGGATCTAGGAGGCTGTTCACTTGAGTGCGAGTGCAAGTACGCGTGTTGGTGAGTGTGTGTGTGTGTGTGCGTGTGTGTGAGAATGTTTACACGTACACGGCGTTATTGCATTGGGACAAACTAGTGCAAGTTTACATACGTTCTTTGGACAGACCTCCTTGTTGGGACGTCCATTTAATGTTCCGTGAGGGTTAGGGTTAGGGTAAGGGTTAGGGTTAGGGTGTGTGTGTGCGTGTGTGTGTGTGTGTAAAGCGCACGGAGTTCAACTTTAAAAATACCCACAAAACCATGTGATATATTAAATTCTTAAATGCTAATCACACTCCTCTCCAACTTAAAATATTGTTAAATCATTGCTGAATTCAAAACAATACATCGACTTTATTTCCATAAATAACGCACTAAAAGGTCTCTAAATGCGTACGAGGTTCGTAAATCATCAATGGACCATTGCTGTAATTATGTTGTTCGTGTTCATCGTAGTGTGCTTGTGTGTCATCATGAACGAAGCACCCGACGGCAGTCAGGCCATTAATGACATTCAAGTTACGAGCACCGTACATAGGAAAGTTAAAGTGACCATGAAGTTATGCTTTTCTCAAACTTGTACACGAGCCCACTTTATTGTTGTTTAATGTAATAACAATGCGAATAATAGAGTAAACCCGTTTTCGCACAAATTCAACAAAGCCTTGAAATTGGGAGCCTTTAATCCATATTATTGAGGGAATCATCCGAACGTTTTTAAATGTCATCGGTTGGCGAGTATCAAATCAAATATCAGATTATTGAATTTAAGCCGATTAATTGGAGTTGTATTGTCACTCTTTATTTAATGTGCTGCTTTATTTATTTCATAATCGTCTGATCTACCTATGATTAAGATTGAGTTGTATGCTTGCGTTAATTTTTTTAAATTACTAATTGTATGAATCTGTGTTACTAATTTACAATCTTGAGTGTTTGACTTTCCGTGATTTATTTGTGACTTATTTGATCACTGTAGTTTCTATATGTGCCGTTCGTTGTATTTATATTGTATTTGTAACCCCATCCCCTTCAATCCTCCCATTCGGCTAAAACACCCCGTGGGCTATGACCCTAATATTTTCTTGAAATTATGCTTATTTTGTGTAATAAAAGTTCCAAAGTTCCAATAGCTCTGAAACAAGTGGAGCCGCTTAAAAAAAAGCTCAGTAACGTTCCTCAATAAAATTACCTCGCGGGTCTAGCAAAGAGGTCCTTGATATATAATATCACATAATATCACAGGCTCAACTTTCTCTCTGTTATACAATCCATACCTACCGCGCTAAAACTTGCTGAGCATGCTTCGCTCATGTTTATTTATGTTTGTGTGCCTACAGCAAGTCATTTGAGTGTTTATAGCAGATCTTTGGACCGCTGAAACGCAACGTTTAGATTCCAATTTCGCAAATATCGGACATAAAAAATATATGAATAATTATGCAAATATTCGTGGCTTATCGTGCGAGTATAAACCGAGATCTAGTCTGTTCGCGCAAGCTTACTCCTTCGGATGAGAATGTAAACCGAGGTCTTATCTGTGCACGCACGCATTTCATCACACGGACTATAAATATCCTGACGCTTAGGCTGCTGGGCCATAGAACTTCAAGTTCAAGTTCAAGTTCAAGAATACTTTATTATCTCAACAGAGAAATTATGACATACAATTGCTGATCGGTATGAAACATTAAAACAATACATACATAGATAAAACAAGTACACAGTAGACTACATCTATAGTAAATTTCCGGTATGAAATGACATCTCAAACATCATCACAAACATCAAAATCTTATATACAAAAATATTACTTAGCGCTTAACTCAATAGATTTTGGAATAAAACTGTTTTTTGTTCTTACAAGAGAACATTTAGGCACACGCAGTCTGCGACCAGAGGGCAACATTTCATAATACTTTGCTAAAACATGTGAAGTGTCTTTCATAACCACTCCCGCCTTCCTCACCACACGGTATTCATGCAGTTCTCTCAAACTGTTTTGTCTTTCACCCGTCACTCTCGCACACACTCTCACCAATCTGTCAAGCACCCTTTTGTTCTTTACACTCAGCCCTCCAAACCAGCAGATAAAACCAAAAGTCAAAACTGATTCAATAAAACAGCGATTAAAAGAAGAAAGAATGGGTCGGCTGATGTTCAAAGAACGGAGTTTCTAAAGGCAGTACAGTCGAGGTCGGCATTTCTTTTCTATCGCAGCTGTGTTTTGGTCAAAGGACAGTTTGTTGTCGAGAATCGTCCCCAGGTATTTGTAGTTTGTCACTCTCTCCACTTTCGCACCGTCTATGTACAGGTCGGAGATGGGGGCGGGGTCTCGTCGGAAGTCGATCGTCATTTCTTTTGTCTTCGTCACGTTAAGGTCAAGAAAGTTGTCTTTGCACCATGTGCAGAAGCGGTTAACTTATTGAAA
The DNA here is from genome assembly GCA_036898135.1 of Oncomelania hupensis. NCBI lineage: Eukaryota > Metazoa > Mollusca > Gastropoda > Littorinimorpha > Pomatiopsidae > Oncomelania > Oncomelania hupensis. The sequence continues at coordinate 102,131,397 of CM072512.1, read as the reverse complement.
GTAGACAGTGTCAGAATTGGAAAGGTCTTCGAGAGCGGTGTCGTCGGAGTATTTGATGAGAGGTAGTCAGAGCCAGTACAGTCATTAGTGTAGAGGGTGAACAGAATCGGTGACAGAACAGTACCTTGAGGAGAGCCAGTAGAAGTTTTTAGGGTGCCAGAGAGAGAGTGTTGAAAGGAAACGGCTTGAGTTCTATTGGTGAGAAAACTGGTGATCCACAGAATTAGTTTAGGGTCAACATGGAGCTCCAGGAGCTTCATTGCCATCAGGTGAGGTTGAATAGTGTTAAATGCAGAAGAAAAATCAATGAATAGGATGCGAACGAACGAGCCAGCTTTTTCTAGGTGATTGTATGCATTGTTGAGTAGGGTCAGTGTTGCGTCGTCAGTGGATCCGTTTTGCTTGTATGCGAATTGGTGTGGGTCAAGTTGATGTTGTGTATGCTGCTTACGCTGGCCCAGAACGATTCGCTCAAAGCATTTAAAGACGATAGGAGTCATACTTCATGCTACACGCTTCACGCTGCACTCTTCACGCTACACGTTTCATGCTCTGGGCCATAGAACTTCACGCTACACGCTGTACGTACAAGCCCTGAGATAAGACTGCCAGCTTTTGGTTGACTGTGCTATGAATTACAGTAAATAAATAAATAAATCGTATAAAAATTACCTTTGGGTGTATTCAGAAACTTTTTCAAATCGTCCCAAACTTGTGCTTTCTGGTCTTTATCTTTGTAATCAGACACACGTGGATCCCAGAGAAGGGGCCTTGCCCGGACCAACTCGATTAAGTTTACTCTATAGTCATCCATTTTACAGTTAGATCTACTTTATGGTGTCCCAAGGTGAACTGTACTGGTAAAAATGGTCTACTGACCACTTTGGAAAGCTAGTACGTGAACTTCAGGCATCGAAAAAAGTGGGCATGCTCACTTTTCTCTTCACGCGTGTAGCGTGTGGTGTGTGTGAAGTTGTATGGCCCGTGCCAAGAGAAACCATGTCTGTTCATTTTTCTCTTCACGCGTGAAGCGTGTGGCGTGTAGCGTGTGGCGTGACCGTTCTAGGTCCCTTTTAGATCACGTATCGGCCAGCGTCTTGAGCGGCTCCTGAACTGGTACAGCGCTATATAAAAGAGATTTAAAAAAAAAAAACTCGCTTTCCATCGCAGGGACTTGAAAGATCCTGACGCTGATGTCCTAGACGGGTAAGTGCGGGCTACACAACTATACCCAGGAAGAACTAGATCCCTTTTTCCCAATCCCCTAAGATTGTGCTCAGTTGTCAGGGCGTCAGACAATGCGCCCAAAGGCTGCCAGTGGGCACCTCGGGTGGCTTCAGTTATATCCTGTATGGGCCAGCGCCTTGAACAGCTCTTGAGCTGGAAAAGTGCTATATAAGAATTAGTAAATAAATAAATGAATTTCGGGAATGAGACATTTTATATGCGTTCTTTCGCCATTCTGATCTCGACCTCAGCTCAAAACAAGGTGTAGCCGTTACAAACAACCATTTTCATCGTTCGAGCACATGTTATCAGCACGCTGAAAGACGTCACATTGATTTTACTCCATTATTGTCTTTAGTCATGGACAAATAATGCACTCTTACCTTTTATAGTATTTTTTACAATCGTAACTACGTTTATAGTAATTATCATCAAAGACCTTTCATCGTTCATCGCAAACATACATTTATTTGCCGTCTGATAATTACGCCAAGTAAGCTTTCACTGTTGACAAGCTATTGAGGCTTATTTGGTGCTGACCTCATTGGCAAAAACAAAAAGACAAACCTTTTATATAATCTCGACATTGTAAATCAATGCGTTACCTTTCAAACTAAATACAAACATGAAAACAGATAGACCTATTGTACAAACCACTGGCTTGGGTCATGAAAATAAAGGGCAGTTTTGTGGGGAATTCTCAATGT
>CM072512.1:102054463-102124463 GCA_036898135.1 Oncomelania hupensis | reverse complement strand
AAAAAAAAAAAACAACACCTGGAATACACAGTCTTGCAAAAGTTCAGTTACATCGCGTCGGGAAGAAAAGAAACCTTTCTGTCCATAATTCACTAATCGCACCACCCCACCCTCACACACGCACTGTCTCTGCCTCTGTCTTTCTGTCTGTCTCTCTCTCTGGCTGTCTCTCTGTCTCTTTCTCTCGCTCGCACACGCCCACGCCCACGATGGAAATGCTGGTTGAAGAATAACACAAACCTGGCCGTAGACTGTACATAACCAACAGAAAATACTTTTTCTGTTGGTTATGTACATTTAAATTAGGCGCACACACGCAAGGGAAGGGGAAACAAAGTAAACGTGAAAGAAGAAGAAGAAAAGGAAGAAGGGGAAGAAGAGAAAAACTTGAGTCAGGGAAGCTAGTTTGTTCGTCTTAGATTATTTCCTTTAAGTTTAACTTCATTACTTCATAAAAAAATGTTTTATATGAAAACAAAAGTTCTCAATAAAACTGCAGTGGCCCACACACCGTACCTGAAATTCGCCAAGTACCGGGGCGAGCGTAAACATTGTCTAGTCTCTGTTAGGCAGTGTGGCACGTTGGCCTAGTTAGTCTGTTTCTGACTGGAAATTTTTTTCTGAAATTGCCTGTTTGTTCTGTATGTCCTTGTACGTCTCTGTCAATATGTCTCTGTCATTAGCGGAGATAGAAAGTAAGGGGAGTAGGTGAGGCGGGGGAAGAGGCAGGTGGAGGCGGGGGGAGCTAATGGGGTAATATAAGGGTTTGGGGGAGTGCGGAGAGTGTGTGTGTAACTGAATGCGAGCAAACTTATTCTTAACGAGGTCCGTGGCTTATTCTTTACACTTATAAACAATACAATCTCTCTCTCTCTCTCTCTCTCTCTCTCTCTCTCTCTCTCTCTCTCTCTCTCTCTCTCTCTCTCTCTCTCTCTCTCTCTCTCTCTCTCTCTCTCTCTCTCTCTCTCTCTCTCTCTCTCTCTCTCTCTCTCTCTCTCTCTCTCTCTCTCTCTCTCTCTCTCTCTCTCTCTCTCTCTCTCTCTCTCTCTCTCTCTCTCTCTCTCTCTCTCTCTCTCTCTCTCTCTCTCTCTCTCTCCTTCTCCTTTCCATCATGAAATTAATGTAACGTTTACAGTATTTGACTACACGAACTTTATTGACGTCACTAGTTGTCAGTTATGCAGTACAAACATTTATTTGTTTAAGTACAAATGCTTATTAATGATTGCTAGCATTGTTTGCAACTGCTGAACTAGCTTGTTTCCTTTATTAGCGAGCAATATAACATGCATAATCTTTTTATTGAGTGCAAAGAAAGCAAGAAGAAGAAGAAGAAGAAGAAGAAGAAGAAAAGAGGAAGAGGACGAAGAAGAAGAAGAAGATTACATTACATGGTTATTGCTTTAGGTCTAGCGGACTAAGAAGAAACGATGCAAAAACAAACACAGACCAAGATGATCAAGAACAAAACCCCATCCCACCCCACCACGGTATAAAAAATAACTTCAATCCTTGAGAATTGGTTTGACCTTCTTCCGTTCGTTTCTTTTGCTAGATCTCCTTAAACATGATTACAGACGACAATGCAAGAGAAAGAAGGAGAAGAAGAAGAAGAAGAACAAGGAGAAGAAGAAGGAGAAAAGAAGAAGAAGAAGAAGAAGAAGAAGAAGAAGAAGAAGAAGAAGAAGAAAAAAATAACGATACAAAAACAAACACTAGGCCAAGACTATCAAGAACAAGACACACTCAACCCCAACCATCCACCTACCCACCCCTCCACGGTATAAAAAATAACTTCAATCTTAGAAAATTGGGTTGACCGTTTTCCGATTTTTTTTTTTTACTAGATCTCCTTACACATAATTACAGACGACATTGCGGTGGCAAATGAACTGCACAGTTCACTCTCTTTTTGTCTTGGATTCTTTCTGTTGAAAAATATTACCCCATGATCATTGCGTTCAATTATTTTCTTTCTTTTTGTTTTAAGAAGAGATTATAGGCCGACACAAAAGAGGCGTTTACACTGCATGGTTGACATTTCAAATCTATTTTTTCGGGTTTTCTTAAGAATAATACCCAGTAGCCTATGCATTGACCTACGAAATGTCATGATCATCGCCATCATGAACATGATCATGATCATCATCATCAATATAAATACCACCAGCTCCTCTACTACCAAAATCTGCATCATGATCGTGTTTATGTTCATGGTTACCTTCACTACCTCCACCACCAACTATAAAAACAAACATCACCATCACCCCAACTCCAAATCCCCAATTAGCACCATCACAAACGCAAACCACAACAAAACACCGACCAGCACAATATAATAACAATAACTAACAATTACACAAATTAAATATACTTACTATCGTATGACACATTTTCATCGTAGGCTGCCCACAGCTGGGCCACGTAGTACGGTGTCCAGCACACCAAATAGCAGATCACCACAGTCAGGGTCAGCTTGATAGTCTTGATCTTGGCTCTGGAGATCCCCACTGCTGCCCCTGATCGCGCCCGCGTTGCCTGAAACTGCGATGACGTAGAAATGGGCTGCGTTGACGACAGACAGTGCAAAGACACAGCACTACCACCTAGAAGATTCTGACGCTGCGACGGATGAAGGCATCCTTGCTGTTCCATATTGTGGATCTGCCTCTGCAAATACAGCTTCTCGTTTCCGTTCATAACAGTGCTGTTACCGGAAATGCCGCCATTTATGCAGCAATAGCCTTTGTTGGCAGTGTTGCTGCATTGCGATAATGGAACATCTACACCAAGGTTGGAAGTAGAAGTAGTCGAAGTAGTACAACATCTACAAGAGGTAGAATTATTGATGCATCCGTGCTGCAAACGTGCTCCAGTATGAATATCCGCAGTATTGTGATAACCACGATGGCTCGGTCCATCGAGGAAGGGATTGGACAAGACTTGGTCGATGCTTTTGGTACTCCCTCGCCAGGAGCCGTTCGGGTTGCTACGCCGAGGTACCGGATCCGTCAATTGCTGTGGGACATATCTGTCAACAAGAAGGATAAGATTAATACCTTGGAGTGGAAACGAATACTACCTTCGAAGCAAAGTAAGCCACCATGCTTCTTTTCCAGTTAATTTTACCTATTATTAACTCATATATATAAACATAGCTGAATACCTCGGTGCAAGCTTCTCAGCCATTTTGCTGCTCTTCCACACGGCCATACTGATGTGACCGTACAGAACGGCCAAGGTCAAGGTCGGGACGATAAAGACGCTGAAGACGTTCCAGGCCACGTACAGCTTCAGCGTCCACTGGGGCTGGAAGATGCCCCAGCAGTCGTACACTCCTTTCCCTTGCACTACCTCCGTCATGGAGAAGATGAAGATCTATATCACCAAACAGGCCAACAAATCTTAGTATGACAAAAGGACACGAAGCCATGCCATTAACATGTATTTGAAAAATATATGTTATGTGAAACGAGATCGGGTGTTTAAAACACTAAGCTACATCGTTTACACAAAGGTGTAGATCGATGAACAACTGCATACGACAAATTCGGCAAATTGTTACTTAAAACATCACGGAGAAAATTTAACGTAGATATACCTTTAACACTTTTCTGTTCATGATTCATAGTGGTAACTGGCTTCTTGCAAACATGAACCATCTGCATCTGTATCAATCCATTTGTGGTGTAAAGTAATATACGTATGTATCATTAATAGATCTATGGTGTACAATATCACACAGACAGCTAGGCAACTACACTGAATGAAGATAGGAATCAGTACGCAGACAACTTTGAGATCAGTTACAAAACTCGAAATCCCAGACATGATATTTAAAACATTTCGGATTGTACCTGCGGAAGACTGAAGACGAGAGAAGCTACCCAGGCCACAAGGACGAGTAAGTGGGCATGACTGGACGTCCACTTCTGGCTGACGAAAGGCTTGCAAATGGCCACATAACGGTCAACTGCAGTGGAAAGTAGCACGTAGGCAGACGCATACATGGTCACCAGCTGTAGATACTTCACAGCGTCGCATAGGAATGCCCCACCTTCAAGAAACACAAACGCTATTGTTTCATATCAATAAGACTATTTGTACAAATTCGTCATCAAACTACAGTTATGCATGGTTGAATAATGAAATCAATCTTAGCTGATTGCAAAGCAACAAGTACTGTAATTTTGTCATAAAGACTATTAGAATAAAGCAGACTGAAATGGGTGCTGTGAGCGAAGTCGGCTTAAAGAATGCAGATGAAACCTGCTTGGTTGTTAATGTCTTATGATTGGTATTGTGCGTGCCATATAGCTTTAGAGGTTACAAGCAAACAATTCATAAACTCAACACATTCCATAAACATCTACAAATGCGCATTATAAGATAGATACATAAAGAAATCTCTAGTGAGCCTATAAAACCTGTTCTCCGCACCTTGAAACCTGAAGGTGATGTCCCACACCATCTGAGGCAGAACTTGGAAGAAGGCGACGGAGAGGTCAGCCAAGGACAGGTGCAGCATCATCAGATGCATTCTGGACAGTTTGCCGCTGGACCTTTTCTTAATTGCCAGAGCCACCACCACAATGCTGTTGCCTGCCACTGAAAAATACAGAAATCGATTAAAATATTAAAAAAAAAAAAACACAACCCAAGTACGTCATTAGACCTACGTTAAATGTAGTCTATTGTTGAACACAAACTCATAATTGTATTTCCAAAGTATGTCTTTTATGTGATCTTCCAAATTTTTGTTATTCCAAACCACTACAAGAACAAATCCACTAATAATAATAATAGCAATGATGCAAAAACAACGAGAACAGAGCAGTTATCCTTAATAACAACAACTGTAACAACGTTTCCACGTTCACTCTTTTAAACAAAGGTTTACAAACGTTTAAAGCGAGCGTCGAGGGGCCGGGTAGCTCAGTTGGTAAGAGCGTCTTGCTAGTAACCGAAAGGTCGCTGGTTCGAATCCCGGATTGGTCAACGTGTGATCATATTATTTTCCCCTTTACCAACAACTGGCCCGCTGGTGTCAGTATAAATCGGTCCAGTAGTCACCTATATGCGAAAGTGTCGTGTGACTATAATCTACAAACAAACAAAGCGAGCGTTGTGGCCAAGTGGGCTAAGGCGGGACTAACTTGCCTTGTCCACAGGCCAGAAACCAATGGCGCCTGACAGGTGTGGGTTCGATCCTGCATCGGGGCGTTATGTTTCTCCGAATATTATTTACTTTCGACTCGAGCAACGTCTCGGGGGTTTTCTCCGGGTACTCCGGTTTGCTTCCCCCAGCAAAATTTCAACAAAAAAAAAATTCAAAAATTTAAAGAATTTCTAAATTTCAAAAAATCACAACTATGTTAGGTAGGTTGGGTTTGGGCGCGCCACAGGCTGCGACTACGCCTTCCACAGGGGAGGCGGCCCAGAATTTCCCGATAAAAAGGGACAATAAAGCATTAAAATCTAAATCTAAATCTAAAATCTAAAAATCCAAACGTAGAAGTAAACGCAACAATAATAGATCTAGTGTAGCATAGATTAAAATGACGTTTTTGTCTAAAGATCCCTCACTCCGCAATTTTCGACACCACACACACACACGCGCACACACACACACACACACACACACACGCTTGTACAAACGCTCTTTCTCCACGTATCCGAACAATTAATGAAATGCAAAAATATCGGTGTACAGAACTCACCCGCCAAAAAGAGGATAGTAGCAGATATGGCGACCTCGATAACCGCCAGTCCTTCGTTCCTCTCATCATCGGATGTGTCGTTGAATTGGCCATCTGTCAGTGGCGTGGTGTTGTTGTGGAGTATTACGAAGGAGTGATTCTCCACCGCTTGTGTCGTCTTCATCTTAAATCTTTTCAAAATATAAACCTACAAATCCAATTTAAAGGTGAAATTTGCTGGTTGTTTTGTGTATATTCTGCTGTTAGTCCTTCTTGGGGTACAGAGTCATTGTGGTGATCAGGGGAAGTAACTTCGTACATAAACAGCCATCCTTTTACTAGATCGAAGGAAACTTCCGTTTTTTTTACCCGCTGCACCTAATGCGTCCAACCAGCGGCTCTTATTGGTTACATGTAATTTGCACCACTTTTAAACTCTTTTATTTTATTCACTCTTTTGCTCCAGTATGCCAGTTTCCGTATCTGCACGATTTTCCGACTCTTTCATATATTCAATGTAGGTCAATCTATTAACATCTTCAGCTGCCCGATGCATGCTTTGTCAGCGATCTCTCACCTATCAGGCTTGCAGAGCATACGCAAACAAACTCTATAGTGCTGTGAATGTTTTCGTGTGTTTATCAAGCAGCAAAAGCACTCAGCGAAGCAAACAAATCGAATGTTCACGCTTGGAGATGTGGCGAGTTCACGTAAGTTCTAGACCATGAAACATTGACACTTGGAAAATGCGAAGATCAGCTCATAAATGCTAGATCAAAGACGCTGCAATCACAGTTCTTTTGGGAGGAGGCAATCAGGGTGTCTACTCCGCGAGCTGTGATAATTACTCATTACAGCCTTTTGCGTGTCTACCCTTGCTTGCACATGAAAGAGATACACCCACGATGTCGACGTTGCACCCCCTTCTATTGTATGTTCCATGACATTTGATTTATTTTACAGAGGTTTGACAACTGTCAGAAACACACGCAGATTTATGTGGCAGCAGGTGTTCAAACAAACTTTAACCGAATGCATGACACACATCAAAAATCGAAGCCAGACACGAGTCAGTTTAACAAGTCTCTCAATCCAAGAAGGTACAGCATTGGAGCATCAGCTCAAGTGTTCGAGGCCCGAACTTTTCAGCCTGTTTTCTTTTTTGCTTTCAACAAACAACAGTGTTATGTCATCTGCGTAAACCTAACGCATCTGACTGCTTGTATAGATGCTTACGTTACATGGTCATGTTTGAGACACAAGGGAAAAGGACAACACAAGCTGGTGACGAACTTGATAAGTGAAGCATTGATTGCGCACGATGCCAGCTGCGGGTCCGATAGGCTCTTTTTAGGTCTGAGTCTCTGCCTGTCCGTAACCTTGAGAGGGTCGTGTGGAATTCTGGAGTATGGCCGGTGGCGAAATATCTGAAGGCAGAAAAAAAATTTGAGGATGGGTGTCCACAAATGAATGCTTGATTACTCTCTGTCTCTCTGTCCTTTTCCTCATCATAGGCGTCATTGGCATCATTAGCATCATCCGGTATCCTCTTTTTTCTTGTTCGAACCAAAGACAATAGATTAATATAATGGCATGACTCTTCACCTCCCACGGGAACGCACCATATATTTGAGCACATGTGATCTAAACAAGCGCGAAAATTAAACCGAACAGAATAAACAGAATGAAAACAAATTTTAAAAGTCATACAGATTAACTGAAGGAACATGAAGGAACAACAACAACACGCAAACATCATGGGTTGTCAAAACACCTTACACGTCTGTATCAGAAACTATACATTTTAATGTTTATGCTCTCACCTTAGATAACGATAATATCTAATGGTCTGTCTTAATTGGAAGGTTTGAGTAAGGTTTGTGGATGTTCACGAACCTTTTTTCGAGGCTCTCAGATCCCGAACCTAGGTTCCACGAACCTTCCTATTAAGACAGGCCATAAAGAGCGAGAGCAATACAAAAGTAACTGTTACGCATGAACGCCACGAACACGAAATGCACACAGACTAACTCCCACAAACACACACACACAAGACTAAAGTGACTGTCCTGATCGATCGAGACAGAGAAAATGCAATGGCATGGAAGCTAGTCACAAACCCGTGAAAGGTTCCTATGAAATCTAAACAAAATCCGTTCAGTACTTCTTGAGGGATGGCGTGTTACGGATCAAAAGTCTCTTACCTTAAGACAGGAAACAACCAGATCAAACGGCATTGATTTTATGGCCGACTAAATCAAAGTACTCATGGACAAGTCTTGGATTACAACTATAGACTATAGTACTAGTAATAAATAGTAATACGTTAGAGACGCGCAGCGCAGGATAGATCCGATCATTTTGTTTTGCAAAGCATGCAATAATAGAGCATAATTATTTACCCTTGATTTCATTTTGCGTTGTTGCTAGAAAAAAGCTTTGTATAATGTTTATAATTTTCGTCGGTCCATATTGTTGAGAACTTTCTGGAATTGCTTGTTTATTATCGATCGAAGCTTCCCGATCTTACGAGTAAAAATGTTTCAAATCACCTAGATTCGTAAACAGTTATGTGACGTAAGACAGTGCATAGTTCCGGTGACGAGTTTTATTTTTATTGTTATGGCGTCATGCTCAAATGTTCGAACTTTTTCTTGATTGCAGAGATACTTTATAAATAACGCGTTGTCTGGTCATATGAGAGATTTTTTTGATGATTTTTGATGATGATCTTTGAAGTGATTTTCGGAAAGCGATCTTATATGCAGTTGTTAATGTTTGCTGAATAAAGTTGGAAAACTTTATACGACGACTCCTGCCTTGTTGCTGAGTGAACAGGCTGCGTGGATAAACGACTTCGAATTACACTTATCAAGATTCAAGCATCGAGTCTGAATCGACCATTGATAAATAAACCACGTGTAATAAACGCCCACTTTTTATAGGTTTCTGATAACAATAGTGATCCCAAGGGCAGAGCCCATTAACCACTCCAGCCCCCAAATTAAAACTAAGCGTCTACAAGATTGAATCATCTACATAAATCAAGTAGACAATAAGAATGTTACTTCCGTCTGCTTAATTTTAAAAGTACAATGATGTGAACACTGCTGGATGCCCAGCATAAAAGTTGAGCGAATCATACACCTCAATAACAACATTCTGGCAATACAAGCCGCAATTGTCGCAGTAATATTGAGAAAATTTATGGTGGCCGTTTCCAGTGTGGCAGATATGATAGTGGCAATATCCATATTAATTATAACGGCGATAATGCGAGTCCATTTTAGCAATAGTGCAAATAGTCAGTAGTAAATTAGTGCTCCCGCAAACAAAGCCAAAACAACCGCGCTTGCGTTTGAACTGAACTCCGGGGGAAACTGAGATTTTTTTTTTTTTTTTTTTGGGGGGGGGGGGGGAGAGGGAGAGGGGGGGGTTGTGGTTAGGGGAGGAGAATGGACGAGGGTGCTTTGGTGGGGTGGGTGCAATATTTGTGTGCGAGTGCAAACGAAATCGTAGATTTTGGTGTGACAGGCCGATACATCATTATTTGCTCGAACATGTAATTTATGCCGCAATCTGCAAACAAACAAGAAAGCGCTTGAATTTGACAATCAGTCAAAGTGAGTGAGGGTGGTTTGCATAAATGACCACCTGACGGAATGATTCAACCTTAGCAGCTTGAATATATGCATGTATCATTTTATATACGTTAACTGTGGAGAAGAGGAAAAACAGAGTTATGAGGAAAAAAGGGGAGGAGGACGTCCCGTCGGTTGCATTATTGTGAATGACGGGGTCTGTAGGGAGGGTCATCGATGATGCATGCAACACAACGAAACAAAACCAATGATAAAAAACGCGTACATTAAGGACGGGGGGAAATAAACCAGCTACATCAGAATAGCGTTGTCATTTTGTATGCAACTGCTTACTCTATCATGTTGACAGGTTCAGAAGACATGACCATGGAAAAAGAAATAAGAGCATGAATAAATGAATTATAAAATAAATACATGTACCACTAAATAAATAAATAAATAAATAAATAAATAAATAAATAAATAAATACATAAATAAATAAATAAATAAATAAATACGCACATTGTGTCTGTCTATCTATCTATCTATCTATCTATCTATCTATCTATCTATCTATCTATCTATCTATCTATCTATCTATCTATCTATCTATCTATCTATCTATCTATCTATCTATCTATAGACGCACACAAAAGAAAGAAAAAGGTGCAAGCCTAAGTCTACAGTATTCCAAGTTACTGCAATTTCCATGCTCACGCATTTTTGTCCTGTGGCTAATAAGTTGTTTCTTCTTTTTTTCGTGTTCTTTTTCTTACATCTTTTCTTTAAAACAACCATAATAATGCAAGCGATGTAAAGTATTAAGTTATGTGGTCTATAATCCAATTTAGCCCGTGTTTTACACCAACACCCTTAGCGAAGCTAGTTCCATTCTCCCCAATTATGCCCGATTGTGCTAAGCTTTCTGCGGTCAGACGATGGGCCCAAGCCACCAAGCGGACTGGGTTAGATCCCGTTTTGACCATCGCCTTGAGCCATCATTTTACTTGAGCTAAAAAGCGTAAGAATATAATTCATAAATGAATTAATTAAAATTAGTTTTGAAAATTTTTTGAACTGTTGTATATTAAAACGGCATTTTTGTGTAAAATACCTTCTTTCAACGAAAGAAAAAATTAATTCAGTACATATAACTCATCGGGGAAAAAAAAGTTTTTCAATTTTAAGCTTGTGTGTCCGTTAAAGTCACGTCAATGTAATAGGTGGCTAGTTAGAAAAGAAGGAAACACAAATGACGAAGAATAAAGGGAGAGGAAGAAAATAATTCAATTTGGGGGTTCTTTTTCAAGAAACTTCATCGTGTTCAACTTCAAGGTCAAAAACAGTAGTAGTGTCGGAAAAAATCTTTGGCGCTATGCTTTTAGAGTTCAGATTCTTTATAATCACTCCTTCTTCCTCCATCTTAGATATTTGGAAAGAAACAAAAATCAGAAACCAAAAAAAAAAAAAAAAAAAAAAGAGAGAAAAGAAAGAAAAAAAAAAGAAACAAAAAAGCACCCACCCGAAAATAATTACCCAAAAAAAAGTTGAACATTTGGAAATTGACACAAATAAATGTTTTCGTCTTCGTCTTCACATTCTTTAACAATAATAATTACATTTGTATAGAGCTCAAATCCTGACACATGGTATGCTCTCGGCAGATAGACACTCGCAGTCAAGCACACCTATGCACAACATTTCTATGTACGCACGCAATACACACTCACATACACACGCACGCATACACACACACATACACAAACACACACACACACGTTGCATGCACACGCAACCACACATCTGCACGTTACGGTGCTTTAGAGAATTACCTAAATAAATATGCAAAAGAGTAGGTAAATAAAAAGCATGCACATTCTTCTTTGTGTTCTTTGTCGGAGTTGTTGAAGGTTAATAAAACGAAAAGCTAAGAAGAAATCTGGCATTGGTTCTCTTCGAGCCGAGATGTCTTTTAAATTCCCTCCTACTTCCACACCCCTCCTTTCATATCTCTTAGATGCTCTTGAAATATGGGTTCCGGGACGGTGCTCAATATCGACCTAAAGCAATAATCATGTAATGTAATGTAATGTAACCAGGAATAACGATCGTAAAAAAGACAAGGACACGGCTTGTGTGAAATCTCTACAGAAGTAACAGCTCGTGTGCACTTGCTCTTTTACTAAATGCAGATTTTACATGTACACCTATTCACTTTCCTATTGTTTGTATATTTATTGCAAACACGCTGCCTTACTCGTATCGGTATAGAAATAATAATTCCCTGTCTTAAATAAATAAATTAATTAACACAGCTGTTTTATCTGCATACAAACAATAACTTACGGATGCACTACTTTGCAGACTCTTGAGGGCTTGTCTGAAATCTCTACAAGAGTTGTATTATTTCATTTATTAAGAATATATTAGCTGTATTATTTTATAACAAAAACGTTGTTTATCCGTACAAAAAATATATAAATAAAATTTCCCGAGTACAAATTTGTACAGACTCTGTAATATTGCATGGTTTCCTTGAAATGTATACACAATGAATAAAATAATTTTCGTGTATTTACTCTTAGGTTTCGCGGTTGTTGTTGTGTTTTTTCTCACAGAAACGCCGTGTTATCCATACAAAAATAAACGTTATTTTTTCTGTATATTTTCCAGCATTAATTGCTCGTGTTACGTATTATGTTCAAAGACGTTCATGCATTTAATTCTCTTGTATTATTGTTTATTACTCTTCAAAATGTTTTCATTATTTCATTCTTCGCGAAAAGTGTGATTCATCTTCGTAGAAGAAAACAAAACAATAATAATATTCCCGTATATACATCTTTTGATGGTTTCAGCAGTATTTCACGTAGATTTTTTGTTTGTTTATTTGTGAAACTCGCAGAAACTTTCTATATTATTATCTTCGCAAACAGGTTTTTAATCTACGTCAAAATAAGGAAAAAAAAAACTGCTTGCAGAAAAGGGAAGAAAAACAGAAGAATCTTTCAGTCATTATAATATTTTTCAAGAAACAGAATCTCTCTCTCTTAAAATACACACACACACACGCGCGCACACACACACACACCCATGCGCACACCCATCTTTATATATATATATATATATATATATATATATATATATATATATATATATATATATATATATATATACACTACACTTTCTGCCTCACTCGTTCTCATATATTTGCTACAGATTGACCGCCATCCCTTTCTGAGTAAATGTGTACGTCAAGAAGAAGATCAACAAAAGTAAGAGGCATATAACGGTGGACGAGGATGGGTGGCAGAGGGGGTTGTGGATTGGAGAGGGGGCGTTGAATGGAGGAGCGGCGTTTTGGGTGAAGCGATAAGGAAGATTAGTAAGGAGGCGACTCGAAAATGATGCGTTTTTGTTGGGGAAAGTGTGTTTCGGCCCATCGGCATATCTCAAATACTACAAAAAGAAGAAGAAGAAGAAGAAGAAGAAGAAGAAGAAGAAGAAGAAGAAGAAGAAGAAGAAGAAGAAGATGATGATGATGATGATGATGATGATGATGATGATGATGATGATGATGATGATGATGATGATGAAGTTTTAAAAAAAAAGAGCAGAAGAAGAAGTAATTTCTCAAAGAAGAGGAAGAAGAAGGAGGAGCAAGAGAAAGAAGAAGAAGAAGAAGAAGAAGAAGAAGAAGAAGAAGAAGAAGAAGAAGAAGAAGAAGAAGAAGAAGAAGAAGAAGAAGAAGAAGAAGAAGAAGAAGAAGAAGAAGAAGAAGAGGAGGAGGAGGAGGAGGAGGAGGAGGAAGAAGAAGAAGAAGAAGAAGAAGAAGAAGAAGAAGAAGAAGAAGAAGAAGAAGAAGAAGAAAAAGAAGAAGAGGGTCATTTCAAGAACAAGAAGTTGAGAAAGAAGAGGAGGAGAACGTGGCACGTAAATGTTAATATTTTCGACAGAATGACTTTAAGTCTGGAACCTCCGACATTTCTGAAATAAATCAAAGAAGAAGACAAGAAGAAGACTAGAAGAGGCAAGCGAAGTACGTATGACCTGACGAGGGACGTGCGATTTAAATGAGAAATTTTCTCGTACAAGGATGTGTGTACATGTACAGTTTGTCTAACCAAACGGCTTTTTTTTTCTCAAGAAAACGACGATGCAATAGAAAATTGTTCCAAGAAGAAGAAGACGGCGACGACGATGACGATGATGATGACGACGACGAGGATGATATAAACAAATAAGAAATAAAGGAGGAGAATCACCTGAAGAATGCGCCGTAGTAAAGGAAGAAAGTGAGGGGGAACACCCCAACGTTTTCCATCATAAATCAATCTCTGTAAATAAGCACGTTAATATGCCGGTGAGGAAGAGAAGGGACTGTAAATGAAAATGTACTCCAAATATGATCTGTCAAACACTCCTTCAAAGTTGTGGAGCGATCTCCTTTATCAGATGCGCTGATAGAAAAGTCTTGAGACAGTTCGACATCGCTGGATTGAAAAAGCTCACAACAGGATGGAGGGGCTAAAAGCCTGGCTGTCACGTACCAGCGATAGAAACAGAAGCAGAGGCGTGTAGGCTCTTCAACGTTGAAACGTGTACCGCTGCCCCATAAACACGCGAGCGTACTATTTCTCCGTTATAAAGTAGAAGAAGACTTTCGCCGAAGCTCATCGACATTGAAAGGATTGCAATGCCCCCATCGTTGATACGTATGAAGGAGGCCTAAAGGAAGGACGTAAGAAAATTACGAAGCACTAATTCCCTTCCTTTAATCATGATGAGACGTCAGAAAGATGAAGAGGTATGAAAAAAAGGGACCTACACAGGAGAAGAGAGAAAGAGAGAGAGAGAGAGAGAGAGAGAGAGAGAGAGAGAGAGAGAGAGAGAGAGAGAGAGAGAGAGAGAGAGAGAGAGAGAGACTTAGACGTTTTATTGAATGAAAACACAAAACGGGTTCATTTCAATGGGGAGGATGGGTCTGGGGCTCAGCGCGAGCATGTGAACTCGGATTATATAACAACATATACACATGAATATAAAATGAGGACTTTTCCCGGTACTCTGGTTTTCTCCCATCCTTCAATAATGGTATTGGAGGCAGTCAATCTAAATGTGTTTTTATCAACCATTTCCTTTCCGTGACGAAATTCGTTGCAAACTTCAAGAAAAATTAAGTACACGGCAGATATAAGACTACGACATTCCAAACTAAGAACTATATTAGACGACAATTTAAATACACATTACAGCACAAAAGGCATAAGGAGATTTACCAACAACCAATCCGAATTCTATGTCTCTCTTTCACCATCATCTTTCATAATTTATTGTATTCATCTAATTTTCGTCAATCCTAGCTCTCTCTCTCTCTCTCTCTCTCTCTCTCTCTCTCTCTCTCTCTCTCTCTCTCTCTCTCTCTCTCTCCTTTATTCTGTCACCCACTCTCGTTACATCAATCCACAGAAGTTTTAAAATTGTATTTGTCCCTCAACCTTTAAAATCTTATTCTCTCTCTCCATCTTTCTCCATCTCTCTTCCCTCCCTCTCTATATCTTTCTCTCTCCGCTACAAATTTAATAAGTTTGCTTCAAATTTCAAATTTCTTGAGTCTTTCCTAACATACTGAGCAGCGAGACTCCTCGTAATTGTCCGGATTGTCTGTTTAGACTTTTATGAATGGGCACAACAATGGCACCTGTCCAGTCGCTTGGATAACTTCCTCAGTCAATAAACACGGTTAGATAAGTTTATAAGAAAGATAGTACATGTTTCACTGAAGGTTTTAGCACACCAGCAAGAACAACATTAGGCCCTGGAGGCTTATTCAAAGTTAGATGCTTGACTGCTGCAAGAATTTCCTAAGAGCACTAATGGGCCGGTCAAGAAATTTCTCATACACAATTCAGTTGTTTTTTTCGGGGGTAGGGGTTCCGGAACCTTTGGATCCCTTTCACACCCCCACTTCCACTCCACCGCGGATTCGCCCCTGGCTATATAACCTATCATGATATGCCATTACTAGGCATACCACGAAATTGCGCATCTACGTGTTGGTCCTGATACAGCGACTAGCGGGAGTGGGAAGTCCCTCCCTCATTGCGAGCAGGTGAATGCAGACACTGCTCTCTCTGTCAATCTCTCTGTCTGTTTGTCTGTAGTCTCTTTGCCTCCGACTGGTGAGCTGCAAAGTTTCTGCTCGAAGTTTTGTGAAAGGCCTTTTTGCACTGCCTGTCTACACGTCTATCTTTCCGAGGCAGCCGCTTCCCAAGTCTTGAGGTCGACCTCCAGTTCTCTTCTGCATGCGTCCTTGTATGTCACAATAATTCTTGTCATTCCGCAAACGCCTTAAGGGCGAAAAATGTTCATTTAAAAAAAACAACAACAACAAAACAAACACTTACCAGCTCATACAACTGTTCATGCCGGGCGCTGGTCGATGTCGAGATTTAACTCGATCTGCTCAAAATGCACACTTGCTGCGAGCACGCGCACTGGGTAACGACATGGACCACTGAACCTTTGTTACTCCACTCCCCAACCCCATCCCACACACAAACTCCACCCCAAAACGACCAATAAAAATGTGACAGAACTAGGGCACAATAATGATGATTGCATTTTGGAGGCATGTTTAAAAACCTGCACGAAACGTCAAGGAAAAACAACGAGAGAACGCAACAAGTGGGATGGGAGAAAAAGTGATTGTAGCTGAACGTGACTTGAGAGTGCCGCCATTTGTAGAAGGGGAGAGGAGGTGCAAAAAAAATAGAGTGAATTGAGAACAGATGGGTCTCGATATGGGTACAGAGAGATGGAAAAATTAATGGGGTGTGTGGGTGTTGGAAGTGTTCATCTGAGAGGGCATCGATTGCATGGAGTCAATTACACGGCCTATTCCCCACTCGCCTCCTCCGAGAGTTCCATTAATCGCTGCGAAAGTCTTCAAAGGCTGCGGGTCAAAATTGGAATCACGACTATCATCGCTGCTGTTTGCCGACGGCGGAGGAAGAAAATCGAAACAGGCACACGTTCTGAAAGATTACATTATTTTATCGCACATGAAAAAGAGCAGTGAAAACAGAGCAGTTTTACAATCTGGCACGACTACCGTCCAGCTGAAGAAGAGAAACGACAAAGGAATAACATTTGTGTACGGACGCGATTGCCGATTCTTCGATTTCTTTTAATAAAATAATGTTCGCCCTGTTTTGGGTACCGAGTCCTTTTGACACTTCAGGGGAAGTAACGTCTTATTTTAGGTCGGTCTGGTGACAGTTATTTCCTAATGAAAAGTCTGGCTACAATGAGTGTACTTCGGGATTCTTGCACTTCGACATACTAAAAGAATATAATTATAATGGTAACCGTCGCTCAAACCGACCGCTAAGCTTTGAATTTTAAATGTCCTTTCCTTGCTATGTAAACAAACAACTTTGCCTACTATACACACTTAGTTAATGGGCTTTTCTTTAGAATCAACGTTCATGCTATTACTGGGCAAATAAACAAATGAACATGTTGATGTATATCAAAAGCGTATCCTACTTTTGAATTAAGTTATTTTCTTGGCTTAATATCTTTCTTCCAGTGGGACAATATTCGTTATGAATTTGACATGGATATGTGACGCGGACATGTGTGCTCTTGGGACCCTTTAAAAGCAGAAATTTCACATTGCAAAAATAAATTGAGATAAGTTAACACGCTCACCAATCAACACGGACATCAAGGCCAATCCATCAACACGGTGCATTGTTTCGAATATGTAGGAGCCATTGTATCAGACGCCCCCGTGGGGGTGCTGGGGGTTTCAGTATAAATAGTATCTCCACTTTCTTGAAATTTAGTGCTTTAAATTCCCACTGTCGCTGTCTTTCTCCTTTGTTCTTTCTCGTTCCTACTCTGTTCTATCAATCTACTTCTACCTTCTTCTTTGCTAGACCAGTCACCTACCTTTTTTCTTGAAAACTCTTCCGGGACAAAACTCCTCATTTGTGTGTGAGGTCTGATGGATCAGCTTGGAAATATTGGATGCTTTCTGCCAGGTGATCACTGGTACTTCCTATGATGTTATTATTTGGCAATGAAGGCATTTTATATGTATGTGTTTTGTTGATATTTTATAATGATGTTTATATTCTATTTTGTTTTTGTAAACCGGCGTTTGATAAATTAGAGTATAGCCTCAGCGTCCTCTGCGCGGGATGTCTTTATTGTAAAGTGACCAGCTGGTGGAGTGCCTTCAGTGTTGCCACTAGGGTTGTTATGGCAGATCTTTTATGCGGGTCAGGGGTGAGTCCTCTTTCAGCAAAGTAGTGGTCTTGATTTTGTGGTCCTGATTCGGCTATACTGGTCCTGCTTTGGCTCGGAAGAGTCCGCTGGACTTAAAGCAATAATCATGTAATGTAATTGTATCAGACAATGGGTCCCGACAGGAAGTCCTCTTCAGGATCGCACAAACAATTGCTGCCCTGACAAGGTTGATGCCCATTTGGAAAGACAGGACCATCAGTCTATATTCCAAAATAAGGCTGCTGCGCTCCCTTGCCATCTCCATCTTCCTATACGTTTGTGAAACTTGGACCCTCACAACAGACCTACAATGAAGAATACAAAGCATGGAGATGAGGTGCTACAGAAGACTTAAGGGCATTTCCATTACCCAGCACATCACCAAAAACGAAGTCCGACAGACCATCACACAAGCCATTGGACAACAAGACGACCTACTCAAAGTGGTGAAGAAAATGAAATTCCAATGGTATGGCCACGTCACCAGATCATATGACCTAGCAAAGATCATCCTGCAAGGCACGGTGCAAAGAGGCAGAAGAAGAGGGATACAGAAAAAGAGATGGGAGGATGCCACGCGAGGCTACTTAGACCTTGCACTACGGCTTCAAGCCTCCAACGTTTGTTGTTGTTGTTGGGTAAATTAATGTCCCCGGACACGTGAGCATATAGGGGACGTAGATAAAACAGGTTAAGAAAATACGATAATCTTTATTATAATTAAAACCTTTCAGGACCACAGTTAAAATCCTGGGTGAGTAAGGGTCGGGGCTTCAGCTATTACATTTTCACGCTAGAAAGAAACAATGTGGGTGATAAGAAGTTAAAAGGTTAAAAGATAAAATTGGGAATACGATTGCAGCAGTGATTAGGATTAGCAGTAAATATGTTAATCACTACCGTAAATACCACAAATATACAATAAGTTAAACGTAAAGCTGTAGCTTTCCAGGAACATTGTTACTTATAATGATATTGACCCCTATTTGGGTGTAATCTCTAAATATCATCCGTTTATACAATTTAAGACATCAAATATAAACTATGCCACGCTAAGGTGGCATGTCGACCATATGGAACAAAAGCAAATGGGGATAGGAGGGACCGCATACATACCTCCGGTCTAGCCGGGGTGCCATACACATTTATCCATTTAATTTAATTTAAAACTACCAACAATATGGTTTGGTCATGGGTAAAATTTGGTTTAAGATAGGGATAAAGTCTATAAAGACTGGGTAGTCAATAGATATTAGATAATCACAATAAAATACTATAACTAAAAACCACACTGTGGTGGCACTTCCAACCAGGGTATTATAAATAAGAAGGGGAACGTGGAAGATCTACATTCATCCCTCTGGTCAAGCCAAAGAACCACACACTTGACCAACACATGCATACGCACTACCAATCGTACCAAAGCAACTAAATAAAAATAAACAAGAGATTAATGATTTAAAACACATTCATTCATAATAATATACTATAATTATAAAATCCTAGGTGTCGTCCAAGATACCGATAATTACAAGAATAAACCGTTATACTGTGGGGTTCAGAGTAAATGACCCACCGGGGATTGGTGTATGAGGACTGCCGTCCTGATCAAAAAGCCTAGACCCCCAGATTGGAAGGTCAGGCGGAACCCAATCATACTTAGTGGGTGACCTAGACCCGAAACAATATCAACTACTCCGGAGAAGTGACCCCTCAGTTCAGGGCAGGCAAAAATACAGTGCTCGAAGCCAACTGGAGACCCACACTGGCAAACGACCGGCGTGAAACGAGTCCTCCAGTGGCCCGAGCACAACCTAAATGCAACAAGTTTTATATGTAATGGTATGTTAGCGTTAAGTAAGATAGAGGATTTATTCGCTGGGAAGATCAAACAGGTACCCCCGGAACCCCAGGCAGAAAGCTCCCCCTCCCATTCCTTCCAAAGTTTTCTATGAACACCCCCCGCCCACTCGGACACCGATCGAGGGATCGGCACCGATAGGTCAGCGGCACCCGACGAGCCGAGCGCAGCGGCTCTATCTGCCATCTCATTTCCCAGTATACCAGTGTGGGATGGGACCCAACATACAGTAATGGATATTCCCTCGGCGGCCAAAAAGGCAGCAGCTGTCAGAATATCGTCAACCAAGCCAGGCCTGGCGACAGAATGTTCCCTTTCAATGCATGTGATGGCTGATTGTGAGTCGGAGACCACCTGTATCCCAGTGCCTGCTGGTAATTTCAAATCTGCCACGGCGGCGAGGGCGTATTTAATGGCTAGGAGCTCCACCGTGAGGGTGCTCGAGCCCGGCGGCGCGCCGAAAGATTGCTCACCCACTCCTTGTATAACATACGCGAAGCCGGCACTTCCGTCCTCGCACACCGATCCATCCGTGAATACCCTAAGGGTGCACGGTAGGGCTTCCATTCTTTCTCTCGCCAACTGTGTAAGCAGCGGTAAATCAGTACCCCTGGTAAGACCTGTGAAGGCCCCAAGGCAGTCAAGCATCGGCGGTTCCCACGGCATCCGACGCGGTGGGACCTTCTCCACCTCAACCGTCGAACCGTCTGTGCCACCCAGCAGCGGCGCCACGCATTCGCCAATGCCAACAGTGTGTGTGTGTCCCTCTGGCCATAAGAATTTAGGTGATAGTTCATCACCAGTAGAGTTAGGGACTCGATGAGCCCTACATACATAGGTAGCGCAATTCTTTTTAATCTGGAGCCATAGTGGTAGCATACCTGCTAGGTGATATACTATCCTGCTAGGTGTTGAGCGTGGTAATGACAGAATGGCACGCAGAATAGAGCATTCCGCTGCAGCTAACCTACTTAGTTGATTTGGAGATAGATCATAAAATAACTCTGAGCCAAACAATAATCTTGATCGGACCAGGGAACCCACCAAGGTCACCAAGTTTTTGGGGTCACGTCCCCAGTGCTCTCCCCTCACCGCTTTAATAACCCCGGACGCCCGGTGGGCTCCCTGTATGGCTTTGGTGATATGCACACTAAATCCCCCCTGTTGTTGGAAGGTTACCCCTAGGTAGCGGACCTGCGTTGACATGACAATTTTTATACCCTTCACCAAAATAGATAGTTGTTTTATTTCTGTACTGCAGTGGTGAGAGAATGGGACAAAAATAGTTTTATCAGGGGCTAAGGATAGGCCAATGTCGTCTAAACGCGCCGACATACGGTCTATGTCAGACTGAAAATTACTCATATCTTTTACAAAAAATTTGTGTTTGGGGCCAACCGGGCGCCCACGAGTGGTCCGCCACATGGCTACATCGTCTGCGTACATAGTGCACACAGTGTCTGAACCAGTAGTTGCGAGTACCCCAGAGACTGCGATGGAGAAAAGCAAGGGGGCAACCACTGACCCCTGCGGGACTCCCATGGTAAGGCGCCCCGGATCGGAGAGAGCACCACCCCATCTTACTCTAATAACCCTATCGCTAAGGAAAGCCTTAACGAAGTTTAGTGTGGCCAAATCTAAACCTAATGTTGTTAATTTGTCAGTAAGCCCCCTGTGCCAGACCGTATCAAATGCCTTAGATACATCAAAAAAACAGGCTAGCACAGTGCGCCTTCGGTTTTTTGCCCTCTTGATATGTTCATTTAGGCGTACCAAATGATCTGTCACTCCTCGTCCCTTCGTGAAACCTGCTTGACCAACAGGTATTATTGAGTGTTTTTCGCAGAAGTATTCTAGCCTAACCTTTATTATCTTTTCATATATTTTGCACAAATGCGATGTTAAGGATATCGGTCTATAATTTTGAATAAACTTTTTGGATTTATTTCCTTTCGGGATAGGAATGATGGTTGCACTACGCCATGCCTCCGGGACGGTCCCGGTCGAATAGCATAAGTTAAACAGGTCCAAAACATGTGACTTAAAGGCGGGAGGGGCCCGCTTCACCATCAGATAGTGAACGCCGTCTGGACCCGCTCCCTTGTTATTGCTGCAACTGATAAGGGCCTTGGCTAGCTCACGGGGTGTTATAGGTATGAATGGCGCCCCCTCGGTAACCGGTGCGCTCTTGGCTTCAGCACTTAGTCTGCGATTTAATTCACCCGGTGGCAGCTGGCTACCATCCCCTGCCGACACGAAGTGTCCCAGGAAGGCAGTCGCTTTGTCCTCATCCGTGCTGTGAGCACCGGCACCTCCAACGTTCAGCCTGCTTTGACCTATGTACGTTAGGTCGCTGACTAGCAGACGACCGAAGTTAGGTGATGCTCAGTATGTGTAGGCTACAGTTTCACTAAGATAAGCCTTGACCTCATCCAGCTGACCAATCAACCGCTACCCCCACTAGGTGGCGTTACTATTCTCGTAGTCTCGCACGATAGCAGGCCCCAGCGGCGAGGAGAGTTACTCTTCGTCTGAACAGCACGGTAGCAGGACGCACGTTGTAAAATCTCTCTCAGAAAGACTACAGCAGGTGACGGATGAAAATCATTCATCGCAGTATAGCCAGGGCCTGACATTGTCAAGAAGACGAGCAGGCATCGTGGTCCACGGCAGGGAAGAAATCCCCCAGAGAGGCAACCCTGACAAGTGGCCTGCAACCTTGAGCACCGAGAGCATTGGGCTCCACTAGCTCCGTAGTCATCTACCAGAAGAAGAGACAACAACACCACACCTCGACTATACAGTTAAGTCCACAGAAGAAGTGCACGAACACTACTCTAAAAGGACTGTGCGATAGTCTACTCTTCCAGAAAACCGAATAATAGGACAGACAGAACCCATAGCCCAATGATGAGACAGTAACAAATATCGAGAACAGTAGCTGCATAGACCCATCAAGGAGCGGACTACTCAACGTGAAATTTGGACATTTAAGTTTGTGTAGAGATTAGAAGATTTTGTATAGAGTAGAGGAAATAAATGTGTGATATTTACTGTTAACAAGTGGCTGGACTACCTATGTTTCATAGCCGTGCGAGAGCTAGTGTGTCAGTGAATCTTTCCATTTTCTCCCTATCTCTATAACCCTATCCGCACACAGACCGAGCTAAACTTATAAATGTATTAAGATTAGTCATAGGGTGATTACACTAGCCGATGCCCGCAGACAAAGACGAGTGGGTAATAGCATTCCATTGCGCAGAGCCCAGTAACAATAGTCACAGAGGACAACAGCGAGAATGTGCTGGCTTGGCACTGAGCGCGCGAAGCCATGAGGTTTGCTGAGGACAGCGAAAGATGGTGTACGCTAGTTTAACGATCATATGTGGTGCCCCAACGACTTTCGTGTTACGGGATAGGATAGGGTAGATAGGATAGACTCCATCATTATCAAAGATTTACCGTACTGAAAACTCTCATTAAAAAGACCTTTTTTCAGAGGCGAAATATAAAAATATAACATAACAGTTTTACAATATTGCCCGGCATTCGAACCATAAAAGTGAATACTCGTAAATTTTTAATGAAAGAAAAGATTACGTTTAGTTTTCATAAAGGGAAAACGCAAACAACATAATCAAAAATTTTACAATACTGCATGCATGGTTTGATCATGCCGTCAATCAAAAAGAGACTAGACCGCATTTATATGATTGCGAGCAACGCATATGAAACTGGGACATGATAACATTTAACTAATTCTGCTCAACCCCACGTGACCGAGAAGGCCAAGAGTCGATTAATGCATTATTAATTTTGAACAATTACAGTTATTTATCACACGCCCACACTAAAAATTGAATGACTCTATCGGACAGTTAAGACCGGAAAGAAGACTCAAAAATCTTTAGATTGGCACTCTAAGACTTTAGTTATTTCATTTGAATAAACGAGTGCAAGGAAAACAAGCTTTTTCATGTGTGGAGAATATACCTAACTTTACTTGACTCGATCATTATTACATGACATGACTATTGCTTTAGGTCCAGCGGACTCTTCCGAGCCAAATCAGGACCAGCTGTTGAACTAAGGGAACTAGGCCCGTAAAATGTTATTATAGATAACGAACGCAAGATAAAGTTATTTTGACCCACCCAAACACACCCACACACACACACACACACACACACACACACACACACACACACACACACACACAATGACACTTACAATAATATTAAGATTAGAAAGGATAATAAATTGACCAATTGGGGAGCGAAAAACAAAAAGCCAAAAAAAAAGAAAAAAAAAGAAACGAGGGTGGAAACAAAATAGGCCTTTGCCATCAGCAAGACTCAATTGAATCATAAGACTTTACGGTTTTACAATTTTGAAACAATTGTGGGAGGTTATTGTGACAGGGAAATAATTTACATTACTTCACTATTTCTGACAAGAAATACAATTAATAAATGAAAACAGTAGTGCTTCACAAATATGGCAGGACACTCCATTGCTCGACAAAACAAAAAATTGCGCAGATTCAAAACATCAACATTGTTGGTCAAAACATGGGCATTGCTAGCCCTCGCGATATTGGCAGAATGAGCGATGTCATTATACCAGCCAGAAAAAATATTATCTTCCATTTATCACAAACACTGCTACCTCAAACTCGTTCCGTTATTCAAATGGATCTAGCAAATACCGGAGCGTGCCCTCAGTTCTAAAAGTGTTTCCAGGTAAACTGGTGACTTCCATTAAAAAAAGATAGTGTATTATATATTTATTCTATGTATCTAATAACTTTAATATAGCGCCTTGCCAGCTCAAGAGCCGCTCAAGGCGCTGGACCACACGTGATCTAACTCAAGTCGCCCGAGACGCCCACTTGCGGCCTTAGGCGCATAGTCTGACGCCCAGACGACTGAGCACAATCCCTGGGAGACTGGGGAAGGGGAGAATGGACCTAGTATACGTGCTGGGTGTATTTGTGTAGCCGGCCCTCACCCGTCTGGAACATGAGCGTCAGGATCTTTAAAGTCCATGCGATGGAATGCGTGAACAAACAAGACTAGACCTCGGTTTATACTCTCATCCGAAGGAGTAGGAGCGCAGTGTCTCGGGATATTTGTTATTATTGATTTATGTATGTATGTATTTTACTTCAGGTATGTATGTATTTATTTTACTTCAGGTATGTATGTATGTATTTTACTTCAGGTATGTAGGTATTTATTTTACTTCAGTTATCGCTTGACATTCGAGTACACGGGGTGGGAACCACCGCTGAGATAACCGCGCTTCCTGTAAACAAATCCACAGGGAAAATACTTTAATCGGATGGAGTTGTAATTAGTTCATTTCTAATTCTAAAAGTTAGATGAAAGTACTACGACTATATTTACGAGTACCATATAATATTATAGTATACATTTTATATAAATATGCATCATACTAAATATTTTTTTTTACAATCGGATACGGTCGTCATCTTTTCTTTTCTTTTTTTTATATTTTTTTCCATAAAAGCGACCCCATCATTAGGGTAGTAGGTGTCCGTTTCTTTGATAGCAATTCAGTAAAAAAATTATTCTTTTATAGCGCACACAATAGATATATGGTAGTAACTCATTTGTGTATTTCCAGACCGGGGAATACTTTGAAAATTTGAGGGGAATCAGAACGTGCCAATGTCGGTCTGTCCGTTGAAAACTATATCTCAAGAACAACTGAGCAGATATTGACCAAACGTCATAGGAACATTACCTGGTAACCCGCCTCCCGTGCCATTATAATTGCTCTTCAGCAAAAGTCAAGGTCACTGGAGACATTTTGTTGCTGAACACGTTTTGATCAATATCTCAAAAACGGCTGAAGCGATTCTATTGGGTGTTGGTATTCAGGTACTTCGAATCATGGGTCTTTTATTTGTTGTAGCAGTTGTCCGTATATTGGTCAGTCGGTCGGTGCGCCGCTCAGAATTAACTTGTGTGTTTGTTCAAAACATAATTATTTTTGCCTTATCTCAAGATAAACTGAATTGGTATTCATCTCGGTTTTTGTTTTGTTTTGTGGATACCTTACATACTGCTAAGCACGTTATTTTATTCGTATTTGCACTTTTTCAAAGATCAAGGTCATCGAGCGTTTTGCACTCTATCTAAAACTTGGCTGATCCGCGTTTGATATTTTATTTTCTTGCAGATAGTAAACCATGTTTTCCTTTTGCTTCGTTATGATAAAGCCGATTCACAATGCCGCAAAAAAAGTATCACTTCTGAAAATATGTATTTTTCGGTTATTTGTGCGAGTGTGGAATAAATACCTTTGAATGGCTTGCGATCTTGTTTATGTTGCAATAATAACTATCTTTTTTTTTTTTTACACTTTTGTATTCTCCAAAACATGCATGCAAATAATATATTTTTCATTTTCAAATGCTAAATGAAGATGGACATATAAGAAGAATATGTTATAACATAAAAAGAAGAATTATTAGTTCTTTATGTCTCTTGTATAAATCCATACTCTTTGGATTTCTTTTTCTCTCACAATGATATCTACATACATATTTGGTATTTTAGAGAAATTAAAACAGAAAGTAAGGTGGGGAGAAGGAAGAGAGAAGTGAGGGAGAAAAAGGGAGAGAAAGAGATTGAGTTAGAAAGAGAGAACACCATGGGTCATTATCATTTCACAAAATGTACAAAACCAAGATTAGCACGCAGTGAAAAATACATATACATTTAAACTAATATATATAAGCGCTTATATATCGTCAAACAGTGGTAAGTACGGGTGCCATTCTTGTACACATTTTTGATACCTCATTTGTAAAAGAGCCATATATTTTTCTACTTCGTATCGGCTTTTTAGCACAGCTGTAAAGGACCTGTAAAGTGGTGGTTTTTTTTTCTATTTTGCATTTATAAATGAATGATTTTGATAATAAAGTTAACAAATCTAATATTGTGTCCGTTCTTATATTTATTTCGCAGCCAAATATTACGAGTTGTTCACTGAAGTGGAAAGCAATAGCATTATAACACTTAGAATGTAGGGCTCTCTCAAAGTCAGCCCAAAACGTTTGAACGAAAGGACACCTAAAGAAAAGGTGTTGTATATTTTCCCTTTCATGTTCACAAAAAGTACAATTAATACTCTGTTCAACTCCAATGTTAGATAATACTATATTGGTTCCTATTATTCTATGAATTATTCTAATTTGCAGCCACTTCAATTTGATTTCCCTAATTTCCTGTGCTTTCTTAAATATTATTTTCCATTCAACTGTACGCACTATTCTCCCGTCCCAGTTTTTACAACAGTTAGGTTTTACATCATCTTTGACTAATGTATCATATAATATCCTCGCACCTCTCGGAGATGTACCAATAGGTCTCAACAATTTACTATGTTTATAATCAGCAACATCGGCGTTAGCTAGTTGCAGTCCACACCGGCGAACATATCTCTTAACAGCCTCTACACAGCCATAATACACTAAAAAGTTAGTAGTAATATTATATTTGTTAACAAACACTTGAAAACTTAAAAAATTGCCATTGTTATTTAACAAACTTCCAATTATATATGCACCTTTTTCAATCCAGTCTGGAAAGTAAATTGTTTTATCTTCAACTAAAATATTATTATTACAAAATAATGGCTCCGACAAAATTTCCTCAGCACAGTCAAGTCTAATTTTATCTCCCAGAATTTCATACGCCTTAAGAACATCATACCAGAATGGATTACAATTTTTTTCCATACACAATTTGTTACCAAGCTTATTAATTAATAATACCTTTTCATTTACACTTTCAATTATAATTTTCCATTTATGTTTAGTCTTCATCAACTTTCTGATCCAAGTTATTTTTAATGCGTTCATATAATGGCGTACATCTGGAATGCCAATACCTCCTTCAGAGATACTTTTCATTGAGGACTTTTTAGAAATCTTAGCATTTTTATTATTCCAAACAAATGAAAAAATACTTTTTTGAATAGAATTGACAATATCGTCTGGTGGATTAGGCAATAACAGCCATAGATACACAAGCTTCGACAAGATCAACGATTTTAGCACAGCAACCCGACCAACTGGCGTTAACTGACGTTTTAACCATATCTTGTATAGTATCTTAATTTCTAGAAATTTTGCTTCAAAATTTAATTTAACACAGTCTTTTAAGTCATTTGTAAAAATAATTCCAAGTATTTTAAATGTCTCTGGGTTCCATTCCATGCGCAGATGGGGCATGTAAACAATACGAGAATTCTTATTACTACCTAACCAGATTACGCTACTCTTGTCTGTATTTAAAACTAAGCCAGAAAAAAAGCCAAAACGTTCAATAGTACTTATAGAATGTCTAAATGAATTTTCGTCTCCTTCTAACATTATTTCAGTATCATCTGCATATTGCGAAATTTTACTTTCGTTATTATTAATTTTTATCCCTTTTATTTCTTTATTTTGCTTAATCATAACTGCCAAAATTTCTACACACATAATAAATAAATAACATGAAATTGGGTCTCCTTGTCTACAGCCCCTCTGCACATAAAACCATGGCGTTAGATCTCCATTCACAGTTACTGCGGATTTAATGTTATAATAGAAGGTAGCAATCCATTTACAGAAGTCAGGACCACATCCAAAAGCATTTAGCACTTTAAACATAAAATTCCAACTTAAAGAATCAAAGGCTTTTTCGAAGTCTAGGCAAAGAAGAAGGCCAGGTTTATTATGTATTTGTAAATAATCGATAATATCATAAATTAAACGAATGTTGTCACCTATATATCTATCCCGCATAAAACCAGTCTGGTCTTCACTAATAATAGAAGGTAACACTAACTTAAGTCTGTTAGCAATGCACGATGAAGCAATTTTATATATTACGTTTAATAAGGAAATAGGTCTCCAGTTTTTTATGAACTCCTTAGGCCTATCCCCCTTCGGTATACAAACTATTACTCCCTCTTTCTGTGTTGACGATAATTCTCCCTTCCTAAACCCTTCATTTAGTGACCTAACTACAAAATCCCTTAGACTACACCAGAAAAATTTAAAGAACTCTACAGTAAACCCGTCACTACCTGGACTTTTCATGTTCGGCATATTCTTTAAAGCAAAAGAGGCCTCCTCTAAGGTGATTTCTCCCTCCAAAGATGTTTGCTCTTCCTGATTTAAAGTAGGAAGATCATCTACAATATTAGCAATTTCAACTTCTTCAACTTCTCTAACAGAATATAATTTAGAATAAAAATCTCTGACTTCATTTGCAATATCTTTTTCATCCGATAAAATACTACCATTTTTATCCAGTTTTGTTATCCTTTTATTAATGTAGTTCCTTTTTTCTAATGAACAAAACTATGAAGTAACCTTTTCCCCCTCTGTAATCCACCTAGCCCGTGAGCGAAGCAGAACCCCCTCCATTCTTTTCTCCCTGATCGAAACTAAGTCTGCTTTGCTATTTTCTAGTTCCAATTTTTCCATATCACTTAGATTATCTTTCTTTTCTAAAGTCTCTATTAACGTTAGTAATTGTAGTTCTTTTTCGTTATCAGTCTTTTTTTCATTGTTGCATAAGAAATTGTCTGAGCTCTAATTTTCATTAACAGGGTATCTAGAAATAGCTGATCACTTATTACAAATTGCAGTTCAGAAAAGGGAACATTGAGGGAACATTCAGGTAGGTAGGGAGTAGCAGCGTATTCTTCTATAACATTTTTAATGACTAGATTAGCTTCCTCTACATACTTCTTATCTCTAAGCAATGAACTATTAAATTTCCAAAGACCTCGTTTCCTCCCATCCTTAGTAACATTTACTGATACAGAAATAATAGAATGGTCAGTTCTATATCCGGGGTGGATGTCTGCGTCGACCGAAAAATTTAGTAGAGATTCAGAGACTAAGAAAAAATCCAAACGACTTTGCTGTAAGGGATTACTTCTTCGCCACGTAAATCTCTTTAACTCGGGGTTTAAGTCTCTCCAAACATCTATCAAGTCTAAATCTATCATCAATTCATGAACTTGTTCTTGTGCTTTGGTATTATTGTTATGTTTATAATTAAAATAGTCAAAAGAAAAATTTTGCACTAGATTCCAGTCGCCCCCTAGTATTATCTGATCATATCTAAACTCTAGAATACGTTGTTTTAAATTACAATAGAATTCGGGGTCGTCTCTGTTAGGGCCGTACAAACTAATGATTAAAAAGTCTTTATCCAGTATTCTTACCGAAATAATTATATAATTGCCATCTAGACTTGTAAACATTTTATTAATTTTAAATTCAAAATTGCTATTAAATAGCACAGCAACACCCCGGGCATTGGAACTAAAAGAAGCAAAATGACGAAATAATAACTCTTATTAGGGCGATAAACTGTTTCAGTATTACCGTACACCCATGTTGTGAAGTAGTAAAATTTCTGTTTATGCCAACAATGAGACGGAGATGGGGAAAAGAGAAGGAGAGAAGGGGAAGAGGAGGAGGGGAATAAAGGGGGTGTAGGAAGAAGAGGAAGGTGAAAGAGTAAGAAAGGGAAAGAGGAATAGAAAGAAGAGGAATGAGGAAGAGAAAGGATGAAGAAGATGGAGGAAGAGGAAGAAGACAAAGAGAAGAGGAGGAAGAAGATGAGGAAGAACAGCAGGAGGAGGAGGAAGAAGAAGAAGAAGAAGTGGAGGAGAGGAAGAAGAAGAGGAGGAGGAAGATGAAGAAGAGGAAGAGGAAAAGGAAGAAGAAGAAGAAGAAGGTGATGATGATGATGATAATGATGATGATGATGATGATGATGATGATGATAATGATGATGATGATGATGATAATGATGATGATGATGATGATGATGATGATGATGATGATGATGATGATGATGATGATGATGATGATGATGATGATGGAGAACGACACAGAGCTACATTACGTACGACACTGCAAATGAACTATTTTGATGCCCTTTATGAAGCATGCAGGAGGCCAAAGCAATTTCGCCATTCTTGGCTCCGTTTGAAGGACCAGTATTACTAAGCTGATGGAGCTGAGGGTACCCTATCCGTCACTTTGACGGCTCGGGGACTTTTAAGGAGAAATGCCATCGCTTGATCTAAAGAGGAATAGGATGAGGGGGATGCCGAGTTAAAAATTGGAAAAGGAAATAGCATGAAACAATATGGAGGTTGATTCTGATGCTCAACGATGAATGATGGTGATGATGACGAGGAGAAGAAAGAGGAGGACAATAATGATAAAAGTATGAACAAAATAAGAAATTACATAAGAGAGCAACAAGAGCTATTGTGTGTGCTTTCAAATCAAACCTTGAGAGAGAGAGAAAAAAAGAGATAGAGAGAAATGGGGTTGGAGGGGGCGGGGAGAGGTGGAAGGGGAGCGAGCGGGAGTGGGGGTGTAGAGGAGGGAAGGTTAGGGTGAATGCGAAAACAAGCAGCGCTTCAAGATATATGGGTTGCATGGGCACGCAAGTCGCCTCATCGAATCTTGATTACTTTTAAAACACAAACAAAAAAATGTGTGCGCAGAAACGTTTGGCTAATTGCAATCACGGTCCAACAAACAACAAGGTTATGCTGATTGCAAATTTCGGGGAGATTTTATTCCTAAATTACATGCCCAGGTTTCTTGAATTTTAAAAAAGACCTTTCACACTGTTACAGCAGTTTAGGACGCAGTGCCTAACACTTTCCCCATTTCTGCCGTGGGCCTATTAATTTTATAACGGTCTGCTACACAATCCGGTCATATTATCAAAAGTACAGTACAGCCGACAGTCTAAAATATCAAACAATACAAAATTTAAAGCAAACTAAAACTTGAAGTCAAAACAAAACAGTGGGCAAACCAAAATATCTGGTCGATTCAGAGGTAAAAAACAAAACACCGCTGACGAGTATACCAATCTCCCTTTATCACATCCAACTTCGCCTGCCTATCCCCAACCCGCCCACCATCACCCCCAAAGAAGGATGTTAGCGGTTTCTAAGACGCCAATCATTTAATAATCCGTTCTTAAAACTTTTCACATCGTAGGATCACGGCCAACCTATTACGCGTAGGAGCTTGTTAAATACATTACGATGTCCCCGCAAAATCACAAAATTATTCTTTGAGCAGCCTCAAAAATCTGTCAACAAATGTTAGGAACCTTTAATTGCAGAATTAAGAAGGCACTGCAGGCGATTTATTACGGGAGGCATGGTGGTCTTATGGTAGTGCTTTGGCTTGCGGATCTGAAGGTCCCGGGTTCGAGCCCTGGCCGGGACATTGTGTTGTGTCCCTGGGAAAGACACTTTACTCCCGTTTCCTACTCCTTCGGATGAGAGTATAAACCGAGGTCTAGTCTGTGTGTCGCATACATTCCATCATAACGGACTTTAAAGATCCTGACGCTCATGTCCTAGAAGGGGTGAGTGCCGGTAACAAGAACACATCCAGCTCGCACTTGGTCCTTCTCCCCCATCCCTGGCTGCCCAGGATTGTGCTCAGTTGTCCGTGCGTCAGACCATGCGCCCAAAGGCTGCGGGTGGGCGTTCCAGGCGGTTTGAGTTAGATCCTGTATCGGCCAGCGCTTTGAACTCGTTGGGAAAAAGCGCTATATAAATATCCTTATCTTGTTGTGGGATAATGACGATGAGCTGGAACCAACTTGTGGACAACATTTAATGTGTCTGGAGCGTGCACGTCGAATCCAGCAGCAAGATAATCGTGATATAATTTCTTCTATGATAATCAGGCTCTTCAAATATCTATAATATTATAACATTTAAGTAGATCCTACATGTATATTGAAATCTTATAATTAGCCATTTCCAATGCTCACTTCTAACACCTATGATTACAGGTGTTTGTCGTATATATATATATATATATATATATATATATATATATATATATATATATATATATATATATATATATATAGACATGGATTGGACATGGATTGGTCTGATGTGGGGCATTTTCCAAAATTGGAGTTGATTGTGGGCCATAAAAAAATTGTGGGGCTTGTAAAACGCCCCGCAATTTTAACCTGTCTACAATATTGCCGCGGGGTTGCTGATTACTGTCCTGTACAAATCTCACATCAACGTTTTATATAAAATTTTTCCCACAAAATAACTGGATTGCCTCCCTTGTTTTTTTTTTTTTCAATCTGTCCGCCATGGTGATTTTAATCTTCAATTTGAAAGGAGAGTTACCTATATTGATTGCAACGAGAATGGTGTCACGAGGATTCAGAGAGCCTGTGCTTAAATCGGTTAGTTTTTAATTTTTTATATATATATAAATATAATGCCCCACAACAAAATGCCCCACAAACCAACACCAGACAGAAAACCCCACAATAGGTGAGGTTCATGTATATATATATACATGAACCTCACCTTTTGTGGGGTTTTCTGTCTGGTGTTGGTTTGTGGGGCATTTTTTTATGGGGCTTTATGTATATATATATATATATATATATATATATATATATATATATATATAAAATGTTGACCTTTGTGGGGCTTTTTATATTAGACCTTTGTGGGGCTTTTTATATTAGAATTGTTTATGAGGCAGATGTATATTGTTGCTAGTTGTGGGGCATTATATGTATAAACCTATTGTGGGGTTTTCTGTCTGGTGTTGGTTTGAGGGGCATTATATATATATGTATTTCAAAATGTAGAGCATTGTGGGGCTTTTTTATAATAGAATTGTTTATGAGGCATATATATAGGCCTACTGTTGCTAGTTGTGGGCCATTATATGTTACATGTTGTGGGCCATATATCTCTCCGTTCCGCTGACGCTGGTCACCTTTCTGTGCCACGCATCAAGCTGGAGACGTATGGTCGTCGTTCTTTCTCTTTTGCTGCTCCTACACTTTGGAATTCCTTGCCTCAGCCTCTCCGTGACACTCCTACTCTATCTGCATTCAAATCTAGACTTAAAACACATCTTTTCCATGAACACCTCTTGAAATAAATTCCTGCCCACCAGCCGTCCTCAACCTCTTTTGTGGTCATCGTACCTTCATCATCGTCGTCATCATGGTCGTCATCATCATCATTGTCGTCATCAGCCTCATCATATCATCGTCACCGTTGTCATCTTCTTTCTCAGTGTCGTCGTCATCGTCGTCGTCATCGTCGCTGTTTTCCTCATCTTCGTCGTCGTTGTGGCCCAGGTGTGTTTGGCTGCTTGAGTGTCTGTGCAGGTGTTGTGTTGTGGTGTCTTTTTGTGCTGATCATAGTAGTTGTTCCATGGCGTTTTTAAGCAAATTGCTCGTTTCTGTTTCTGTGTGAAATGCACGTATACTGATAGAGATAGACATTGTGCTTTGTATTTTATTGTGTGTGTGTGTGTGTGTGTGTCTGCGTGGGAGACATTGAGAGAGTGGGTGTGTTTGACTATGTTTTAATACTGTGGTGATAGAGATAGACAATTTTTTATTGTGCTTTGTATTTTATTGTGTGTATGTCTTTGGGTGTGTGAGTGGGTATGTTTGACTATGTTTTAATACTGTGGTGATAGAGATAGACAATTTTATTGTGCTTTTGTATTTTATTGTGTGTGTGGTTGTGGTTGTGTGTGTGTGTGTATGTATGTGTGTGTGTGTGTGTATGCGTGGGAGACAGAGTGAGTGGGTGTGTTTGACTATATTTTAATATTGTGGTGTTTGGTATTGTGTTTGATGCTTTTATTCTTTTATGTTCCTTGATTATTTAGTTAAGGCTGGCTGTAACTGCGCTTTGAGCTTCTCCTGAGGGAAAGGCGTAGAATGTTTAAATGAAATAAATTATTATTAATTATTATTATGTGAATGGGAAAAGGAAGAAAGTAATTTATTGTTGTGTAATTGCAGTGTGAATGAATGTTTCATGCATTTTTTGATCATTGGAAATTAAATATTTCATCTGCTACATTTTTATTCAAATTAATGTGTGTATGTCTCTGCTCTCGATACAATGTAAACTATTAAAGAATGAATGAACGAAGCAGGATTGCATAAATCAATGAAGAAGTGAATGAATGCATAATGAAATCATTCTAAACCCCATCATTAATGTATGGATTAAGGCTGAGTTTATTTATTTATTTTCTTTTTACTTTCTACTTAGTGTCTTCTTATGAATACTTATTCTCTTCCTTAAATGTCCCCCACCAACCCGGTTTGTTTTTCATTTATTATTATGTTGACCCGAATCGGCTGAAAATTTGGCAACGAACTAAACATGAAATGAGTAATCCGATTTTTTTTCAATAACTAAGGTAAAGAAAACTTGAAAAGAAGAAGAAGAAGAAAAAGAAGAAAGGAGAAGAAGAAGGACAGAGAGAGAGAGAGGGGGGGAGAGAGGGGGAGAAAGAGAGAGAGAGAGAGAGAGAGAGAGAGAGAGAGAGAGAGAGAGAGCGATTTTTTTTTTTAAAATAAAACTTTTACTGAATGTTTATTTTCACTTTAAACTTTATTACAGCAGATCATTATGCAAAACAAATATGCCAAATATTCTTTTTAGGTAATTGGCATTTACATGGGTTAAATTTTTTTAAAATAAAGGTTAAAATCTGTGACATCTAAGGCATTTTAGGCACAAAATTACTAGCACCTTAGGTATTGAAAAGGGTACTTTCAATGTACATTTTTATGTATTTTGTTTAAGTGCATCTTCCCTATACACCATTCTCCCTTACCACTCAAGTAAAACAAAAGAAACGATTTTCATGCACACAAAAACTTGCATTCTTGTAAAGTAAAAAATATATCAAAATATGGCATGGTAAAATGCAACAAAAAATTCACATTTTACCAAATCATTTTCCCCTCGTTTGTTGTAAGTTTTAATTTTATATATGTAACGATTGCTAAATATCTACAGATTATTGAATAAGATGAGATAAAACATTGGTTATAGGGTAAACCGGACAATAAAATGATTGATTGAATGTAGCGATAAATTGTTTTCAAAAATCCACCCTTTACATTGAACACAAGGAAGATAGTTTTCACGTTTAGCATCTTCTACAGAACTTGGCGCCTGACCACTGTTAGTTCTCCTCGTCCAATCCGCAGCACCTGTAAACACACACACACAAAATTTAAAAATAAGAAAATTAGTATTGCACTTGGATGCAAACCACCCAAATTTAGGAAGGAAAAATGGAAAAATGGAAAGAAAATAGAAGAGAGAGAGAGAGAGAGAGAGAGAGAGAGAGAGAGAGAGAGAGAGAGAGAGAGAGAGAGAGAGAGAGAAAATCTTTTTATTCTCAGGGTGAAGAGTAAGCAGGGGTGCTTCTTTACATCTAGCCCTTGCCCCATTTATAAAGGGATACATGAACAATTTACAGTACACGAAAAGTTTTCAGGACATAAACATACAGAGGAACTGAAGCATTCATTCACATTAAAAAAACAACCCAAGGTAATACTAATAGTACAAGTTTTTGGAATATAACCATACCGATGAACTGAAGCATACATATGAAAAACAATAGCATGACATCATAATTTATCCAAATACATGTCAGTGTCTACAATTCACACACAGACACATTTTAAAGTAAGTGAAGTAAATGATGTAAAATGTGTCCCGACATACGTTTTCCAAAACCTTTGGAGGTAGTTTTTCTGAACAAGAAAAAGTCAAGTTAGACCAGTTTACTTCTATGGCCTTAATGATCTAGTGGAAACAAACCAGACAAACCACAACTGAATAAACACAAAACCCTTAAAGTGTGTCCAGCAGATTCCACTGTTTACAGTCTTTCAGGAAAATTACCAAAATATTATTTCTCAGGAATATTAACAAAATTACCGTCATGTGCCATCACCAACTCCATCACCGACTCCACCTCCGACTCTGATTCTGGGTCGAACTCAAAGTCAAGCCTTTCATCGTCTGAGCAATCAGGAGGCTGAATTTAAAAAAAAAAAAAAATAATAATAATAATATTAATAATAATAATATTAATAATAATAAAATAAAAATAAAGTATAAACATGCACATTAAAGTTAGACAATAAAGAGTAGCTCTAATTTTTGTCTGCTGGGCGTTAAAACAGGAGAAAATTTGGCATGTAGCAAGTAGTTTTCCTTCACAAGAGTAAGCCAATGTAAATTTAAATTTCATTGCCGTGAACAATTTTTTTTCTTTCTTGGAGATACATGCATCGATTTGCTGGTAATTGCTTTCTTAGCAAGGACAATGTATCCCTATTGATAGATTAGTAAAAAATGGTTATCTGAAAGTTTCTGATTCAGAAGAAGAAGAAGAAGAAGAAGAAGATGGTGATGATTATGATGATGAGGAGGTGGAGTAGGAGGAGGAGGAGGGGGAAGAGAAAGCTCCTGCTGCTGACGATGATGATAGAAGAAGAAGAAGAAAAAGATGATGATTATAATGTTGTTGATGATGATGATGATGATTAGGAGGAGGAGGAAAAGGAGAAGAAGGAGGAGGAAGATAAAGCTGCTGGTGCTGCTTCTGCTGCTGACGATGGTGATAGAAGAAGAAGAAGAAGAAGAAGAAGAAGAAGAAGAAGAAGAAGAAGAAGAAGAAGAAGAAGAAGAAAGTAACTTAACAGACAACAGTAGCCTAGACAACATGTTTCTTACCAACGATTCCATAGATGTTTCATCACAGGTCTGTGCTGGATTGCCCTTCAACCACTGCTGAACTTTGCATGTACGATCCACTGTGTAAACAAAGTAAAAAAAAAGAAATTTTATATTTAGGCCTATATTATATATATACAGTGTTACCCTTTTAGTAAGAAGTACAGGGGACTAACATTTTTACTTCTTGCGTGCTATCTCCTCTGTCTCCAAAGCCTAGATCATTATCTACTCTCAAGGATGTGGTTCGTTTTGCATTATACTAGGCCCCCTATCCTCTCTCTCTCTCTCTCTCTCTCTCTCTCTCTCTCTCTCTCTCTCTCTCTCTCTCTCTCTCTCTCTCTCTTTCTCCTCTCTCTCTCTCTGATGAGCCAGGGCCGGATCAAGGCCTTCAGAGGGGGGAGGGGGGGGAATAAATTATGCACAGCAACTTCGGCTTTTTACCATTGGAAACTATTTCTTCTTTCACTTTTTGATTTAATATAGTTATTAGATTTCTGAAAAAAAAAGATACAAATTCAACACCCCCCTCCTCCTACCTCCCCCCCCCAAAAAAAAAAAAAAGAAAATAAATAAAATAAAATAAAATAAATAAAATGAAATAAAAAATTACATAAATAAATGAAATAATTAGCTTAATCAAATAAAAATAATCCAAAGCAGTAAGTTAAAAAAGCCTTTTGTCACAGCATTGTAATAAACCAATAAACCAAAGGCAAAGAAAAACTTTTTTTAATAGTCTATTTACACAACAATGTTAGCAACGCAGTACAGTAGGGAGTAGGCCTATATTAAAAGGATTTTTAAATAAATATCACAATTATCTACTGTTCTGATACAGCTTTTTGGTTTATTTCTGTACATTTAACAAACTGTACGCCTAGTTTATCTTTAAACACCATTCAATTATCAACTTTTGAAAGAAAAACTTAGAATTCTGTGATTAATCATAAAGCGTACGATAGTGAAAAAGCGCAAACAAGACTTCTGCTAGGAAAAGCCATTCAGCCAATCGGTGTGCCGATTTTCCTGTTAGGTAGGGTAGTGAAAAACAGCTTGATTTACATTAAATGTAGTAATATTCCAAACGATACCCGCATAAAAGCAGAAATGAATAATTCATCTGTCATCGGATTCCCTAATAAACATTTTCTGTGGAAAATTGAGTGTAAATGATTGTTTGAAAGTTGACCATCGAAAATGGCTGCCACGATTGACAAGCAAAACGTAGGCCTACAAAACATGTACGAGCCTTTAGCGACTGTGCCCTTTTGAGTTAAAATGAAATGCAGTAGACATAATCTAAATGGCGTTTAAGTATGAACTGTGGCGTAGACCTTGTTAGAGTTTTAGAGATATACCGAAAAAGTGCCTCGGCTTTTTGCGTGTAGTCTAGTACTGTAGTAGCAAAAATGTCACTTTCCCAAAACAAATCACGATTTTTGTTGCGTTGAAAACATCGGCGAAGGTGTCTTCTTTGTCATCAAAATGTTATTGTAGTGCTACAATCCAAGAAGAAGAAGAAGAAGAAGAAGAAGAAGAAGAAGACTGTAACATTATGCAATGCGTAGTTGAACACGCGTTTACTCATGCACCTAGACCAAACCCCTTAGACTTAGTAAAATAAGTTCAATGAAAAATAGCGACCCACCGCACCGGTGCTTCACTGAGCAACCTTCGCCGACATGTTAAAAACACAAGTTGCTTTGAAAGATAAACAACTACATCGACCAATTTTGTTCAAACTTAGTGTTGTACTAGTATAACAAATTTCCACTCACCGGTTTAAGCACAGGCTCGCTGAATCTTCGCGAGGCCATTCTCGTTGCAATCAAGAACGGTAACTCTCCTTTCACATTGAAGATTAAAATCACCATGGCAAAGTCACCATGGCGGACAGATTGAAAAGTTTTGAAGCAAGGGAGGCAATCCAATTATTTTTTGGGTACAATTTTATATAAAACGTTGTTGTGA
Organism: Oncomelania hupensis; assembly: GCA_036898135.1. Classification (NCBI taxonomy): domain Eukaryota; kingdom Metazoa; phylum Mollusca; class Gastropoda; order Littorinimorpha; family Pomatiopsidae; genus Oncomelania; species Oncomelania hupensis. Next base: position 102,085,403 of record CM072512.1, on the reverse strand, counting down.
GATCTATACAGGACAGTAATCAGCAAACCCGCGGCAATATTGTAAACAGGTTAAAATTGTGGGGCGTTTTACAAGCCCCACAATTTTTTCATGCCCCACAATAAACTCAAAAATACGGAAAATGCCCCACATAAGAACAATTCATGTCTATATATATATATATATATATGTGTGTGTGTGTGTGTATGTGTGTGTGCACTTGAATAAACGCACAAATGGGTTTCAGACCTTGTCTTTCTTAGTAACAAATGGGTTTATTTGCTTGGAACCCACTTTTTTTTTACAGGACCCCACTTTTTTCTAAGTGCGCGGGAGTGCTCTTTTAGTGCATAGGAGTGCAGTTGTAGTGCATAAGAGTTTTAAGTACAAGGGAGTGCTCTATCCGGGACAGAGAAAATACAGTCAATTTTCGGATACATTTTGAAGAAAGTTCGACATATTTCGTCGCCTATAGGAGACGAACTAGGTCATCTTTTTAGACGGAATGAGCCAATTTTGCAATTTTGCATTAGATTCTTACATTTGTAGAAGACGTTTGCGCTCTTTCCGTCAAAAAATAACTTTCCGATTCCTACATTCTTAAATATACCCAGTTCTGATGTATTGCAAAACAATGTATGTGTGTGTTTGTATGTGAGCGTTTGTGGTGCGTGTGTGTGGTGTGTGTGTGTGGTGTGAGTGTGGGTGGGTGTGTGTGTATGTGGTAACGAAATCGTGAAATTGCCGGATTCGTGAAATCGGCAGCCCAACTGCCGATTTCGTGAAATTTATAATCGCTTGCCGAGAACGCGAATTCGGCAGGCTTTTGACGAAATACTGAAAATGCTTTTCAAAGTAGACAAATGCTTTTCAAAGTAGACAAAATCGTGAAATTTCACAAAAACGGATGTCGATTTCATGAAATCGACGATTTTGCCAATTGCACGAAGTCGGCAAAAATGAACGATGTCGCAAAAGCATTGGAACAACGTCTGACTCATAACAATTCCGTGATGGATGGTATCTGTTCGTGTCTTTACAAGTATCCATTTGGTGTCTTATGTACTTTTTATTGTGACAATTAACTGAAATAGGCCTACTGCTTTTCCCGAATAAATTTACAAACTGCGTGTGTGTGTGCGCGTGTGTTGTGTGTGTGTGTGCGCGCGTGTGTGTGTGTGAATGCGGAAAACGGTAACAAAGGTTGACGAAACTTGAAAAGTTGAACAACTGCAATATCACACTAATCGTAAATCTTAATTCCCACATGAAAAAATGCCAAAACGATGCTGCTTCTCTCCCCTTGTTTCAAGGGGAGGGGGGGGGCTTTATTTTCTTTTCAAAACAATGTCAATGGAAACCTTGACTTAGTTTCATTTTGCAAAGGAGATTATCTTCAAGGTCGGGAATACTGGCAACATTCGGACATTGAATTATTATAAATGAAATAAAGAAAGACGGTTAATCCTTAAACAAAATTATTTTAAATTTAAATGTTTTGTTTTAACTGTGTTTTGTGGATTCAATAACATCCCATAATTCCGCGTTTCCGTTATTATTTATGCCTCCCGCCGAGAAATATCGAAATATAATAAAAATGGATAAGCCTTAAAATATTTTTTATTATAATTTGGGTGAGGGGAATTAATGACACTATTTAGTTCACCATCATTACCTCCAGAATGCCACATTTTCAAGGAAGTAAACAAATAAATAATAAATAAAATTAAACTGAAGAAAATAACATGTCATAATAATTCGTTTTATCATTAGTTTTTACATACAAAAACTGTGAACCTGCTTGGCACAAGATGTAATACTTACAGCAACATATTCAATAACTTTCTTAAAAACATTGATGATGATAATGATGATGATGATGGATGATGATGATGATAATGATGATGATAATGATGATGATGATGATGATGATGATGATGATGATGATGATGATGATGATGATGATGATGATGATGATGATGATGATGATGATGATGATGATGATTCACACGCACAGCACGATGTTGTCAACTCAATAAAATGCTTTTATTCTTTGAGCTTCCAGACGACTTTGTCAAGGTTTCAAAATACTCCAGGCCATCCGGAATTCTCTAGCTTGCGAACATCTGCAGCAAACTACATTTTTCAAACATTATCGGAATTCTAGCAAAATAACTTTTAAAACTTTCGGGATTCGGGCAAATGACAACCTTTGGTCGAAGCAAGCGACTACTTTCAAAAGATAGGAAAACGTCAACAGGGTGATCAGTTGCTGCTGTAGACCTAGTAACTGGCAAGCATTCCCATATTTCCTGGAAAACGATACAATTGCAAACATTCTCGGTATTCCGACATAAAGCAAAGCGTAGTTTTTGACTCTCAACTCTCGACCACTTTGCCATGAGAACATAGTCCAACATCATAAACAGTTATTAGTATTTGTCACTCCAAGAGGGACATTAACAAAATCTGCTTTGCAAGGCGGATAGCGTGCTGAGAGAATACGAGAATGCTTCCAAGAAACTCTCTGCACTAGGTCATTGCCACGAACCTACTTAGAAAGCCAGCTGACAAATGTAGCTCTGTGCACTACCAACAGCAAAAGAAGGACCAGGCTGGGAAAATATAGGTCGTATTACAGTGTCCTGCCAAGGTTTCAAACACTCGCACAAGGATTCTCCACAGCAGGAACACGCCTGTGTAACGTGGTGTTTATGGTTTGCTGGGCTCTGCACAATGGAATGCTGTAACCCTCACGCTTTATTCTATGGGAACTGCTAGTTAGTCACCCGGTGAATTACTTTAATAAATTTGTTTAGCTCGGTCTGTATTAAGTCTAGGCAGCTATTATCTCTTCATAGGGCACTGGCTACTAAAGTTCATGTAGATTGGACTACTGTGGTCCGTTTTACTATTTTCTGAAGAGTGGACTACTGTGGTCCTTTTGCTACCAGTTTAATATGTGCACTGATTCCTGGGCACTTAGCTTGTGAGTAGCGGGTTTGAAGCCCTTTGATGAGGTAGCTTCTGGTACACGCTGGGTCGTCGTGTAGTTTGGTTCCTTGACAAGCTGTGTTGTCTTGGAGAGTGTTTTCCAGGGGAGCTCTCTCAGTCCTGTGCTGTAGAGGCTAAACAGCCAACTCGTGTTTTCTGTGGAGTTGGGCGCACGTTATATCTCGCCTGTTCGTCTGTTACACAAGAGACGAAATTCTGCACAACCTTGAATAATAGGTCTGTGCAGAGCGTCTCACTGAAAGCCAAAGTAGCCCTCAGTGATAGCTCCACATCTCTATACATAAGCGACGAACATTCTGCTACGACCGTGGTCCACTGGAATCTCAACTCTAATTTCCTATACATACATAAATATAAATCGTGGCTAATTATACACATAAAGAATTAATAATATTATAAAAATTCACTGGTACAGCCACTGGTCTGCAAACAAACATATAGGTTAACCAACAGTGGTTCCGTCAGGTATACAACATGGCGTCCAAACCGGTCGTGCTTAACACGTGTTCGGCTTTTCCACGTGGTAAGGCAAATTCGGATTAACACTCAAATCTATGCATAGCAAATTCCACAAACATAATTTCAACAATAATATAAATATATCACGATGAAACAGAAGTATGTTCATTTACCTGTTTGACAAAGTCAGGCACGTGGCTACTTGATAGAATTCTAAGATTCTCAAGTCCTGCTTCCTGGTCTATTCAGGAGAGATCTTACTGCTAACAATGTAGTTGTTTACTGCTCCTCGTTTCAAAAACGACTGCCGTTCTATCTCTCTATTTGAATCAGCCAGACCTGGCTGAGTCCATTATAACCTGTGTTCTCATTGGCTGGTAATCGACTCGCCTAACGTAGCTACGATGATATCATTTCCTGCCGATTCAACATACACAGTGCTGACGTCACTACACTGTTTGCGTCAAGCTCGCAGTGTGTGTACCTCAGTTATACCATTGCTATGCCTGATTACTTCCATCGTCTGCTGCAGCCTAACATTAACATTCTAAGATTACAATGACTAAACAAGGCTAAATAGTAAAGTAAGCAGGGTAAAACTAGTCATCTCGCGACAGCCTGACAACAAGAGAACAAACCCCTTCCGACAGCCTGAACACGGACAATCTCTCCCAACCATGACCTATCGCATCCCACTTCGCCATACGACATAATGAAAACTACTGAAATATTCCACGATGTCCTGCAAGCGGCTCCTTTCAAACAGTTCCGGATATCTTGCAAACGACAACGCTACATTTAACTGTATGATTTTCTACAAACTTCAACTTTCGAATATTGTCTGATTACCACTATCAATTTCTCCTTTTTTTGTAGGTATTCCGGTAGACAGTAACTTTGAATCACTCTCAGGTTCCTGCTGTATTCCATCTGAAATTATTAGAATTTTGGAAAAAATATTTCAGCATTTCCAAAACCATTATGGCGTGTTCCAGTTTGCACACACTGATCTTGCATTTCCGGCAAACGGCAACTTTTAAACAGTTTTTAAAAATTGCCGGGAATAGTCTATCTTCCAAACAGTCCGGAATTTCTGGTAGACAATGTTTTATTTTTTTTTTTAAAACCACAAAAACGAACAACTCCGGACATTCGATGATTAAACGACATCGTGAAGATTAATGACTCTTTCATTACTATCCAGACATATACTAGATCTTTCCAGATACATTAACATGCTCGAAGCAATTTCAAAGGAATAAACAAGATTTAGCGACCCAAGCTCTCCGGTCAGCGATCAAGGAAAGATAAATACTGACTAATTACCTTTCTTGATTCCTCCTCCTAACAAACTTGGGAACGGTCTTCAGCGAGCGTCGGTGAAAGCGCTGATTTTGTCGCCTTTAAGATTGACAGAATAAACGGAGTTATTATATGAAAGGCAATTAATAACTCTGAGGCACTTTTAGTGTACACCTATTTTCTTTACGTCTTTCCTGAAATTGTAGTCTTTAGATGACCGTAAAATTGTAAGAAAATGTGAAAAAATTCTTTCCATTCATTATTTGTTTTTGAAAAATCCTTCTGTCATTTTTTTTGTTCATGTTGTGTATCCAAGTACAGAATCAAGCTCAAAATAATAATTATTTTTATTATATTTTAAAAAAACACAACATCTAATCATATAAGCCGACCTACTGGACAATAAATTAAAGCATTTCCTAACCGAACGCTCACATCAAAACCTGTGTTATAAATAGAACTCATAGTTTGTAAATCAGATGGCAAAAAAGGACGAATATGATTGCATTAAAGTAATATATGCGTTAAAGTTTCATTACATATGCAGTTCACTTTTTTTTACAATAATTTGTTTTAATTGAGTTTAGTATTATTCTATGTGTCATGCTTAAAACTGATTTGGTGATTCCACAAGTTTAAATATATTAGGAAATGTAATTGTTGACCACATAGCTGCATCTCCAGACGAATCAATTCAATTATTTTTTCAACTTGACAAGAAATGAAATTATTAATCAAATAAAATGATGTGCTTGGAATCAGTGGTATGAGAAACACAAACAAGAAGTCATTGAAACACATTATTTGGATAATTCACCAGTATCCAAAACTGTTATAGGTCTTTCAACATCTTTTCTTATTAACAGTTTATTTCACAGAATAAGACTAGACGCTTGGCATGCTCGTTTCTTAAATCCTCCAGTTTTTTGTAATTGTTGTAGCATTTTGAATGTCAATAAAATTATAACCATTTTCAGCCTATACTCATTAGATTAAATAAATTAAAACTACCTATGTCAATCTCAAGTATTGTATATCCAGAAGAACATTCTGATTGGTTATTGAGCTTAATGCGTATAGATTTAATTAGAAGTCATTAATTATTCAATTTGTTCTAACTATTAAAAAAAACTTCTAACAATTAGTCTAGCAATTTGTTTTTATTCTTTGCACATAATTTATTTAATGAAGTATTATTAGTTTCAAGAAATATTATTTATTTATTTATTTTTGGAAGGGAGAGAAAGGGGGGGCGATTGGAATTATTTATTAATTTGTTTTAATTTTGATTGATTATCTTATAATTTTTCTGTTACTTTTTTATAGGGAGTAGGGAATGGTGGAAGGGGTTAGGGGCCTGGAGGCTCAACTTCAACTTTCTGTAAGACGCAAATGACATTTATAAGTACTTTGTTCTTCACAGGTGAAGTTGAATGTATGTTTTTAAAAGTGTATGTGTATGTCAGTAGTATGATGCTTTATATGGTTGGATTATTGATTAATTAATAAATTGTTTATTTTGAAAAATATCTATGATGTAAGCATGGCAGATTTTGTTAATTGTTTATGTTATAACAGTACAATTGATGTTAATCCGATGAATAAAATTTGATACAAGATTACACAAGGTTTAAATAAATGTAATCTCTTTCACAAATTTATTTTCTATCGAGTTTTGAATTTCTTTAGAAGATAACGGTATTGTTATTGCCTGTGAGTTAATATTTGAAGCTCCACATTTTGCAGCACTATCAGCCCAATCATTATAAAGTAATTCACAATGTGATGGAATCCAGCAAAAGTTCACCTGAGTACCCTTAGTTATCAAACCATGAATAATATTGTTAATTTCTAAAATATTTTCTTTTTTTCACGATGAAAAGCAGACATGGACATATGACAATACTAAATATTCTCATAAATAGATTTGAGATTTTATTAAGACCAATTAATATCGGAATTAATTCAGCAGTGAAAATGGAATACCATTTACCTAAATAATATGATTCTTATTAATTAAAATCCGTTATTACAAACGCTGCTCCCACTTCACCTGTTTCAAAATCATAACCATCTGTATATATTTTTAAATGTCCATAATACTTTTCATACATACGATTTCGTGCTTCAACCGCCGTGAAGTGTATGTATGTAATGATTCCTTTTTAAATTACAATAATTAATATCATAAATTGCCTTTTTAATTTCCCACATAGATGCTGGTGAAATTATACCTTTTTGGGAATTTTCAATATACATTACATACTTAGATATTTCGTTAAGGTATCTATTGTTTTGAAAGAGTGCACTTGCTGGGCCTGTTTGAGAAAAGCTATATCAGATGGGATGAACAACTCGTCAATACTGTCATGAACTGCGCTTGCTCTTACTATTTATTTGGCACATGATAACTTTCGCCATTCAGCAAGTGGAATAATACCTGCAAGTTTATATGCCTATATAGTTTGTGTAGACCACTAGCGCTAATTACTTAGCTTTACTGTCTAAACTTTGTAATTTTTTAAGATAGCATTTAGGGGCTGAAAAATACGCTTCCTGTCCGTATGTTATTTTGGATCTCACTAAAGCAGTGGCTAAATGAACCAGTGTTTTTACACCTTGTTCCCAATTTTGTCTGCTAATAATTTTCAATAAATTATAACTTTTGATAGCTTTTTGTATTAAATATTCTATGTCTTTTCCATTTTTAGTTTGCCTGTTAAATATACGCCTGAAAATGTAACCTCTTTTACGTACTTGAATTCTTCGTTTTTAATGTTTAATTTTGGAAGTTGTCTAAGCTCCTGACCATTATTAAACAATACCAAGTTTTTTGTTGTTTTTTTCTGTACACAATTCAGGACTGTTTTGATTCATATAATGACCAATATTATTTATTTCTTGTTGATATAATTTAATTATATATTTTTGTACAAAGATGTTTTCTTCTTTAAATGTACATTCATCAATAATGCTCATCCATAATGCTAAGTCATCTGTATATTGAACAAGTGACACTTTATTACTTAATGCACGTGGTAAATCATACATTAATATATTAAATAAAATCGGTGAAACTATATATTCCTCTGGAATTCCCATATTAGTTTTATAGCTAGACGAATGTGAATTCTACACTTTTACCTTTATATTTTTATCGTTTAAAAACGTGCCAATATAATTATAAACACGGCCCCATAAACCAACTGATTTTAGTTTGAATAATAATTGAGCATGCCAGACTGTCATATACTTTGGATATATGAAAAAATGTTGCTAGCACGCTCTTTCTTTTCGCAATTTGCATTTTAATATGAGTCATAATTTTTACTAAATGATCTATTATTGATCTTCCGTTTTGAAATCCAGCCTGATTAAGTGGTTTAATTTTATGTTTTATACAATAGTACAATAGTAAGACATCCTTTCTAATACAACATTTTCCGTTATTTTACATACAAGAGACATTAAAGTTATTGGTCTATAACTTTAAGTAAATGATCGGGGCTTATAGGAATTACTATAGAAGATTTCCAAAAATCTGGAATAATGCCAATAGTCCAACATTTGATAATAATATTAAGTAATTTGTAACCACATATCAGGAAGGTGCATCAGTAAGTTATAAGATATACCATCTAACCCTACAGCAGACGTTTTCTTTCCTAAATTTAAATAGCATTTTTAACTTCCTCAATATTAATTTTTGAGTTGATATATACAATATTATCTGAGGGGGTGGGGGGAGGTGCTCATATTCTTCAGTATGTTCTAGATATTCTTTTTCACTTTTAATGTTAGGTGGAAGATTATTTGAATTACTAGCATTAGCAAAATCTGTTAAAAATTCTTCAACCTTTTCTTTAAATGGCGGAAAATAATTGCCTACTAATTTTAGAGGACACTAAGGAAGCTGGAATCCGTCTCTTATTTCTGATAATTTCTACCATAATTTTGCAGCATCCTGATAATTATTTACTTGAAATTTATAATATTCATACCAGAAGTGTCTTTTTACTAAAGCAATTATTTTATTACATTTAAATTTTGCCGTTTTCATTTCTTTAAAATATTCTTCTGATCTATTTTTAACCAGTTTTTAAATGCGATCTTTTTCTCTTTTATGTTTATTTCACATTTGTCATTCCACCAAGTATTTCCTGTATGTAGTTTTTCTTATTAAAGGGTTTCTTGTTTTTCTTTCTTTTTTTTGGCGGGGGGAGGGGGGATAGAATTTTCTGCTGTTAAATGAATTTGCTGCACACATGTAACATATTCATCATTAATATTATTACTGTTCACAAAATCTTTATCATACGACAATAATAGAGATTGATACATTTCCCAATCAGCATGGCTATAAATATATTTCTGTATAATATCACGTTCAATTTCATTATCAACATAATTATTATTATTAGATATAGTAATAGGTAAGTGATCACTTATTTACGACTGAAGCGGAGTATTTACGACTGGAGGAAGAGACAGCGCGCGCGTGCGTGTGTGTGTATGTGTGTGCGCGCGTGTGCATGTGATTATATTTTGTTGTAATTCCCCCCCCACTTCTTCTCAAGTTATGCACCTTAAACAGAAAAGAACATTAAAAACTTTTAGTGCGTCCTTGTGTCACTAATTTAATTGCATTTAATTTACACCTTCAATAGAATTTCATCAAACAGAAATAACTTTGAATTCAGAAAACAAGTTAAAGTCAATAGGTGTCGTTGACAGTATTTACCACTTCAAGAAACTGGAAGGCTAAATTTAATTAGCAATGGTAGTTACAGGCCAGCATTAAAAAAAAGTTCTTCAATGGAATCCAAACAACTGAAATTCAAGCCACAGAAGACGGATCAAGTCCTCTGGGTGCCCTTGAAATTAAAAGCCATCCAGTTCGGTTGGACTGCTAAAAAATCAGTTCAAGCTACCAGTGTATTAAACTACGCGCAGCATGCAAAAATTCATTAGCAGAGCCAAACAAAACTACTGAAAAATAAAGGAATAAAACTCCTTAAAATGAGTCAGGTGGGTTTTTTTGGTTCCAAACTTTTACCCTACATACAAGAGTTTATTAAGCCACATTGAGAGCTCTCCGATGGGCGTGTAAGCAGCCTAAAACGTTATTGGGGGTCCTCGGTAAGTTAACGTCACAGGCTTACATATAACAGACTGGTATTTCCTATGCTGTCAGTGTCATTTAAGCGTTCATTCAGACTATAGTGGTCAGTTTGAGCAACCAGTGTCCACTATTTCATCTTTGAATGTGACGTCGTAATGTAAAGTCTCACATAAAATCATTGTCTCGAAAAAAACACGAATCCAACAACCTTGAAACCCAATCCTTTAAGTCTTGCCAGGGACTCGGAATTCCAAATGAACATTATCAATAAAAGAGAGTTGGAGAAACCAACAAAAGCAAATCGATGTACCAGAATACAGACATAATATTTACTTGATTAAAACCTTTTAGTCGACACAGCAAATTTTGTACTGCCTATTTATTGCTAATATAAAACTTATATCCTCCCAAAACTCTTTCACCCCTACAACAATACCTTTTTAACTGTTGTTTGTTTAATTGTTTTTAATATTAATATTAAAATTAACCTTGCTATCACATGAAAAAGATCGAATTTTTGAATACTAAATCGGTGACGTTTTGTTGATTGATTGATTGATTGTTGCTTTAGGTCCAGTTTTCAAGAAAAAAGGTAGGTCATTGATCTAGCGAAGAAGAAGATAGTATAGCAGAGTGATAGGACAGAGCAGGAATGGGAAAGAGCAAATGAGGAAGACAGTGACAGTGGGAATTTAAAACACTAAATTTCCAGAAAGTGGGGATACTATTTATACTGAAACCACCGGCACTCCAACGGGGGTACTGTTGCCGCAGTGAATCGGTCATGCCTATAGCACTGTTGCAAAACTAGTGCAGATAGAGTTATCCGGCCCTGCCTTCACCTATGCCACGTACACCGGCTAGTTCCGGTTGAGTATTAAGCATGGCAGCACGTAGACGGAAGACTTGTGGCGGAGAAAAACAGTATTGCGTTTGCTGCCCTAATTTCGCAGGAAAAGTAATTGAAGGGCGCATTGTCAAGTTACACACATTACCAGCTAACAAAACACTGAAACGATTGTGGGAACAACGTTTGCGACTGATTCGGAAAGATTACAACAATGTAAAATAAGATTCAAGATTCTTTATTGTCCAAACACAAGGCATGGATATTTGTTTAGCAGTGCAATAAGGACGGAGATAACAACATCAAAATTATTACAAACATGGACATACAATATTGATACATTTGATATACTATCAAAAACAACTTCCATACCAAAATACAAATCTATAAACACTAACACACATGCATAAACAGATAACCAGCCACATACCCATGCGTACACATTTAACACACAGATAATTATTCCACAGTATATGTATACACAACTACAACACTCACCCATTCTTCCATGCCTTAGATCCATCCTAGATCATAATAATAATAATAATAATAATAATAATAATAATCATTATAATAATAAGAGTAATAATACAAAATAATCATCATAATATTAATAATAATCGTAATCATTAGAGTAATTTATAATTATAAAATAATAATAATAATAATAACAATGCAACTACAACTAATAATAATAATAATAATAGTAATACAACAGCAGCACCAACAGACAACTAATAATTAATATATGGTAATAATGATAATAATAATAACAATACTACTACAACTAATAATAATAACAACTGAAAGACTGAAAATAATAAGACATAATTGCAGTTGCTTCACTGAATTAAAAACAAAAATTATTCTACTGTATAATAATGTTATCTTCTAGATAAACTGCAAAATTAACATTTCTCAATTAAAAAATTAAAGCAAAGAAAAAGAAAGAGACTTCGAATTTCTCGTGAATGTAGGTCACTGACAAACGAATTAGGCCTACTGAACAAACAAATCAGCAATCAATGTTTAGGCAAGCAGCCACCCTGAGTAAAATTTGAACGATTGTACAAGAGAAATATAATTTATATAACCCTGCATCTTTCTTGCTTCAACCGGAACTAGCCGAACCCAAGGGCCGCAACCGATCCGCCACTGTCGCTTTCATTATGAAACAGTGCTATAAAGGAAAGACAGGTTTTCAACTGGGGCTTTCACTTTTCCCTTTATAGGTTAGAACAATCTACAGTGGCAAGATTGCTCATGACCCCAAGGGGTGACGTTTTGTAAGACCAATGGGATGAGAATGCAGAGAACATGACTTCGGAATTCTTTTTTGTTATTGCTGTAAATAAAATTTTTCAAACTTCTTCTTAACAACTTTGAACACGGAAAGGAGAAAATTAATTCAACAGTAAACAGAAAGAAGTTTGTCTACAAACATTTATTTACTACGCAGATCGCCAAGAACTAACTTCAAAAACTCGTCTATGGGCGCATGATGCAAGTCTCTAATGCTATCTTGAACGAGCGCCTGCCACTTAGAGAAACAAAAGACTGACTGACGGAGATGTTTCGTAAGAAAACTTGGATCAGGCGATGTTGTCTGATTTTCACACTTGACGAAGCTTTACAAGGAAGACTTTCTTGATTTTGTGATTTTATTTTAAATTTAATTTTGTTCGAAGACTTTGTTTATTTTTCTAGTTTTATTTGCTTCCTTATCTTTATCGTCCTCGTTGATTCTTCTTCTTCAAACAAAGTAAGAAATTCGTCCTAAACCAGAGTAGTCTGTGGAAAAGCTTGATTATATCGTAGACGTGAGAGATTGTGGATCACCCTGAACATTGACGTGCATACATACCCGGAGTAATTACATTCTTAGAAGCAATATTACAGAAGGAAGAAAACACCTTATGGACTGCATAAGTGCTTATCCGACGAAAAACCCAACAACGTTCAGCTATTCATATTATGCAATATTTTATGTTTTGAAAAAGCAAGCTGAATGAGTGTAGATTACAAAGAAACGGATATCTAAGACATACATTTCATTACGTAATCTGGAGATGAGGCTAAGGGTGCAATATATAAGGCGGCAAACAAACATCCTGCGAGCATAGAGTCTCCTCTCTGAAAATCCTTACGGGAAGAGAGGGGACTGATAAACACACACACATCCTGCGAGTTGATTAGCGTCGTAGTTCGTACAAGTCAGCGACACCTTGGTTCTCACCGTCCATTTGTAATCACAAGCTACTTCCTCCATCCGGGGATCGCCTACTAGAGGTCATCCGTTATACCTTGTGTATGTACTGTAGGTCGTCCACCTCCATCTCCCCCCACCCCACGCCTCTTTGCGATAGTAACACGACAAATGCCAACTGGACGGTATCTCCATCCTCACTTCACACCCCACAACCCCTGCCCCACATCCCCTTTCCCTCAATCCCGCCCCATTTCTCCCTAGTCCTCAAACCTATCATACCACCTCCTGAAACTCCATTCTAAATTACTCCCTTCTCCCAACCTTCACGACACACACCTTCACTTCCCAATGTCTGTTGCATGGTCGTGGTCGTGTGGTCTTTAACCCCAAACCAAACTATTTTCGTGTAAGAATAATACATTTAACATCAAATAGTTCCCATCACCACCTTCTTACAGCATTCACAGCCCCCTCCTCATTTGTTACCCTAACACCCACCCACCCCATTATGTCACCCTCTTTATAATACCTTCTCCCAAATCATCCAGTCTCTTTGTGTTGGTCTTTCGACTTCAGAGAGGGAGAGAGAGAGAGAGAGAGAGAGAGAGAGAGAGAGAGAGAGAGAGAGAGAGAGAGAGAGAGAGAGAGAGAGAGAGAGAGAGAGAGAGGGTGTTGTGCATACGACAGGGCACAGCTGCTTCACAGCGAGTGGACTGAGGCTCCATCTTCGTTTTCCTTCAGGATTGGTGATTCCAGCCTGTACTGCTTTACACCCCTGCCGACAATTGTCAGAGAACACAGAGTTGCTGCGACCCTCTACTGCATGGTGCAGTCGACTGAGCAGGCCTGACCCCATTACCCTTTCCTGCATACAGGGGGTCAATGGAGCGGTCAAGCATTGGAGGAATCTGTGCCGATTTCCTGTCGTTATTAGGTAGACCGGGAAGCTCGCCTTGTTCTTGCTCAAATCTCTGGGCTGGAAGATAGCCGATCTCCTGCGTAGTGCCGTCGGCTCAGTTGATAAGGTTCAGCCGCTCGTTAAGGCTTCCTGGTGGATTGCGTGACCCAGTCACAGCAGCTCAAATTGACCAAACTGGGTGATTTGGGCCAGTTGTCGATTGCTTGTTCGATCCCGGTCCCTGAGGTCGAGGTAGTGATACGGGGTACTAATCGGGGTCTTGGTTAAAGAGATTGCGAACGCCTGCGAAGGAGTGGTGGGGCCGGACGGCACTATTGAGCCCTGCGTTGTTAGAAGTTTCAGGAGCCTCCCACTGGCTGGTGGCGAGCCGTCTAGCTCGATTCGTGTTACCTTCGAGGTGGCGGCACTGTCTGTGACCCTGCTGCTCAAACGTCGGAAGTACCCGATCACCCATTTTGGGGCCCCGGTCCTTAGGTGTTTTCGGTGCCAACGCCTGGGTCACATAAAAAAAAAACTGTCGGTCTGACCTGAAGATCTATACCACGTGTGGCGCTGCTGACCATGCGGGAGCGAATTGTAAAGCTACCAAGCGTTTCTGTCTTAACTGCTGAGGGGATCACTCGGCGGCTAATCATAACTGTCCTGCTCGCAATGAGCGCTCTCTGGCGAACCAACTGCGAGCAGAGACCTAAATGCCCCCGTGCTCAGGCCCCACACCTACGGTAGCTAAAATTGAAATTCAACTCGATTCCACTTCTGCTCCCATCCTGGTAAAGCCTGACGCCGCGACAGCTGCTGCCGTGGCGCCTGCGGCTGCGTCTCACCCCCAGCTTCCCGCACCCTACCCGGAACGCTATTGTCGCCTGGCGACAGAGAGCGAAATTATAGGGCTGCTTGTCGTGGTTCGGACTCGATCGGGCGAGTCCTGCACCCCGATCAAGGTCAACGAACTGAAGCCGGATTCGGGGCCTGATCCCTGGGCGGCCACACATAAACTCGAGAACTTGATTGATAACCTTACCAAACTGATTACATCCCTGGTCGAATCCGTACATTCTTTAACTACCTCTACCCAGGCTCATGCTGCGCCGATAGCCCCTGGGACCGGGACTCCCATGGCTCGACCCTTGGAAGGGGACGTGTCTTCGGCCCCCAGAGGGGAGGAACCGTGGACAGGTTCGCCCCGGCGGTCCACCCCACCCGCCCTCATCTCGCACCCTGCCGTCCTCCTGGCAAGGGAGGAATTTTTGGATCAAATTGCCCCTGTGGTCTCCCGGGATATGCTCCTTCGGGTTAGCAATTTGATGGATTCTGTCGTGTGCCCTCGGCGCCTGATAATAACTATTTTTGAGTCGACCTTTGTGCCCTTATTAGGAGCTAGGTTCCTAGTTGTCTGGCGGTTTTTTTTTTCTTGTCAATTTTTCAACTTTTATTTTAGTAATCCGGCTGTGTATGTCTCATACCAGTTTGGACGTTTATAGCGTGCACATATCCTGTAAATTCTTAATTCTTGTTACTTTGTAAAGGTTTTTAAATTGTCTATTGTCCGGTTTTATTGGGGGTTTTGCTTAATAAACTTATTTGGCTGTTTTAACTAAGGGACGTTATTCCCACCTGTTGATTTTTGGATTCTTATCATTATTCGGCTATCCTTTTTGTTGAAAATAGCACACCAGGCCTGGCCTGATTTCCCTCCTTCCTTTTCCCCTCTCCATGGCTCATCGCAGGATCCTTTGGGCTTATCGCCTTGCTGCACATAACTTTCCCCCGTCGGCGTGTCTGTCATCTTCTTGCTACCGCCTCGAGCGCTCCACTTCTACATGTCTCATTCGGATGCCCGGTGCACCTCCCATCTTCACACCGTCATCACTTCCCTTCTCCGCCCTACCTCTGAACCACAACCATGACCTCTTTACTACAGTTCCCTGTACGCTTTGTGTCCGGGGACTCAAATCTACAACCACCTCCAGTCTCCACAAGGTTCTCCGTTTCGCGTTAAAAACCCACCTTTGTGCTCCACTTTTCATTCTTGTATACTAAACAAAATATGTTTAAATATCACCTCCACTATCACCACCCTTTATCTGCAGTTTTTACACTGTCCTTTCCGTTTCCTCCACCATCACATCCATAACTCCTTTCACGCCTCTTTGCTGTCCCCCTAAACAACCCCCGCATCCCTTACAGACACCGTTTCCCATTTAAATCCATCTTGGCTCTCTTGTTGTCTTTCAAGTCGGTGCTCAGTCTCCTCTTTACGGCCATGTGCTTGTTCTAAATTGCCTTCGTTTTTACGTCTTCAAAGTTCCACAAGACCCGGAAGTGTTGCCGTTGAGTCTAAAAGTAGGATAGGAGAGAGGAGAGGGTGAAAGAGGAAGGGGACGACGTAGAAGAAGAAGAAGAAGAAGAAGAAGAAGAAGAAGAAGAAGAAGAAGAAGAAGAAGAAGAAGAAGAAGAAGAAGAAGATGTCGTTGTTAATGCTGTTATTTGTGGTGGTGGTGGTGGTGGTGTGTGGTAACGCAAGATTTCCCTAAAAATCCTTTAAGGAAGTAGGACGAGATAACTTTATTTAAAGTGAATCTGCAATAATTTTGCTCCTTAACTCCTTGTACCTTAATTTACACTTGCTTCCAAATTGTATTTTAACATTATTTATTTATTTATTTACTTTTTATTTTATGTATTTCAGTATTTATGCACCAAGCTTATAAAATGAAACAAAAAGAATGGCTAACAATAATATTAACAAAGAAATGTGAGGAAAAAATGCTGTATTTAAAAGAAAAGTAGTAAAAGGGTTTAAAGAATTGTTCCTCAGCAAGAGGGCCCAGTGGGAGGTCCTTTCTGAAGTATCCCTTCAAATGTGTGTACTGCATTATTGTTTATCTGTTTATGCATTGTTTATTTCGTAGTTGATATTGTGGTTGTTGGTAAACTGCTATGAAAGCTATGTACCATTATACTATAGTCCACGTGTACAAAACCCACCAAAAAGGTAACTCTAGAAACAAACAGAATAATCCAGTTGGAAAGAACGCCAGAGCGAATGCTTGGGTGTGGGAGGGGAAAACATACAACCCTAAGGCGCTGGTTTTAAGAAGGCACGAACAATTACACTTATTTCGCGTTCCGGAACCAGTAATTTTCTGGAAAGGGAAGCAAAACACCGGAATTTGTGTCATTTGCTGCGAAACTAGCCCGGCCATCTTGTTTCTTCTGTCTGCCTTGTGCAGATAGCGCACCGAGGTTGAGATTATGTGAAAGTTCAAATTATTAGGTGTTGTAACGTTGATGGATCCCGCCCCCTCCTGTCCTCAGTGGCAGTGTACTTTTTGCGATGTGATTCTCGCGCGGAGAAAGTGTCTCAAAACGTCACCCTTATGTGTGACAAGTATGATCCAATCAGATCATGAGTGCATCGTGGGTCGTATTAGATGCACTTCTAAACATGTTGGTGGGTCAAATTTGAAGTTGGTGGTGAGTCATATACCATCTTGTCATGAGTGATACCGCAATGTACCGTCGCACTCTCGCTTTATACTAAAGAATCCCAGAATTTCACCCTAATAGGTGTCGAAGCTGTGTATGAACATGTAAATATAATTATTTTCATGCAGTTGGGAGATTGAGACCAATCTGAAAACGAGAAAAGAAGTCTTATCCAACAAAAATGAGAGAATTACAGTACATTACATGATTATTGATTTAGGTCCAGCGGACTCTTCCGAGCCAAACCAGGACCGGACAACCCCCGATCCGCATAAAAGATCTGCTGAAACAACCCTAGTGGTAAAGCTGAAAGCTCTTCACCAGCCAGTCACTTTACAATAAAGACATCCCACGCAGGGGACGCTGAGGCTGTACTCTAATTTATCGAACCCCCGTTTACAAAAACAAAATAGAATACAAACATCATTATAAAATATAAACAAATCACATACATATAAAATGCCTACATTGCTAAATAATAACATCATGATAGGGAGCCATAGTGACCACCTGGCAGAAAGCGTCCAATATTCCCAAGCTGATCCAACAGACCTCATACACAAGTAAGGAGTCTTGTCCCGGAAGAGTTTTCAAGAAAAAACGTAGGTGACTGGTCTAGCGAAGAAGAAGATAGTATAGCAGATTGATGGAACAGAGCAGGAATGAGAAAGAGCAAATGAGAAAGACAGCGACAGTGGGAATTTAAAGCACTAAATTTCCAGAAAGTGGGGATACTATTTATACTGAAAACCCCGGCACCCCAACGGGGGTAAATGAGAGAATGGGCGTGTGGAAAAGAGTAGAACGGGTAGAGGAGTAAGTACAGGAGGTGAGGGTGTGGGGGCTAAAGTTTGAAAATAATAGGTATTTGGACTTCGTCGTTGGTCGTCATCTCCAACTACGAAGTCCGACAGACCATCACACAAGCCATTGGACAAAACGATAACCTGCTCACAGTGGTGTAAAAACGGAAACTCCGATGGTATGGCCATGTCACCAGATCATCAGGTCTTGCAAAGACCATCCTGCAAGGCACAGTGCAAGAAGGTAGAAGAAGAGAGAGAGACCGAAAAAGAGGTGGGAGGACAACATTCGAGAATGGACTGGTTTGACACTGAGCGAAACCATTCGGGTTGCTGAAGACAGGGAAAGATGGAGTACGCTGGTTAAACGATCACCTGTAGTGCCCCTACGACCTCCGAGTTACGGGATAGGATAGGATAGGATAGGATAGAATAGGTATTTGAAAGCAGCTTTCCATCTGTCATTTCAACGTATTATTTGCATTTTACTCAACACACCCGCTCACCCACAGCACTTTTTCTTATCTCATTTCTGCTCTGTTTGCACCGCTGCTTTGCACTGTTTTGCATTTGTCAAAGTTTTTGCTGCTGCTTTGTGAACAACGACTTTACTGTTTTCCTTCTGGTTCTACAGCCCATGCATCAATATTGAACCGCTGAAGTTATTTGTTTGCCTCTTGCTCAAATACCCTCCAGGCGAAAAAACAAACTTTGCGTCATGTGGCACTCGAGAAATAGTAGCATGACGTCTGTTGCTGCCGAGAATAAGGCTCAGACAGGACGTCTGCGGGTCCTATTGTCGGACACTGCTCTCTATGGCTCACAATTTGCCACAGCACAGCAATATTGTGGAAAACATTAAGATGAGAGGGTCACAGGTTTCTTTTTCAGACATTGTTTGGTAAGCCTCAGAACTTAACAAATAATGTGAGGGGAAAATAACCATGATATAATACAATGAACAACCGTTTGAAATTTTCCAAACAACCTTTGCGCATGTTGGCTTGCCCTGATCGGATTACATCTTCGCTGTTGATTGAGGCTTTTCTGAACAAATTTATCACAGAAATATTATATTTAAAACAAGGGGACAAGGCAAACTAATTGCAAGTAGTGCATACAGAAAGTCTCCCAAATAGGGTATGCACATGTTGGCTTGCCATCATCGTATTACATTAATTGTTAGCTTGTGATTCATATTGTGCTAACATGTGCGAAACTATTTTGAAGTGAATTAAATCTCGGGCCTTTTATGCACACTGAAACCATTCGAAATGCATTTGCTTGTTTACATTTAGCTTTATCGATCAACTATTTCTTAACTACCCTAATGAAAGGATTGACCCGATACGCTCGTACTGAACTTACGCCTGAACTTACATAATAATTATGTAACTGAACTAAACCACACTGTGTGGGGTTTATTCAATAAATTTCAAACTACAAATTAACGCTATTCGTGTGAACCGTCCGAATGTAATAACTTTATATAATGCATAGCTTTTCGAAGAAAAACAATTGTGCAAAAGGGATTTATTACTAACTGTTCCACATATATAAATTAGCTCTTGGAATAAAAACTGAGAATTCATTTTTTTTGTTAGTTCTGTTGGGTGTTGTATTGTCCTCTTTAGTGTCTTGTATTTTGTCGACCTGACGAAGGAGATTGGCTCGAAAGTTTGCATGCATTGTTTTGTCTTGCTTTTGGCCAAGTTCGTATTCCTATGGTTTATGTATCTTTTTGTTTCTGTTTAATATAATTATTTAAGCACATTAACCCAACATCTGGCTCACATTTCTATTACATTAAAAAACAAAAAAAAACTGACCAACAACAGGAAACCCACCCCGCCCTTTGAGCCAGTTGTGTGCTGTTGAAGTAGTTTCTGGCGCCAGTTATTGAGGTCTGTTTTGTTGACTACCGTATTTCATTTTCATCTGAGCAGCTGTTGATTTTCTGCTGGTCAACAACGTGCCAGGGTTAATTATTCCTTTATTTTGCCGTTCTTATAGATAGCGCTTTTGCAGGTGAATGGTTGCTCGCCGCGCTAGCCGATACAGGATCTAACCTCAAGCCCCCACAGGCGCCAACTTGCTCCCTTTGGGGCATCGTATGAGGCCCAGTCAACTGAGCACAGTCTTCGGCGACAGGGGATGTACATGCTTGCTGTTTGCATTTATGTAGCTCGCGCTCTAGAACGTGAGGGTCGGGATCTTTAAAGTCCATGCGATGAAGTGCGTGCGTGCACAAACTAGACTTCGTTTTATTCTCTAATCCCAAGGACAGCTTTACAGCGCTTAGTATAAAGTTTTAGCATTAATTTAAAGGCAAACTGTAACAATCGAACTTTAAATAGCCTTGAGAGTATCACGTTTGAGGAAGTATGGATTTCACGACGTATTGACTACACATTTTAATCAGCTTTCCCACACACGTGCCAGAATTATTGATAAAATGTATTTTATACCAGTATTACGTTTCAGCACGTATTTTTACACCCCTAATTAAACTTACATGTATTTTATTGAGTATCCACTCACCTGTGCCATAAAATCAGCCTTTTATGTACATTGGGACAGTATCACTTGTAAGTAGTGACATATTATCCAGGGACTTTTTAAACTGCATACGCACCCGCCCCGACAGCTTTCACCTCGCTTTCACCTCAATAATGTCGATCATGAAGCTCTTCTATCATCGTACGATCTAGTGTAGAAGTTTGATGAAAACAAATATCTCGGACTCATTGCAAATTCGCTATAGTTGCAGTAAAACAAATACTACGTATAGAGGCGGAGAGACGGAGTTCAAAGGCAGTGGGTGATATTTGGTGAGTGTTTGTGAGAAATACATAAATACGTGTCTAATCCCAATTCTTCTTGCTTTAGACTACTACTACCCTTACTACTACCTCTACAACTACTAACTAACTAACCCAGCCCAGCCCCGAGCCCAAACCAACTAAACTAAACTAAAACTAAACTACTTATCTTCTGACTAACATAATTAACGACAGTCTCGCTTCCGGCACTATTCCTGCCATTTTCAAAGCTGCTGTTGTAAAGCCACACCTCAAGAAGCCGTCTCTGGACCAAAATAACTTGAAAAATTACAACCAGTCTCCATTTATTCTTTCTTGTCCAAAATCCTTGAAAAAATCGTTCTGCAACAGCTCTTCACCTACCTCATTGATCATGACCTCATCCCTCACACTCAGTCCGCATACAGACCTCACTACATCAAGCTATCCAACGATATCCTTCAGGCTCTGGATGTTGGCCATGCATCTGTTCTTGCTCATCTTGATCTTTCTTCTGTCTTCGACACTACTGACCATCACACTCTCGTTCAGCGCCTCTCCTCTTTATACGGCATTTCTGTCTCTGTCCTGGCATTGTTTGAGTCCTACCTCTCGGGCAGGTATCAGACTGTCAGTTGACGAATTCTCATCTTCCCCTGCGGATCTATGCTTTGGTGTCCCTCAAGGGTCAGTCCTTGGGCCTGTCTTATTTATCCTCTTTACCAAACCTCTATCCTCTGTCTTTCACTTTTTCTCAATTCTCTTCCAGTCCTTCGCTGACGACATTCAGTTGCTCCGCTCCTCTCCTCCTGCTCAGGTGCAGGCTAGCGTCCCGACTCTCGAGGCATACATCACATATGTCAAAGACTGGATGTCACAAAATAGGCTTAGACTCAATGATGACAAAACCTAAATCCTTCTCCTCTGCAAGAAAACTTCAGAAACATCCAGTCTCCCACGCTCTATTAAAGTAGGCAATTCCACCATTTCTTTGTCTTCTCATGCTCGTGACCTTGGCTTTCTCATCTGTTAAGATATGTTTTTTGAAAAAAAAAAAAAAAAACAACACATTTCCAGCCTCTGTCGCTTAGCATACTTTGAAATTCACAAGATCTATTGGCCAGTTTCTCTCTGACAAGCTACCCACACTGTTGTCTGCGTCTTTGTCCTGTCCAAACCTAATTCTCTTCTTGCTGGTGCACCTCACTCAGTATGTGATGTGTGTGTGTGTGTGTGTGTGTGTGTGTGGGGGTGTGGGTGTGTGTGTGTGTGTGTGTGTGTGAACTTTACCCATCAAAACTGATGGTGGGACCGGCTGGTCATGGTTACTAGATAAAAAGTCCAGTCCAAGGCTGTTACGTTGAAACGTGAACGAAAGTATGTCGGAAGCGCGCACGATAGATCTAATCGTTTCGTTTTGCAAAGTATTCAATAATGGTGTTTATTTACCTTTGATTTGAGTTTGCATTGTTATTAGGAGAGGCTTTGTATAACGTTGATAATTTGCGTTAGTCGATATTATTTGAGAATCTTCTGGATCTGCGTGTTTACTCTTGATAGAAATTTCCGGATGGATATCGAAGGTCGTGAATGTTCCCGGAAGTAGAGAAAATGTGAATGACGTAAGTCAGTGATGACGATCTTTAGTTCGATTGGTGGCAGTGCGTCATTTCTACCACGTACCAAATCGTTCCAGAAAAGAGAGAGGTTATTTAATCGTGAGCCGAGTCATTGTTGAGAGAGTAAAGTTGTTGATAGTGAAACTGAGAGTTGCTGTGAAAGTTGTTGAGTTGAATTGAGAATTGTATGCAGTTGTTGATGTGTGCTGAATAAAAGGGGAAAACTTCATACGTCGACTTTGTGAATTGTATGCTGTTTGGACGGGCTGTGTGAATAAACGAATCTGAGTTACACAACTATCAGGAATTCAAGCATCGGGGCTGAATCAGATACTGATAGAAAACACCAACATCGAAATTGAGTGTAACATTTTGGGGGCCAAGCCGGGATTCACGCCATAGCCAAGGGTTCAACTGCTACAACAAGCGAGTCAACGTTACGAGAAGCAGTCATCGAGGGTAGCCGCCAACGAGTTGCGTCGAGAGGGGCCAACATACTGGGACTACATCACCGATAGGTTCGGGTTGACTGCAAGGGCGTGTAGTCGCTGAAGAGTTGCTTCGTGAGCGAACAACAGATCGGGACTACGTAGCTGCCGTAAGACTACGTCGAGGGACAGTCTCGGAGCTACATCGCCAGTGTTACAGAGAGCGGCGAGCGGACGTCGCGTCTACTTCAGCACAGGAGCGTATACATCAACACCAGCGTGGTGCAGCGTCGCATACGACGAGGACAGCGGGGCCTGCGTCAGCGAAGGCGACTAGTGACAAGCATCAGCGCTACTGCAGAAAGCGTGCTGTTCTAGAACAGTCTAGAAAGGTACAGCACAGTCAAGAACTTTCCAGAAAAAAAAGAACTCTACAGTCAAGAACTTTCTAGAAGAAGAACCTTCCAGAAAAGAACTTTCTTTAAAAGAACTTTCCAGAAGCATCAAGATGGCTGACTTCTGGCAGAAAGGGGTTGAACTGAATCTAAAAGGCAAGCAACTGACGGAGTACGTCAAGTCTCAGGAGAGAATACGAGAAAGAGAATTGGAAGAGAAGCGTCTAGAAAAAGAAATAGAACTAGAACAGAAGCGTCTAGAAGTAGAAGAGCAGCGTCGCCGTGAAGAACGAGAATTAGAGGAGCAGCGTCGCCGTGAAGAAAGAGAATTAGAACAGAAGCGTCTAGAAATTGAACAGCAGCGGCAAGAAAAAGACAGAGAATTCGAGCTGAAGCGTCTTGAGTTTCAGCTAGAAATGGCGCGTATCCAGCAACAGCAGAATGCGCCACAAGTTATCAGTGACAACACGGCTCCAAAATTGCCAGCTTTCGTCGACGGGAAGGACCAGATTGACAGTTATCTGGCGAGATTCGAAAGGTTCGCTGAAAGCTCTAATTGGCAACCTCAAGACTGGGCAATTCGACTGAGTGCACTTCTGACGGGGCAAGCTCTCGAAGTTTACACCAGACTGTCGAACGATGACGCCAAAAACTACGACGTCTTGAAAGAGGCCCTGTTGCAGTGCTACAACTTTACAGAGAAGGGCTACCGTAAACGCTTCCTTGAATGCCGGCCTAAGTCAGACGAGACGCCAAAGCAGTTTGTGGAGCGCCTGTCGTCATATCTACACAAGTGGGTGGAGTTATCAGGCGAAATGAAGTCTTACGACAGTCTCCATGACCTGATTGTGAAAGAACAATTTCTCAATGCCTGTCACAAGGACCTAGCGACCCACTTAGAAGAACAAAAGCTGCAGACGCTTAAAGATGTGACTGAGGCTGCTGAAA
Organism: Oncomelania hupensis; assembly: GCA_036898135.1. Lineage (NCBI taxonomy): Eukaryota > Metazoa > Mollusca > Gastropoda > Littorinimorpha > Pomatiopsidae > Oncomelania > Oncomelania hupensis. The sequence continues at coordinate 102,061,068 of CM072512.1, read as the reverse complement.
GATATCTTATCGCTCATGGGAAAACCCTGGGGCCACCCAGCGCGACGAAACATTTTCAGAAGACTGCAAACCATGGGAACCAGATCCAAGGAAGCCAGACGAGCCAGAGACAGACAGACTCCACGCCTCCTCCCAGGGAAGGGCATTCAAGGGGCTGTTTCACCTGCAACGCTACAGACCACAGAGCTTCTAACTGTCCTCAAAACAAAAGTAGCGGACAGCGGAGCAGTACGGACAACGCAGCGGCGGGCAACCGGCAGAGGCGGTTCTCCAATCAACGGCAAACCAGTAGATCTGACCATCAAGTGTGCGGCGGGAGCGTCATTCTTCCGAGTGAAACCGAGCGCGCAGCTACTCCCGCGGACGTGCAAGAGTGCATAACCGATGGCCAACTTCTCCTTGCCAACGGAAAATCCATCCCCGTCGTCGCCAGCGCAGCTGTGACCGTCCAGAACATGCCTGTTTCAAAGGGACGCGTCGGAAATCATGAAGTGACTGTTCTAAGAGACTCTGGCTGCAGTGGGGTCATCGTCAGAGAAGACCTAATCGCTAAAGAACAGTTCACTGGCGATTCTAAATGGACACTCATGGCCGACAGCAAATGTGTGAAAGCGCCAGTTGCAAAAATTCATGTCAACACCCCTTTCTACATAGGCGAAGTCGAAGCGGTTTGCCTGAAGAAGCCGCTGTATGATTTGATGATCGGGAATATCGACGGCGCGAGACGACCCGACGACCCCGATCCAGAGTGGAGTCCTGCCTCAACTCAACACGTCGAAGTTGTGGAGGAGGATCCATTGCCGTTTCCCGATGGAGACCTTACAGAGCTGCTACGGGACAATGTGGTTACTATGGCTCAGCCCTGCCGACCAGAGATCGTCGGTGCTGTTACTACCAGGGCCCAGGCCAAGAGAGACAAGACGTCTACGCCACTGAAGGTCGCCGACAACTCTAAAGCTGCCATCGTGGACAGAGATAAGCTGATCCAGCTCCAGGAAGATGATAGTACTTTAAACAAGTACAGGAACCGCCAAGACCACGTGACCAAAGGCAGTGGTACGGTCTATTTTGAGGTGAAGGCCAAGATCCTGTATCGAATCTTCCAGCACCCGAGGGTCAACGGAGGGAAACCACTACGTCAAGTCTTGGTACCGTTACCCCTAAGGCGCCAGGTGATGGAAGTAGCGCATGACTCAATCATGGGAGGTCACCTAGGCATCAAGAAGACGTCGGATAGAATCCAGGCGGTATTCTACTGGCCAGGACTTCATGCGGACGTCAGCCGTTTCTGCCGATCATGTGACATTTGCCAGAAGACCATACCTCGAGGAAGGGTCCCGAAAGTGCCTATGCAGAGGATGCCTCTGATCGACCGACCTTTCAAGAGGGTGGCCTTAGACTTAATCGGCGAAATAAGACCTCCGAGTGAAGAAGGTCATCGGTGGGTACTGACTTTAGTGGACTATGCGACTCGGTACCCAGAAGCAGTGCCACTGAAGAAGATTGACACTGAAACTGTAGCAGAGGCACTAGTGGACATGTTCAGTAGACTTGGAGTGCCTGAAGAAATTCTGACAGACCTCGGGACGCAGTTCGTCTCTGACTGCATGAAGGAGGTCAACAGACTGCTGAGCATCCGGCATTTAACTACGACACCCTACCATCCAATGTGCAACGGGCTCGTCGAAAAGTTCAATGCTACGCTGAAGTCCACCCTGAAGAAACTGTGCAGCGAGCAGCCCAGACAATGGCATCGCTATATCAACGCCTTACTTTTCGCCTACAGAGAAGTACCGCAGGAGTCCACCGGCTTCTCTCCGTTCGAGCTGCTGTACGGAAGAACCATCAGAGGGCCGATGCACATCCTGAAAGAACTGTGGACGAAGGAAGTAGACACCCCAGAGGTGAAGAACAGCTACCAGTACGTGTTTGATCTACGGTTGAAGCTGGAGCAGACTCTCGAGATAGCCAGAGAAAACCTGAAGAAGTCCCAGGACTGTGGAAAGCACTACTATGATCGTAGGGCTGTGAATAGGAAGTTTAAACCTGGCAACAAAGTGCTGGTGCTGCTACCTACTGATCATAATAAGTTGCTGATGCAGTGGAAAGGCCCGTACGAAGTGGAGACCGTGGTGGGGATCAACGACTACAAGGTGAAGGTCGGTCAGCATTCCAAGATATACCACGCCAACCTCCTTAAGCTGTACGTGGAAAGGCCATCAGAGACTGTGCACGCAGCCACAGCAGCTGTGACCGACAACAGCTTTGACAGCGAAGAACTGTTGGAACTGGGAGACTTCCACAGCAAAGAAGGCATCGATGATGTTAAGCTACGACCGAGCTTGACGGAAGGTCAAAAGACGGAGCTCAAGGACCTTATGGGCGAGTTTCCCCACAACTTCAGCGATGTCCCTGGCTCTACGACTTTGGTCGAACATGAAGTCCACACCCAGACCTGGAAGGAGCATCTGCAGACCTTGAGGGAGCTATTCCACCGTCCCGCAGAAGCCAACCTGACCGTGAGACCCAGCGAATGCATTCTGGGAAATGACAACGTCGACTGCGTCGGACATCCGATGGAAGAAGGAGACAACGGAGGACGCACTGATTCCAGGGAAGCCCACGTGATCATCGTCTTTGACCCTGGGCCGATGACGACCGCAACTGACGAGGGCGTCGTTTCCTTGCGAATGAAAGAACATTGACTGTGTGGACGAACTAAGAATATTGGTAATGACAGACTTGAAAATGAAAAACGTTGACTGGGTAAATGACCTGTGAACATTGACAGCATCCAGAAAGACTTGCAGATGAGAAACTTTGACTCTTTGTGAATGAACTGTGAACATTGACATTATCCAGGCAGATTTGAAGATGAAAACCATTGACTCTGTGTAGATAAGCTGAGCGCAATTACAGTATTCAGAAAGTCTTAAATTAGTTTCAATTGTGGACTTTGTTTATGCATTACGTTTCAACGTTGTTGAAAGAAATTGGGTAAATTTCTTCTTGAGTGGGGGGTTATGTTACGTTGAAACGTGAACGAAAGTATGTCGGAAGCGCGCACGATAGATCTAATCGTTTCGTTTTGCAAAGTATTCAATAATGGTGTTTATTTACCTTTGATTTGAGTTTGCATTGTTATTAGGAGAGGCTTTGTATAACGTTGATAATTTGCGTTAGTCGATATTATTTGAGAATCTTCTGGATCTGCGTGTTTACTCTTGATAGAAATTTCCGGATGGATATCGAAGGTCGTGAATGTTCCCGGAAGTAGAGAAAATGTGAATGACGTAAGTCAGTGATGACGATCTTTAGTTCGATTGGTGGCAGTGCGTCATTTCTACCACGTACCAAATCGTTCCAGAAAAGAGAGAGGTTATTTAATCGTGAGCCGAGTCATTGTTGAGAGAGTAAAGTTGTTGATAGTGAAACTGAGAGTTGCTGTGAAAGTTGTTGAGTTGAATTGAGAATTGTATGCAGTTGTTGATGTGTGCTGAATAAAAGGGGAAAACTTCATACGTCGACTTTGTGAATTGTATGCTGTTTGGACGGGCTGTGTGAATAAACGAATCTGAGTTACACAACTATCAGGAATTCAAGCATCGGGGCTGAATCAGATACTGATAGAAAACACCAACATCGAAATTGAGTGTAACAAAGGCTATGTTGATGATGTGGACATGACGGCTACCAACGAAGAGGATATCAGGGCAGCGGCTGAAAAGACCGATCTCTTCATGACCTACTCAGGCATGGAGGTAAAGCATCGAAAGTGTGCAGTTCTGCATGGGCAACGCACCGGTAACAACTGGAGTAAAAGTGACAATACAGCCTCTACCCAGCTTGTGGTGCAGGGATCCCCCATCCCCATGTTAGACAGAGAGCAGCCATACACGTACCTAGGCTACAACATCAACCTTGCTGCTACGGCTGAAGACGAACAGGTGGAAAGCATCGTCAGTGACTTTAAAATCACCTTGGCCAAGATCGACGTTGCCCCTCTCGGGGTAGCCGCGAAACTCCAGGCTGTCAACACCATGGCCACTTCCAGGCTGCACTTTTATTTCCCCAACATTCAGTTCACAGAGAAAGTGCTAGACGGCCTGGAAGACAGCATCGTATCCAACGTGAGACACTGGCTTGGCTTGAACAAATCGTCGACACGCTCTTTCATGTTCTGCGCACGAAGCGAGGGTGGTCTGGGTCTGTTCCATCCACGGACCATGTACTACGCCAAGAAGCTGTCCTTCATGCTGAGCGTATTGAACAGCGATGACGAGCAGACCAGACACTCGGCCAGAACATCACTTGCGCTCCATCTCACTAAACGCAAGTGTGCAGCAGCACCCGAAGACGACGATGACCACAACTTCGCTGGCTACCAGACCGATGCCAAATACCGGCTGATCAAGGCATCTAAGGTCACCTGGCGTAAGTCACCGTGGGTGCACCTCAACGACATCTGCGGTAGACTGGGGATCCAGCTCCACCTGAATGACAGCGAGCAGTACATCCTCAGAGTCAGCCCAGAAGAGGAGATCTAACTGTCCTTCGTGGAGCCCAAGGCTTTCTTCACGTCATTCAAACTACAGGGCAAGCTGGCAGAGTGGAGAGACAAAGAATGTCAGGGGCTCCTGGCGCGTACCAACAACGTCGACTTCTCACTGTCCTTCTCCCACCTGACCAACCTACATCTAAGTGACCGACTGCTGAAGTTCGTGGTGAAGGCCAGATTACAGCTGCTGGAGTGTAACGTCAGGCTCCACACCTACTATCCAGAGACTTTCTCGCAGCAGTGCGGTAGGTGTGGATTTTACATAGAGTCTGTCAGCCACTTGCTGAATGGCTGTAGGGAAAGCAAGAACTCTATTCAGAACCGCCACAACAGAGTGTTAGATATTGTGGCCAGGGCGGTGAAAGATGCTAATCCCAGAGCAGAAATCCTGGCACACTGTATTGTAAAGCCTTCTCACTTCCAGAACGATAGTAGTGCAGTGTTTGCCAACCTGCCCAACACTAGGCCTGATATGTGTGTCATAGACCATCTTAATAAAACCTCTACCATTATTGAAATAGCTGTACCTTTTGATGACTTTGTAACTGACTCCTACAATAACAAATTTAACAGATACCTCCCGCTGTGCCAGACGATTAGCGATCTTGGTTATAGCTGCAAAGTTGTGGTTCTGATAGTTGGCTCGCTAGGCCTAGTCCACAGAAGGTTTGTTAGCGGACTGAAGTTGGTGGGCCTGCCTGTTCGACGAGCCAAGGCCGTTGCCCGCTACTGTTCAGTTAGCGCTATGCTAGGGTCGCTGATTATCTGGAAGCAGCGATGTCGAGACACTCTGCCCTAATGCCTAATATGCTGTACTGTGTTGTATGCACCTGTGAATGTGAACTGGAAATAATTAAAATGAAATATAGTGTGCATGTTTTATAAGTAATCATGTTTAATATTATTATTTATATTTTGCGTTCCATTATTATATTAGGCAGAGAGAGAGAGAGACAGAGAGAGTGAGAGAGACAGAGAATGAGAGAGAGAGTGAGAGACAGAGAGAGTGAGAGAGAGAGAGAAAGAGAGAGTGAGAGAGAGAGAGAGAACATTTGCCATTGACGTATTATTTTATGTGTGTGTGCATAATTTGCTGCTGTCCAATCATGATGGTGCTTGCTTCGTGTCATCCATGTAATTCTCTAAGTGCATATATGTTCATGCGATGTTATAGAGAATAAAATCTTGAAATGTGTGTGTGAACTTTACCCATCAAAACTGATGGTGGGACCGGCTGGTCATGGTTACTGGATAAAAAGTCTTTAATGTGTGATTTTTTAAAAAGTCTAATTTCAAATAAATTAATGTATGCTGTGTATGGATTTTTGTTAAAAGGATGGATTATTTAAGTTGATTTTTTTGTTTAAATGTATGAATGTAGGCCTATGTATATATTGATGTAGTTTTGGACTTTAACCTGTAATTTGTTTTCGGAATTTTTTTTAACCTAGTACCGTTTTACTGTATAATTGTGTTGTATGTTTACTGTATTAGTGTTAAAATTACGCCTTCATTCATGTTTTCACATTTTCTTTATAGCACTGTTTCATAATGAAAGCGAAAGTGGCGGATCGGTTGCGGCCCTTGGGTTTCGGCTAGTTCCGGTTGAAGCAAGAAAGATGCAGGGTTATATAAATTATATTTCTCTTGTACAATCGATCAAATTTTACTCAGGGTGGCTGCTTGCCTAAACATTGATTGCTGATTTGTTTGTTCAGTAGGCCTAATTCGTTTGTCAGTGACCTACATTCAAGAGAAATTCGAAGTCTCTTTCTTTTTCTTTGCTTTAATTTTTTTAATTGAGAAATGTTAATTTTGCAGTTTATCTAGAAGATAACATTATTATACAGTAGAATAATTTTTGTTTTTAATTCAGTGAAGTAACTGCAATTATGTCTTATTATTTTCAGTCTTTCAGTTGTTATTATTATTAGTTGTAGTAGTATTGTTATTATTATTATCATTATTACCATATATTAATTATTAGTTGTCTGTTGGTGCTGCTGTTGTATTATTATTATTATTATTATTATTATTATTATTATTA
>CM072512.1:101999463-102049463 GCA_036898135.1 Oncomelania hupensis | reverse complement strand
GTCAAGGGACTATAATTCTTTCACAACACGCGTCACATATCTCATATTTTCTGGATGGTTGTACAATTAGGAAAAGTGCTCAATCTGGCTCCATACCACTCTACCCTAAATCAACCAATTTTCTTAGCATTTCATCACTGTCCCTTCCCGTTGTTATCGCGCCATAGCGGTCTTTGGTGTTTTTGTCTTAATCGTCTTTGTCACTTTTTTTTCTCTCTCCATCTCTTTGTTTTCTGCTTGGTAGCAGGGGTGACTCAGTGGTCCCCTGGCGTAAACGACCGTTTTGGGTAACATGGATTCGATCTCTCCTTACACAATGCTGTGTTTTGTGTGCTGGATCCACACTGCATAGCTGAGACTCGCCGAGTAAGTCTCGGTTAGCCTCCGCTACGCAGTGTGTGCTGTGCGCTGGATCTTGGTGGTTAGCGACCTTAATCCATTTTAGGGTGGAAAGCAAGCTATACAATAACATTACTTGAGAAAAGCTGTTCAGTTGGATGTGATGGATGTCTGTCTACCCAGTTTCAGTGTGGAAGAGGTCATTGAAAGTAAAAAGAACCCTCCTCGCAATCTCCAGATCTTCGGAAATCATCAACCTAACGGTTACATCATTGACAGTAAAAAAGGGCCAATGTCGCAAATTCCGTGTCTTCCAAAATCATCGACTTTAAAAAGGCTATTAGTTTCGCGTTTCAAAGGTAGTGAAAGCCACAGGACACAGGTCCTTGTAGTAATAATCCTTCTAAATGGTCCATGCTTTTTGACGCTATTCCATTTCCTTCGAACAAGAAAAGGATTTAGGATTTTTGTGTTCCTTTCCTCCTCCTCTTCTCTCTCCCCCCTCCCCCCTCCCCTCCTCATTTTCAGCCTTTTTTCTGTCCAAAACGTTGTTCCAAGCAATGCTAATGTATCTGCGACAAGCCTAGTAATACTATCATATTGGAACAGAAACACACACACGCACACACACACACACACACACACACATCCACACAAACCAACACACACACACACTGACGTAGTTTTCTTCCCACAATTTTGAGTTGCTTCCTTTGACATTATTTCAAATTATCCTGAAATCCTTTGAAAAACAATCATTCACTTATATCTCAATCGTAATAGTTCAGTATTCTAAACAATCATCAAATCTTCGTGACTGTGTAATATTAATTCATAATCTCCTAAGGCCACGGCTGTCCTAAAGAGGACTGAAGAAGTTGGTGACAAATTTTATCTCCAAAATATTTTCTAAACTAACGGCGTTATGAGTTTTGTATCTTTACTTTGTTATTATTATATTTTTTATTTTTTATTTTTTATTTTATTATTCATTTTAAGGGACAGTGTATCAATAATGTTGATATACTTTACCTGATTTTAATATTAATGTATTAAAAATGATATAATAGGCAATCGTTGCTTTAACCGACCACTAAGCTTTGAATTTTGGGCGTCTCTTCCAAACTATGAGTACTGTACACATTCGCAGCGGTGCTATTTTAACGGTTGAAATATGGTTATTTTGGGTTCATTTTATTTTCTCCTTTGGGGCAACATTTGCTGTGAATTTGAAAAGGATATGCGACGTTGAAATATGTGATCTTGGGGTTATTTAATCCAGCCATCAAAGCTAAGCCCTCCCCGCTCTCCTCCGAATCCGGACCTCTTTCCCAAATCTATTATTATTAATGTTGCTGTCTTTTTATTATATTTCTTTCTATAACCGAATATCCCGGGGTCGACCCAGAGTCCGACTTAGGTCTTGACCAGCGCTTGAGATGACCAGAGCGGTTATACAAGCTAGAGCAATTACTTCCCTTCCAATGGGTACCACTGAACATCAGGCCTTGCAAAGACCATCCTGCAAGGCATGGTACAAGGAGGCAGAATAAGAGGGAGAAAAAGAGGCGGAAGGACAACATTCAAGAATGGACTGGCTTGACACTGAGCGAAGCCATGAGGGTTCCTGAGGACAGAGAAAGATGGAGTACGCTGGTCAAGCAATCATCTGTGGTGCCCCAACGACCTTCGAGTTACGGTATAGGATATGATAGGAATGGGTACCAATCAGCTGCAGTTGTAGTATTATCATCGATTGAATCAATTCGCATCAACTAAAAATATTAAAGTCTAGGCTAGGTGCATACTACGTCGCTGAGACTAGTCGAGATTGTGAGAGGTATTCGGCGAGTCTCAGCAAGGCTGTGTGGCCTACGCGTGACCGATTTTCGACACTGTTCATTTATAAATGACTGTGGCATACCGCGTAGATTAGGCTAGACAAAGCCTCCTCCCTCGGGCCTAGTCTAGCTCCTTGTTACACTGTTGTTGGTTTTTTATCAGCAGTTGATTCAGTCCCGATGCTTGAATCCTGATAAGTGTAACTCAGATTCGTTCAACACTGAACCACCAAAGCAATCATACTGCTAAGATGGACAGTAAAAAATAACCACTTTTATCTTGCCCCCTACGGGATTCGAACCTGGGTCATTCGTGTGGCAGGCGAATGCTCTACCATTGAGCTACGTCGGAAATGTTCCTTTTACTGTGATAGCGAGTTCCGACCCGATTCCATTGTCCAGAGCTTTTAACACTCGGTACTTCCCTTGATCCAATCAGTGTATGTCAAAACGTTACCCCTTAAGGAATTGGAAGCGATCACTATAAGAGCAATACTGTACAGTTTGATAACATTACCCGTATAAATACAGCTTTGTTTGCGCAGAGTCGTCACACCGTCTCCAGACTATCAGAACACCTCCCTCTCCCCTCCCCTCCACCATGACCCTCCACACCCCTGTTTGGTATGTATGTAACAGTGTGTGTTTGTTTAGTTATGCATGTAACAGAGCGTGTAACTTGTGTCTATATTGGTTACAGATAATCACACCTCGAGTCTGACTTGCAGCGCGTAGATCTACGTAGCAGCCATCATAAACATTAATAGTAGTTACTGTTTTTGGTTTTGTCCGTCCAGTGTCCGTCCGGAAGTTACATTTGCGCACTTTTCTTTCAAATTTGGCATTAGAAATTAATAATCCCTCCAAGACAGCAAAAACAATATGCATATCGAATGACGTCATAATTTGTCTTTTTTATTTTTTCTAATCTTATTTTCAAATATTTAGGAGCCATTGTGTCAGACAATGGGTCTCGACAGGAAGTCCTCTCCAGGATCGCACAAACAACTGCTGCCCTGACAAGGTTGAAGCCCATTTGGAAAGACAGAACCATCAGTCTACATTCCAAAGTAAGACTGCTGCGCTCTCTGGTCATCTCCATCTTCCTATATGCTTGCGAAGCATGGACCCTCACAGCAGATCTCCAACGAAGAATACAAAGCATGGAGATGAGGTGCTACAGAAGACTTCTGGGCATTTCCTATACCCAACACATCACCAACGACGAAGTCCGACAGTCCATCACACAAGCCATTGGACAACACGATGAACTGCTCACAGTGGTGAAGAAACGGAAACTCCGATGGTATGGCCACGTCACCAGATCATCAGGCCTTGCAAAGACCATTCTGCAAGGCACAGTGCAAGGAGGTAGAAGAAGGGGGAGACCGAAAAAGAGGTGGGAGGACAACATTCGAGAATGGACTGGTTTGACACTGAGCGAAGCCATGAGGGCTGCTGAGGACAGAGAAAGATGGAGTATGCTGGTTAAACGATCATCTGTGGTGCCCCTACGACCTTCGGGTTATGGGATAGGATAGGATAGGATAGGAATCTTATTTTCGCCCAAATTATTGGACAGATTTCGTTTTTTTGTTTTCTTTAGTTTTCTTTAAAATGTGGATGTAATTAGATGGAACAGGTGCCTTGTTTAATTTTCGTAATGTCTAATGTTAATTTGATTACTTTTATAAGCTAGCGAGATCTCACTGGACAGAAAGATCTAGCATCCTTCATCCTTTTGATCGCGAATTTAGAATAGTTGATATAGTATCATTGTAATGTGATTAAGCTTGGTATCCTGTATAGCGCGTCTGCGTCGGTAGCACACCAAATAACGTGATGCACTGTAAAATAAACAATATACTTTGTTTAATTTTCGTAATGTCTAATGTTAATTTGATTACTTTTATAAGCTAGCGAGATCTCACTGGACAGAAAGATCTAGCATCCTTCATCCTTTTGATCGCGAATTTAGAATAGTTGATATAGTATCATTGTAATGTGATTAAGCTTGGTATCCTGTATAGCGCGTCTGCGTCGGTAGCACACCAAATAACGTGATGCACTGTAAAATAAACAATATACTTTGTGACACCGCAATATATATATATATATATCTATATATATCTATCTATATATATCTATCTATATATATCTATCTATATATATCTATCTATATATCTATCTATATATCTATCTATCTATCTATCTATCTATCTATCTATCTATCTATCTATCTATCTATCTATCTATCTATCTATCTATCTATCTATCTATCTATCTATCTATCTATCTATCTATCTATCTATCTATCTATCTATCTATCTATCTATCTATCTATCTATCTATCTATCTATCTATCTATCTATCTATCTATCTATCTATCTATCTATATCTATCTATCTATCTATCTATAGATATATATATATATATATATATATATATATATATATATATATATATATATATATATATATATATATATATATATATATATATATCTATATATATATATATATATATATATATCTGCGTTGTATGACTGGATCTTATTGTAAACGGCTGTGGCAGACTGACTGGTCTAACCATATATATAGACCAGTCAGTCTGCCACAGAAAGAGCTGTACTTAGGGTGATGCAGGAGCATAGTGAATTGGGCACACGATAGATAATGTTTCGTGAAGCAACGTCGGGACCGGTTAGTACTAGGATGGGTGACCATGCTTGGAAGGCAACCATCGAACGACATATATAATGTAACAAGCACCCAATTCACTCAGCTATGAATGGGTTACCCGGCTGTGTTTAGATCCTGGGGAAGGTAAAGCAGCGAGGGAGAGGAGATGAGCACCGCCCTCATTAAGCTGGTCCTGAGAAAAGAGGGCTAAACCACGGCCGAAAGGTTAGGGGAACATCTTGACCTACTGTAAAAAAGGACAACGGTAAAATTGGAGGTGTTGAAACTGCATCAAATGGAAACAATGGACATTCTTACATGCTGTGCAGTCCGTACGAATGGAAAGAATGTTGAAGTAGACTAGTATGCCTACAACCACCACTGGCGATTCGGCAAAACGGGATAAACCATCCCAATGGAAGAGGGGGAGAGGTAAGGGTGTGGGTGGGTGGGAGCTAAATCATCACTGAACCACCAGAGCTACCATGCTGCTAAAATGGACAGTGAAACATTGGCCACTTTTTAACTTCCCCTCCCCCACCACGCCACGGGATTCGAATGTGGATCATCGGTGTGCCAAGCGAGCGCTCCTACCACTGAGCTGCGGCGGTGGGTCAAAACAGTCCACGCATCAATCATTGTTATTATGGTAATATTTAAATATATCTGTCGAAACAAGGTGTATTGAACCCGCACAATGCAAAGAGTGCGACGCAATAAATTTATGGCCGACCTGTCTTTACAGGTCTCGTGGGAATTGGTTATTCTTGATCATTCACGTTCACCAGAACGCAGCTATTCCCAACGCTTACATTACAGTTTAATGTTCTGATTGGACTTGAACAAGTGTAATGTGCCAAACTTCGGCGCTTGCTTTCAGGTCTTTCGCCTTCAGTGTGTAAAACTTTTCCCTTGGAAATAAAACATTTGAATGTCCTGGTAGGTTGTGTGTTATTGTCAATTCTGACTCAATATATTATTCAGTTGGACAAAGTTTGAATTTGCCACACACAGAGAAAAGGTTTGTCACAGTGCTTCTTGCAAGTATGCAATTCCCAATGTGTGAACTATAGACTTGGCAATACGTTTATGCAGAGCCCATGGTAGGTTTTATTTTTATTGTCCATTCTGCTCCAATATATTCAGTTGGACACACTAGGCATAAAATGTTAAAGGATTTCAATAATATGTAGCAGCTTACAATAATCCACCTCAGAACTCTGTGCAAGATTACATTACATTACATTATACTATATTACATTACATGATTATTGTTTTAGGTCCAGCGGACTCTTCCAAGCCAAATCAGGACCAGTATAGCCGAATCAGGACCACACAATCAAGACCACATCTTCGCTGAAAGACGACTCGCCCCTTATCCGCATAAAAGATCTGCTGATACAACCCTATTGGCAACACTGAAGGCACTCCACTAGCCGGTCACTTTACAATAAAGACATCCCACGCAGGGGACGCTGAGGCTATACTTTAATTTATCGAACCCCCGTTTACTAAAAAAAAGAGAATATAAACATCATTATAAAATATCAACAAAACACACTCATATAAAATGCCTACATTACCAAATAATATCATAGGAAGCCCCAGTGACCACCTGGCAGAAAGCGTCTAATATTTCCAAGCTGATCCAACAGACCTCACACACAAATAAGGAGTCTTGTCCCGGAAGAGTTTTCAAGAAAAAAGGTAGGTGACTGGTCTAGCGAAGAAGAAGATAGTATAGTAGATTGATAGAACAGAGTAGGAATGAGAAAGAAAGGAGAAAGGCAGTGACAGTGGGAATTTAAAGCACTAAATTTCCAGAATGTGGGGATACTATTTATACTGAAACCCCCGGCACCCCCACGGGGGCCACTCTTTGCAAGGACATACGTAATGGACAACATATTTTTTTACTCAATAACACTATAGACCAGACTTGTTTTTCGAACTGGAAAGTGGCCGCTTGGGCATAAGTAGCTATAGAGACTGGAGTTGTCTACAGGACAATATCGTTCAATCAGTCCATGGACAAAGTGGCAAACGATGGACATTCGTTGGAAAGCAGTTTTGTACTCAGGCATTAGATGCTTTAATGATTAGGATTTATGTATGGAGAAGATAAATAGCAAATCGATATGGACAGTTGTCGCCAAGGTAATTAGCTCGGCCCGTTGACAGTCCACAACATCCAAATGTTTATGATTTATAAAATAAGCATAAAAAACATGCAAACTCACAGTTGTATGCCTAAATGGGACAAACCATTAAGGTCCCTAAAAGATTAGGATACAGCATAAAACCTAACCTGAACACATTTCAAACTGATGTTTGTTATATTAAAGCAGTTTTTATATTTTTCACCTCTTTACACCGTTAACCTAGAGTTCCCAATTGTAAAAATAAAAATCGCTTTGAAAACGGGTTTGTAGTGTGAACTTAAAAATGTAGCCTAGTCACCAAACGTAATCGTAAAGCTTCACGGTAAATCTAATAACTATCAGACTGTAACCCTCTCGCGAGCAAGAACTTAACTGTCCATGCAGTAATCGTTGGGACATTATTGCTACCTCTCTCTGTCCCCCTCTGCTCGTCCATTTCGGCTACCCCCGACCCAAGGTGATTGAAGATGGCTTTAACATTGGAGGTCAATGCAATAATGCCAGTGATCTAAATCCCAGGCTGAAGGAATTGTGGGAAAGGGTCCCTATTATCATGTCTGATACCAATTCCCGCTCTCCTTCCTGGAAGCTGTGCTTTCGTCACACTGCGTAACTGAGACTTGATAAAGATAACGTTTACCGCTCACTCCCTGTCAAAGGTACTTGGCGAGTCTAAGCTGCGCTGTGTGTATTTGCGTACGCATCAGTTCCGAATCTGTCTTATTTCTGACTTTAAAACGGGATGTATGGGTGTATGAAAACAGGGTTTGAGACAAGGAAAACTGGCAAGGCCAAATTCTTCGTGTCGGTTGTAAATCTCAACATATACACACGGAGAAGCGGGTAATATTTCTTTTTAATAAGTATTTCAATTTTATTTTACATTAGCATACATTGGGAGCACGGAACGATGCCCTCAGTGTTACCAATAGGGTTGTTTCAGCAGATCTATTATGCGGATCGGGGGTGAGTAATCTCACAACCAAGTTATGGTCCTGATTCGGCTCTTTGCAGCCCGCTGGACCTTATAAACTATGACTATATAAGTAACTAAACAATCTTTATAAATACACAATTTCCACATAATGCAAGTAGAACTATACTTAAATCAAAATTCGTCTTAATCCTCAACCCCCTCTCCTTCTATGTGCACAAAAATCGCGAAGCGCAGCAAGAAACTTGGCACCATTGGGGTGCGAATTCATCTTATCCCTTAAACAATTGGGTGATGTTGGAGGATTGGGGGGAGGGGATTCACGTTCATGAATCTAGATACAGAAAAACGCTTCCATTGGTTTTTTTTTAAATCATAAAACATTAACTAGATCACACTGACACACTCTTCGTGACCCGTTGTTTCGATTCTGTATTTGACACTTCGAATTCTCGTGGAGTTTTGCCGTTGACACTTTGTAAGGACACTCATGGGAAACGCGAGGAAAAAAGATGGCAGGACATTCAAAAGTACTAAACGACACTCAGGTAGCTGAATCCAGTATTTTCGAAGTGTTAGTTCTCATGGGGCTGTTTTGTCTTAGTTTTATTATTAAGAAGTAATATGAAACCATAAAACGATTGGCCACTATCTGAACTATCTGTAATCTAAAAGTTATGTAAAGCTGTTTTGGAAAATTTTAGATGAAGCCCAAAATGTGTTTGAAAAATGTTGAGAAAATGCAGATATGAATTATATAAAAGGCTCGGCAGTATTTTAAATGTGTGCACAATTATTAAAAATAATAAAAATCGATCAAGCAATAATTGAAAAAATACATAACATTTTTTTAATGATAAAAGTAAAATACCGACCGACGGTGCGATCGTCTGACCGACTAACAGACAAACGGACTACTACAAAATGATTGGATGATTGGACATGAACGGAAGTACTTGTATGAAATATAGAGAAAAACGTGTTTAGCAACGATTTTACCCCAGTGACCTTGACCTTTGAGTTGGAGGAAACTGGATGTTGGCCACTAGACCTACAAATTTATAGAGTTCGACCAAAATCTGTTTTAAGTGGTTTTTGAAATATGAATCCCAACGGATCGACGGACAGAGGCAGACAACCCGAACGAAATCTGGCTCGTTCTAATTCCCGGGTATTGAAAAATTGTGTCCTAAAGTACACTGTGTTCTCTTCTGTATTTCCAGGTAAGTCCGGGCACACGGGCGTTAATCAAGTAGAATGGATCCGCGATAACAAAAAGCGGATCCCAGATCGCGCAGCGGTAGATAACACACAGCCATTTGTATTATAAATAGGATGGGTGGCATCAGGCTGCGTCCTTGGCGAAACCAATGGGCCGCTCACACGCCTTATTCTCAAACCGTGTAAGAACAAACCTTCCCTTAAACTGAAACGTTACAGGCCTATGATATGCGAACGTTCCGCAAAGAATAACATAGGTCTATATCAATGTCTCTCTCCAACACTCTTCAACGTCTTCCTAGAGCGCATCATGTCAGATGTGCTTACAGATCACGAAGGCACAGTCAGCATAAGGGGAGGAGCAAACTCCAACCTTCGTTTTGCGGATGACATTGATGATTGGCTGGAGAGGAACACGAACTTGAACAGCGGGTAAAGAGGATTGACACCACCTCCACAGCCTATGGAATGGAAATAGGTGCAGAGAAGACCAAAATAAAATGATGACCAAGAACACCAATGGCATCAACACGAACATCGAAGTCCAAGGCCAATCCCTCAAAGCAGTGCATAGGTTCAAATATTTAGGAGCCATTGATGATTGTATCAGACAGTGGGTCCGGACAGGAAGTCCTCTCCAGGATCGCACAAACAACTGTTGCCCTGGCGAGGTTGAAGCCAATTTGGAATGACAGGACCTCTACGTTCCAAGGTAAGACTGCTGCGCTCCCTTGTCATCTCCATCTTCCTATATGCTTGCTAAACATAAACCCTCACAGCAAATCTCCAACGAAGAATACAAAGCATGGAGATAAGGTGCTACAGAAGACTTCTGGGCATTTACTATACCCAACACATCACCAACGACGAAGTCCGAAAGACCATCACACACGCCATTTGACAATGCTCACAGTGGTGAAAAAACGGAAACTCCGATGGTATGGCCACGTCACCAGATCATTAGGTCTTGCAAAGACCATCCTGCAAGGCACAGTACAAAAAGGTAGAAGAAGAGGGAGACCGAAAAAGATGTGGGAGGACAACATTCAAGAATGGACTGGTTTGACACTGAGCGAAACAATCAGGGTTGCTGAGGACAGGGAAAGATGGAGTATGATGGTTAAACGATCATCTGTGGTGCCCCTACGACGTCCGAGTTACGGGATAGGGTAGGATATCAATGTCTTCCCAGTTATAGGACTATTTTTAGCTGTAAAATATTATATTTATAGCGACTTAAAAGCAGTTGTTGAGGTTTGCTGAATAAAGGTTATACGGCGACTCCTACCTTGTTGCCGAGCGAACGGACTGCGTAGATAACGAATTCGATTTAAACAAGATTCAAGCATCGGGGCGGAATCGACCATTGCCCGTATAACAAACAACGACAAAAACAAAAACAACATAAGTGAAAACAACAATGCAGAATGCCTCCCTCCTACCACAAACAAAGTAAAACTATTATACAAAGCTAGTGTAATCCCCACCTCCCTGCCCTTTCTCTAATTTTGTTAAGTAAACTCGAAGCAATGGTGCAAACTACACAGCACTTTTTAGCACAGCACACCGCGTAGCTGAGACTGGCCGAGTAATACTCACAAGTGTAGAGGTAAACGTTAGCTTCGGATAGTCTCAGCTGCGCAGTTTATTACCAGCTTTCATTGGGGAGGGACGGAGAGGGAAATATATACTAATTCTTCCCTACATGCACTCTTCCTGCATACAACGATATCAATTACTGTGCACAACCAGGTCAAGAGTGATCAGCAAAATCAATTACTACACCTCAACCGGGTCAAGACGGAACCACAACATTAATTACTGCGCATTACCCGTTCAAGATGAAACAATCTGGGTCAGGGTTCGTAAGATCCAGCCTCCTTTCCCCAGCCTCAACAAAGAAATCAAGCTGCCTATGGTGTAAACGATATGATGCTCACATTTCACATTCTCAGTTCCCGTACGGAGCCATATATGTGTTTGTGTGTGCGCGCGCATGCCCGTGTGTGTGTGCGAACCTGGCAAATGTACGTGCGACCTTGGCCACTTTGTGTGCGCGCGTGCGTTTACCCGTTTTAAATATTCATGAACATGTAATGGTGTCCATTTGTCTATTCGTACGAGTTTAACATAAATTTGGTTAATCACGATTCTTCGACAATATTCCATGCGTTTAACAATTTGACAGTAACGTACGTGAATTGTCTTGTTCGGGCTACGAGCACGTTTTTTTCATTCTTTGTAAACAAAACTTGGCGAATCTTTTATGTCCCTTTTCAACGTAAAATTTCGCTCATATGACTTTAACAATACGAAAAAGATTACGCATTTCGCGACAGAAATGGACTCGTACATTATCATTCTAATCCTTTATGACTGAATCTCCCGGGTGAAAGGTCAAAGTTATCCGCACCACACAAACACACATTGTCGTTAAGCGCAACAAACTCTTTTTTTCTTTCTCTCTCTCTCTCTCTCTCTCTCTCTCTCTCTCTCTCTCTCTCTCTCTCTCTCTCTCTTCCTCTCTCACACACACACACAAACACACACGCACCCGTATCTCAACTCGCCTCAACACACACACACACGCATATATACACACACACACGCACCCCCCCCCCCCACACACACACACACTCGATACATGCATCCACTCAACGAAAAAATTCGAATAACTGTAATGTCAAAAGTTAAGAAACACCCACATGACGCAACATGACATCGTTTCATTATAATCAACAACTTCCATGTACTCTTGTACTCTTACAGATTAGATCCTGAAAAATCCATCTCAAGGACCCATGGGTTAAACATTTAAAGCATGTCTGGTATCTTCCCCTCCTTGTTATTCAATTACTGCTGTTGTCATTCTGAAGAAGCGAGCAAATAGCGTCTCCATTTTTCACAAGAAGCCGGAGAGGAGGACGAAAAATAATATGATCAAGAAAAGGAGGAGGAGGAGGAGAAGAAGAAGAATGAGAAATAAAGAAGAAGAAGAAGAAGAAGAAGAAGAAGAAGAAGAAGTAGTAGTAGTAGTAGTAGTAGTAGTAGTAGTAGTAGTAGTAGTAGTAGTAGTAGTAGTAGTAGTAGTAGTAGTAGTAGTAGTAGTATATTTTATTAACGTCTGCTAAAACCAAAAAGGTCATTCGAGACGACATATACAAAATGGATTTAAAAGTGTGAATAAAATATCAATTAAAAAAATAACAGTAAAACATGAAATCGAATACACAGTAGGCCTAAATTTACACAGGCAATTACATGCATAAAAAGAGCTATATACAAACTTACATTGACAACACTCATAGACATTGCATTTTTTTATTTTAAAAAAAATATACACATAAATATATCATATGAATAAATACATAAATAAGCAAATGAGGCGTGTATACATTGGAATTTGCAAATAATCACACTGACACACTAGACAACAGAATCGTCCATGTATAAGTACAATTTTACATACTATCTCTCTCCCCATCTCACGCTCTCTCTCTCACCCACTGGCTGTCCCGCTCTCCCCTCCTCTCTGCTGCAAGCAAGACAAAGCACCAACAACCGTGCGCGCATCCCCAGCAATACTCTCAACAAGAAAAAGAAGAAGAAGAAGAACGAACGAACGAAGAAAAGAAAGAAAATGGGAGAAGTTCAGAACAAGGAGGATGAAGAGGAGGAGGACGAGAAGAAGTTACAATATGGGAAAGTGAGGACCTTAAGAACCTTACAATCTCCTGGGTCGGACCCCTGGGGAGTGGCGGCTATATTAGGTCCTGTGAAGTGAGAAATAAACAATATTGTTGGCGTCTGCAGGGGTGATGTGAGCGGATGTAAAGTTGCCGTCTGGCCATCTCACGCTAATGTGACAGACTGACAAACAGTGGCGCAATATTAGGTAACAAACATTGCGTCAACATAATATTTTGTCTCAAGATATTACGTTCCATCCTAAACAAATTCAGCGCACGCAAGATATAACGTTGCATCCAAGAACAAGACCAAATTCAGAGCTCTCAAGATATAATAATAATAATAATACAGGATGCTATATACGCGCCTTTCCCCAAATCAATCAGGTTCAAAGCGCGGCGATCTATACCAACATACACGCTCACCTGTCTCATCCACCCTCACACACACCAAATACACATCAATCACTCAAACAGGTGGTGTAAAGGCAGGGAGATCGCTATTGGAAGACGGAAAGAAACTCGAATTTTTATTTTTGAAATTTGCATATTGACTGCGTCCTGTACCATTATTGAAGGGAGGGAGGAAACCGGAGTGCCCGGAGAAAACCCTCGGTGATCTCATATAGCGTTGCATCACAAAAATTTCCGTGCACGCGTTATCACGATGCTTATAAGAACCAATTCATCTCGCAAAACCCCCAATGGGGGTGCCGGGGGTTTCAGTATAAATAGTATCCCCACTTTCTGGAAATGTAGTGCTTTAAATTCCCACTGTCGCTGTCTTTCTCCTTTGTTCTTTCTCATTCCTACTCTGTCCTATCAATCTACAGTACTATACTATCTTCTTCTTCGCTAGACCAGTCACCTACCTTTTTTCTTGAAAACTCTTCCGGGACAAAACTTCTCATTTGTGTGTGAGGTCTGTTGGATCAACTTGGAAATATTGGACGCTTTCTGCCAGGTGGTCATTGGGGCTTCCTATGATGTATTATTTGGCAATGCAGGCATTTTCTATGTATGTGTTTTGTTGATATTTTATTATGATGTTTATATTCTATTTTGTTTTCGTAAACGGAGGTTTGATAAATTAGAGTATAGCCTCAGCGTCCCCTGCGTGGGATGTCTTTATTGTAAAGTACCCGGCTGGTGGAGTGCCTTCTGTGTTACCACAAGGGTTGTTTCGGCAGATCTTTTATGCGGATCAAGGGCGAGTCCTCTTTCAGCGGAGTTGTGGTCTTAATTTTGTGGTCCTGATTCGGCTATATTGGTTCTGATTTGGATCGGAAGAGTCCGCTGGAACTAAAGCAATAATCATGTAATGTAATGTACTCTCGCAAAATATAGCACTCCATCCAAGAGCAAATTCAGTTATCAAGATATAACTTCCATCCAAAAGGAAATTCTGGGCACGCAAGATATAAAGTTGCATCCCAAAACAAATTCAGCTCGCAAATTTCACTTTCTTTATTAATATATATGTTACCGGCAATGTGTGAAATCCCGGTTTTGTATAGAATGCCTAGATAAGGTATAGAATGCCTGATGTTACATTCTGTACTTTAGGCATTCTATCTAGGCATTCTATAGAATGCCGGATTTCACACATTGCCGGTAACATATACATTAAGAATGAACGCATGGAATACTAAATGCTCCGCAGAGGTGCAATGTATGTAATACAAGTATATCTAAATCACTTTCTATTTGAATGCTCAGTTTTAAAATACATCTTAAATAAATGGACATAGCATAACTGAATTTGGACATTCTGTTTAAATGATTATGCATCATCGAAATGTTACAGAAGTTGTGAAAGTTATTGCTAAATCTCCTGTTGGTAGACTTTTATATATTGACATTTTGTTTTTAAATAGCTAAAGTGTTTTAAAATTTTAATTTTAATTGTCTATCACTTAAAAGTGTGAACAAACATTACATGAAATATTGATTTGCTCGCAAGGTATCACGGTGCATCCACGAACAAATTCCACGAAAAAATTCAACACACAAGACAGTATAGCATTCAGACAAAGTATGCCGCAAAATGTTTGTTTAATCTGAAACATTTCATTTCCTGTGAAATGTCAAATTCACGCTATTACATGGCAATTCCTTGTTGCGTTGATATTTGGGGAACGCGTCATGACTGTATCAAATAGCCCTTTGCTAAGACTCGCACCGTGACGTTATCAGTGATCCCAAAGTCATTTTTAAGCTGCTTACACACCCCTCGGAGATTTTCACCTCAACAATGCGGATTAATTAACTCTTCTACGTTCATATATCTAGTGTAAAAGTTAGAAAAAATGCCTTCAGACTCACTATAAGAACATGAATTCAACCCGTAACTGAAAGAAAATAGCGCGTCATTCTACACTATTTGAGCTCATCTGCCTCACCAGACCAATTCTCCATCACTAGTGTTTGCATCTCCCACCAACTGAAGCACGAGCCCGCCGTTTTAACAATTGGGCTCACACATCTGCTACCACAGATCAATTCTGTCTCTAAATAGATTTGCATATCCAGTTACCGTAGAGGATCAAACTTGCAACACTTTCAACGCCTGAGACCCTACCCTGCCTCTGAATAATTTATGTCTAGATACCCTTTCTGTCTTGAAACAAGTCTAAACTTCTATAAACGTACAATCTTATACAGACAAGATGCTGCTGCTGCCACCATAAAGTTGGCATGCAGACATGCGTACGAATAAAGTGTGAGAAGTTCGCCTTAACTCATTTTCTGAGGTCCGCAGCCAGTGTCTAGGTTATTCTACCGCGCTACACCAGTCACAGTAGGCTTTTCATTTCCTTCACTCATTTTTAGACTCCTGCGTTTGTCGTATGGGAGGAAATCCATTAATTTTTGGGATGGCTAGTCCCTATAAAATGGGCCAACGCACTGTCAAAACTGCAAAACAAATCTTAAATGCACGCCATGCCGCAAGAGACAAATACGTGTCAGCTTGTAATATCGCTGTGCTAAATCTAGCTTTTCGGGGATAAAGCGGAATAAATGTTATCCCAAACAGCAGCAGACAAGTCTTATATACTTGCCTCCATTCTCCAGCTTCAGAGACAAATGAGCCGTACTCGGTAAAAAGTGCATGTGTTTTCTCCTAGACCGCGAATATGTTCCAAGAACACTGTCAATGGCATCACAAGTTTAATTCTTCAAAATGCAAAGATTTTCACCACATCTCTTAACAAAACAAAAACAAAACCCGGCATCAAAGCAATTGGCATGTCCATGCGTATTGCATCCCGACAAAAATACATAAGTATGTGTGTACGGAGAATAAGTGCAAAGAAGCTATTTTTAAATTTATTATCAAATAAATATCAAATAAAAACCAAGTTTCAAAGGAACCCATTCATTAGTTTAAGAGAAAAGTGCGCAAATACGTCACCTCCGGACGGACGCCGGACTGACGGACAAAGCCAAAAACAATAGTCCCAGAGCTTTACAGCTCGGGAACTGAAACACTAAATGGGAACATACTATGAAATACACAAATGCGACTGAAAATTAAGTGGCAATTACTACTAGCCTGTACTCAGCCCCTACCAAAGATCAGAACAATCCTACATTCTTAAGACTTTGGTCTTGCTGATCAAGAAAAAAGGGGCTGAAAAGGACGTAGGGTATCTCCTTGAATATAATAATATCTGGATGCTTTGGCTCAACTTGAGTGAGCTATCATCTCTCATTATGAGTCATTTAGAGAAACTTCATTATAACAACCAAATACAACAACAGACAAATATAAAGAGGCTTGTACTGGTAGTTTCCGAGCCATATTAATTTACAGCTAAATTTGTTTGTATTGGTAGCTTCCGATCCATAGTTGCAGCCAGAATAGTTTGTACTTGGTAGCTTCCGATCTATAGTTAAGCCAAACTAGTTTGAATTAGTAGCTTCCGAACCCACAGTTCAAATACGAAGCTGAATCATCATCATCACGTATACCACCACCACCACCACCAGTACTTCGATCTCTCTCCAAAGCGATTCTGAATTGCACCTATTCCAACGTTCTGAGCTATAAATTATTATCATTACTCGAGTAGAGATAATATACAGCAAAACAAAGTGAAAAGCAACGAGGACTCGACAGCCACATTTACGGCTCCTTAACCCTACATCCCATAAACATGGAGACCAGCGAATCAACACGTCCTGGCCCCAATTCTTGTGATCTAATGCCTGCTCCCATCATGACTCGATGCCTTCTCTCCCTTCCGCCTATACATCAACTTCCCCTTATGGCCAGAATCCCATGGTGACCAACGAATCCACATGCCCTGCCCCCAATCCACAAGAGTTAATGTCTTCTTGCGTCTAATTGGTCCCCTTTACATCATAGCTTCTCCATCAGCAAATCCTAGATTTACAACCGTATGCCCCTCTCTCCCAAAAGGTTCCTTGCCCGCTGTTTCCTCGCGCTTCTTTCTGCTCTGATAGATCTACTTTTTCTCAAGCCCCGCATCCCACTGTGACAAACACAGCCACATGCCCTGGCCCCAATTCTCAAGATGCATGGCCTGATCTTGTTTTAGCACTCTGTAAGCCCATGACTTCTCCCCCATCTTAATCTTGAGTTTTACAGGCATATATTTATTCCCCGCACCCCAGATGCTTCCCTGCGCAATGCCATATATCAGCTCTACTTGTAAGAATAGTAAGTAATAAATCCAAGGACATCATTGTCCAACTCTTTAAGGCTCTCTTACACGTCCCATCTTGGAATACCCCAACCATTTTTGGTGTCAATACTTGAAGCATGTTGACTTGATTGAGCGTGTCCAGCACAGATTCACCAGGAAGATATGTAAAATGTCAGGACTCTCCTACGAGGAGAGATCGATGTCAATGAGGTTGCACAGTTTAGAGTGTAGGAGATGGAAGGGTGATATAGTCGAAATGTTTAAAATTGTGCACAATTGTTATGATCCTTTAACCACTTTTTCTCTTTTAAATTTGAATGATTTTGGTATAACACGAGGCCACAAATTTAAACTGACTAAAACTTGTAATAATACCCGCACATTTAAGCAGTATTTTATTAACGGAGTCGTAACCCCTTGGAATAATCTGACTGCCAAGGCTGTGGATGCTAAATCAATCAATTTGTTCAAGAACTGTATAGACAGGTTATTTAAGGATAGCATCTACTCCACCAATTTGGATCTTAAAGGTTCTAAATTGGTAGGAACTGAAGCCAGGGGTCTGGGTCTGAGACCCTCATCAAGATTTAAAATGAGGGTCAAAGGCAGTTAGTCTATATGTCGAACTATTCTGTGCTATGCTATGCTAATGCCTCATTTCGCCCCGTATGTAACTCCATAAAGATCAACAACCTTATGCCCCGAATCCCATGATGACCAACGCATTGGCATGCCCATACTATGATATAATGACTCGGCGTTTCTTCAATTGACACTCTTTAAAGGCGGCGATACACGGTAAGACTAGATCTTATGATACCCGCATATGACTACGGAAATTCCCGGATCGGTAGGAATTGTCGTCAAGTCTAAAGCTAGCGATACACGGTAAGACTAGATCTTATAATACCCGCGTATGCCGCTGCAGATCTGATGTCTTTGCTGAAACACGGTATGTATGAGTCATAAGCCTGTCGGTAAAGGCCAAGGCTAACTAGATCTCAATAGTTGCAAAAGCAATTGTTGTTAGCGCGTGATAAATTGATGACGCTTGTTTTTCAAAACGTCATTACATGTTTTTTAAAGTAATATTAATATGCATTGCACAAATATATTATTCTTTATTTTCATATCGTTCATTGACATGAGTCACAAAATCACACTGTCGGCTTTACGATTCAGCAAAATATTGCAGGCTTCATGAAACCGCGCCTGTATTGATGAAAGTGGAAAGTCAAGATGGCGACGTCGGTCGGGAGCGAGTGTTATGGGCTCCCAGTGTTTGTGTCTGTTTGGGATGGATTGGTTGAACTTTTGACGGTCATTCTGGTGTAAATGTGATCGCGTTGTTCTGCTGCTCAGGGTGTTGTTGTTTTCATCGAGATTTGACAGGAGATGGTGTTGTAATTTTCATTTTTCCATTTTGGAACGGTCAGTATTTTGTAACTGGATTATAGAGAAATCACCATCTTCACAAATATTAGCCGCCATCTTCAAGTTTAATTAACTTCTCATTTATGGAATTGACTTTCGCTCACCGCATATTTTTTACCTTGTTTCGTCGTCAAATGCTGTCTCAGAGCAACAGCGTGTGTGTTCCTCGTGACCCAGTGACCCAGTGCCTTATTGAGCATCACTCATTCACTCGTGCCTACTACCAGTATATGAATTGTAGTCACCAAGCACGTTATGACTTTGTTGCTGACCCACTGACCAAGAGACCTGCATACCGTGACCCGCTGACCTACAGACAAGCGAAGACTTGTGCTGGCAGTCAGGTCCGACGGTTGTTTTCAGAGCCCACCTTACACAGTGCTGCTGGTACGACGTCGCCGTTTTCACAAGCCGCTCCTCGCGTGTCAACTCTATCGTCCGTCTCAGCTGACGAGGTGCCAGCCTTCTATGACACGACCACTCCGCGCCAGGTAGGCGTAAATAAGGCTAATCTGACTCAGGTGGATTGTCAGCTTTTTGAGCATGAGCTGTCCAAGCACTTCAAGGTCCTGTACTTCAATGCCTGGTCGTGCAGAAACAAGACTATTGCACTATGTGACTTTATTCATGAAAGTAACGCCGACTTGGTTTTTGTGACAGAGACTTGGTTTAAGCCTGCAGGCGATGAAGTAAAAATGCAGGAGATGACCCCTCCTGGTTATGTGTTGTATTCCTGCCCTAGACTGTTGCACGCTGGCGGGCTAGCCGTTTTATACAGGGAGTCTCTGCGTGACTGCATCACAGTGTCCCAGAGCAGTGACGACTTCAAGTCGTTCGAGCTGTGCAAGGCTCAACTGACTTACGCTGATCAGGGCATTACATTCCTGTGCCTCTACAGACCCCCACCAAGCAAGAAGAACAAACGTAAGGACCATGAGTTCGTCGCAGAGTTTCCCCAACTGGTGGACCAGTATGCTTCCTGCAATACGAACGTATTATTCCTGGGCGACTTCAACTTCCACTTCGAGTCAAACTCGGACTGTTATGTCAAGGCGTTGAAGTCTCTGCCGTGATTTGACAAAACCGAGTAAGTCCACCTAAGGTCGAAAATGAGTTTTTTGCGCCATCAAACTTGCAAGAGAATGACGCATCTTACCTGTAAAAATCAAATCCGAACTATGTTTAGATTTGGAGATATCATAGAGTAAGTCCTTGTTAAAAAAAATTTAAGTGGGGGAATAAACTGATAAAACCAAGCAAGTCCCCTGCGATTTTGTTTCGGCGATCCTCTGGCTGATGCTCGAGTTGGCATGATGACGTCATTTTCTACAATAACCTGACAAAGAAAAGTAAGTCCTCCCGACCAATGAGAAAGCGCCTTAAGATGAAGTGGACCAGTGAGAATCCATGTTATTGCTGCTGTGCAATATTATTTTCCTGTGAAAATGATGACGAAATTTCGGTCAGCAAAGGACGTGTTCGGCTTTTTGAAAAAGGGTTTTCTTCATGTACTTTCCTGCCCACCATGAAGGATCCTGTAGATCTTCCGCCTACGCGGCAACTTCCACGAGGTGTGGAAATAAACAAACAAACTATCCTATCCTATCCTATCCTATCCTATCCTATCCTATCCTATCCTATCCTATCCTATCCTATCCTATGCTATCCTATCCTATCCTGTCCCATAACCCTGAGGTCGTAGGGGCACCACAGATGATCGTTTAACCAGCATACTCCATCTCTCTCTGTCCTCAGCAGCCCCGATGGCTTCGCTCAGTGTCAAACCAGTCCATTCTCGAATGTTGTCCTCCCACCTCTTTTTCGGTCTCCCTCTTCTTCTACCTCCTGCACTGTGCCTTGCAGAATAGTCTTTGCAAGGCCTGATGATCTGGTGACGTGGCCAAACCATCGGAGTTTCCGTTTTTTCACCACTGTGAGCAGGTCATCGTGTTGTCAAATGGCTTGTGTGATGGTCTGTCGGACTTCGTCGTTGGTGATGTGTTGGGTATAGGAAATGCCCAGAAGTCTTCTGTAGCACCTCATCTCCGTGCTTTGTATTCTTCGTTGTAGATCTGCTGTGAGGGTCCATGCTTCGCAAGCGTATAGGAAGATGGAGATGACAAGGGAGCGCAGCAGTCTTACTTTGGAATGTAGAATGATGATCCTGTCTTTCCAAATGGCTTCAACCTTGTCAGGGCAGCAGTTGTTTGTGCGATCCTGGAGAGGACTTCCTGTCGGGACCCATTGTCTGATACAATGGCTCCTAAATATTTGAAGCTATGCACTGTGTTGAGGGATTGGCCTTGGACTTTGATGTCCGTGTTGATGCCATTGGTGTTGTTGATCATCATTTCGGTCTTCTCTGCACTTATTTCAATTCCACAAGCTTTGGAGGTGGTGTCAAGCCTCTGTACCAGCTGTTCAAGTTCTTGTTCCTCCCCAGCCAATCCATCAATGTCATCCGCAAAACGAAGATTGGAGATTGCTCTACCCCCTATGCTGACTGTGCCTTCGTGATCTGCAAGAGCATCTGACATGATGCGCTCTAGGAAGATGTTGAAGGGTGTTGGAGAGAGTAGGCATCCTTGACGCTCACCGATTGTTGTTCTGAACCAGTTCCCGATGGCGCTGTTGTGGAGGACTGCACTGCTAGCCTTGTCATACAGGTTTTTGATGACTTCAATAATATTAGGTCTGATGTTGTACGCTTTCATTGTTGCCCATAGAGCTGCATGCCAGACTCGGTCAAACGTGTTCTTGAAGTCTATGAACACATGATATAGATGTTGTTGGTGCTGTAGGTATTTCTCACAGATTATTCTGAGGTTGAAAATCTGTTCAGTGGTACTTCGCCCTGCCCTGAATCCTGCTTGTTCTTCAGCTATGATTTGTTCAGCTTGGGGTTTCAACCTGTTGAGTAATATTTTCAGGAGGACCTTGCTGGGATGGCTGATGAGGCTGTCGGTGCGGTAATTTTCACACTCCTGAAGGTTACCTTTTTTGGGAAGAAAGATGACAAGTGACTGGGCCCATGGTATAGGCCACTCTCCACTCTGCCAGATCTTGTTACAGATAATGGTGAGGGCATCAATCATCGCTTCTCCTCCTGCTTGAAGCAGTTCCGCGGGTATGTTGTCCACTCCCGCTGACTTCCCTTTCTTTAGCGATTGCACTGCTGCCTCAACTTCTTCCCGGAGAATTGGGAGGATTTCTTCTTCTCTGTTCTCGGCACATGCTAGAACTGATGGGTCTCCATTTGGTGTATGGTTGTAAAGGTCAGAGCAGTACTCTGTCCATCTGTCCAAGACTTCTTGTTCTTCTGTAAGGCACATGCCAGACTTGCTTTGGATCGTGGAGACTTTGGGCTGTTTGAAACTTGTCAGCCGCTTTACAGTCTGGTAGGCCTTCTTGCTGTTGTTCTTGTTCAGACTGTTCTCTATTTCCTGGCATTGATCTTCTATCCAGTTCTCCTTTGCTGTGCGCATGCCTTTTCGGATGTCATTGTTGAATTTTCGGTAGACATCAGCTCCCTGTGAGGTGTTCTTTTTCTTTCTTTTTTTTAAATCTCTCTTCGTTTATCACACAGATCCAAAAGTTCAGGTGTGATCCACGGCTTCTTCTTTGGTCGGTGCTTGCCAAGGATCTCAGTGGCGGCATCTGTCACAGCTGAGTTGAAGGTGGTGGTCATGGTGTTGACATCTACTTCACCAGCCCCCAAAATGAGCAGTGGTGCAAATTTCCCTTCAATTGTGGCCTGAAATAGTTCTGCCACCTCCGGGTCTTGCAGTTTGTCCAGGTCGAACTTCAGTCTAGTGCAGTATTTACTCTCTTTAAGTGGAGCCGGAAAGACATCATCAAGAGATCGTGGTCACTTCCGATGTCTGCTCCTGGAAAGGTGCGTGTCCTGCCAATGTTGATGCTTGATCTGAAGCGTTTCTTGACCATGATGTAGCCTATTTGGTTGTGATGCTCCCCCCTGGGACTGTGCCATGTCCATCGTCTGGAGTTTTTGTGGAGACCAAGCGTGTTTGCCAGTACCAGATTGTTGTATCTAGCAAACTCCAAGAATCTCAGACCCCTGTCATTTGTCTCGTTGTTGCAGTGGGGTCCACATGTGTCTCCCCAGTTGTGGTGCGCATCTTGGCCAACCTTGGCATTCCAGTCGCCTTGCACTATGACTATGTCCTTCTTCGGCACTTGGTCAAGGACCGCCTGTAGATTTTCGTAAAAATCCTCCACTTCGCTGTCGTCATAGTCTGATGTTGGGGCATAGGTCTGGATGATGGTGATGTTGAAAGGGGCTGCTCTCAGGCGGATGGTAATGAGTCTACTGGGAGGCAACCCATGACAGTAGCTAGAATGTTCTTGTGGACCAAGAATCCAACGCCGTGTTCGTGCCTGTCATCTCTACCGCTGAAATAGAGCTTGTGGCCTTTGTCTATCGTTGTTTCACCTAGGCCTTTCCAGCGCAGTTCGCTAATGCCTAGAACGTTCCATCGATAGCGGTCCAACTCGTGGGCCAGTTCTTCTAATTTTCCTTCCGCAGTTAGGGTCCTGACATTCCAGGTTCCTATGACGATGTTGTTTCTCGTGCGGATCTTGCTAAATTGTCCATCAGTAGCATACTTAACACCTCCGTCCTGGTGGCCAACGGAAGGCGCGGTCCTTGAGCCGGGCGACGACCTATCCGGTATGGAATTAGTGGATAGTGTCATCATGCATGTAGTGTGTCTTGGGCAGAAAAAGGACCTGGCGGTGCCCAATCCTCTCCAGGCTGTTGGGCACAGCCGAAATCCACGAATACAGTGTGGCTCGCCTTGGCCCCGAGCACGTGGTCGTTGAACCTGTAGCAACGTGAGGTTCCTCGCCCTGGCCGGTGACTTCTGTGTAGAAGACTTTCGCCCAGTGATGCCGTGCTAACATTACCCCTGTTAGACGCCTCTGACGACACGCCGGGAAACGTTGGGCCTATTCTATTCAGTGCCCGAACCCACAAACAGCAATATATTACAGACACACAACAAGGGCAACAAAATACAAGACATACACGTGGCGTAAAGGCAGGAAGATCGCTACAATAGGAAACTGAAAGGAAAATAGTTTTGTATTTTTAAAATTAAATTGGCTGCATCTAATATTATTTTGAAGGGAGAGCAAAAAAAACCATGACTCCTGCATACCAGCCCAGGAATATTAAGTGAAGAATGGCTAAAAACAATAAACAGGCACACGTATACACTCACTGTAACTGCCGCACCCACATCTTACAAAACCCAACTTATGTGACTCATCTCGTCAAACTTTTTAACAAAGAAACGAAACGGCCTATGGGACTTACTTGGTTTGGTGAATTTTGAAAACAAGGATTTACTTAATAATAAACTGACAAAACCAAGCGGATTTGACTTACTTGGTTTTGTGAATTTTTTTAACAAGGATTTAATTCAATAATAAACTGACAAAACCAAGCAGGTGACTTGCTTGGTTTTGTCATGTTCTCAACAAAGATCTATCTCAAGAATAATCTGACAAAACAAAGCAAGTCCACAAATAGTCTTAAAACATCAAATCTATCAAACATTTCTTTAACATTCAAGGTATGCACTCTTAAATCGAGGAATTGCATTATAATATGCCCTTAAACTTCCAGAAACGATCGCGTAATATAGCGCAACACAAAACGTCGATTTTCTCGAAAGTAGGTTTTGTGGACTTGCTCGGTTTTGTCAGTTCACGGCAGGTCTGTCCTGAATGTGCACAACATGGTCCAGCTGGTTGACGGGCCCACCCACAGGCGAAATCACATCCTGGACTGGCTCATTGTCAGAGATGACTTCGTTGGAAAGATCTTGGACTTGTCTGTGATGGACAAACTCATATCTGACCACTTCCCTATGACCTTCAGCCTCGACCTCAAGAAACCTGACCCTAGAAAAAGAACTGTTACTTCTCGCAACATAAGGCGGGTTGACCTAAAGGCCTTCAAAGAAGATGTGGCTGCGTTGCAGTTCGGAAAAGAAGATCCTGTGGCTGACTACAACCGTGGCCTTACGGATATCATGGACAGGCATGCTCCTCTCGTGACGCGGCGCGTCACGGACCGTCCTTCCGCTCCGTGGCTGACGCTGGAGGTTAAGGAAGCGAAGAAACAGCGACGTGGCGCCGAGCGCAGGTGGAGGAAGTCAGGCCTCACAGTTCATAGAGACATATTTGTATACCATAGGGAGAAAACCAAGAGATTAATTGAAGATGCAAAGTCTAGGTACACGACTCACAAAATAGAGGAATGTTCCTCTAGTAGGGACCTTTTTTCAGTCGTTGGTCATTTGACTGGTAAGAAAGGTGAGAAGGTCCTGCCAAATTGTATTCCACCAAAACAGCTGCCAGACTCTTTCTGTGACTTTTTCACTGACAAAATATGCAAAATCAGGTCAGAGCTAGATAGAATTAGTGGTAATCCTGACTTTACACCCTTCATGGGAACGCCAATGCTAAACTTTGTCCCTGTAACGTGTGACCAGATCAAAAGAATTATTTTTCAGACACCTAAAAAGTCATGTTGCCTTGACCCCATCCCAGCAAACCTGTTGCATGAATGTTTGGATGAGTTAACCCCAATCATCACTGACATCATTAATCAGTCATTGTCATGTGGTGTTGTTCCTTCATCCTTCAAACATGCTGTTGTCTCTCCACTGATAAAAAAAGCAAATCTTGACGTTAATATCCTCAAGAACTATCGCCCAGTTTCAAATCTTCCCTTTCTCTCGAAAATCCTTGAAAAGGTTGCTCTCCGCCAATTGCTAGACCATTTTGAAAAATCCGATCTCCTCGAGCCGTTTCAGTCCGCTTACCGCCAGAACCACTCCACAGAAACGGCTCTGGTGCGAGTTGTGAATGACTTGTTGTCCGCCTGTGACCGTGGTCATGTTTCCGTACTGTCTATGCTAGATCTATCGGCTGCGTTTGATACTCTTGACCACGCCATTCTGCTTCAACGACTGCATGTGACCTTCGGTCTTTCCGGAACGGTCCTCCGCTGGTTCAGGTCATACTTGGCTGATCGGACGCAGTCTGTGGTGATCGGGAGCTCATTTTCAGAGCCAACCACACTAGCCTTCGGAGTCCCTCAGGGTTCGGTCCTGGGTCCCGTACTTTTTACCGCATACATCCAACCCCTGAGCACTATCATCCGCCAATTTGAAATGCATTATCAGATGTTTGCGGATGACACACAACTCCAAAAGTCTGGTCCCCCCTCTCAACTTCCTATAATACTGAACACCACCCAACAAACCATTGAATCTGTCAAGACCTGGATGAACGTAAACAAACTCAAATTAAACGATGACAAAACTGAAATTATTCCCATAGCTACTGATCATAAACTAAAATCTCTCTCTGACTCAGCTACCATCACACTCTCAGGCACGCAGATTGAATTCTCTCAGACTGTCAGAAATCTGGGAGTCCACCTTGATAGGACACTTTCAATGGAACTCCACATTAACACTCTCTGCAAGGCCATTTTCCTGGAACTCCGCAGGATTAGTCATATAAGACCCTTTTTGACAGTGGGCGCTACAAAGAAGTTGATGTCTGCTTTTGTACTGTCAAGAATGGACTACTGCAACTCCCTGTTTGTAGGTCTTCCCAACACTCTAATGGACAAACTTCAAAAAGCACAGAACAACGCAGCCCGTATCGTGCTCAAGAAGCGCAAATTCGACAGCGCGAAACCGCTTCTTCAGGAACTCCATTGGTTGCCAGTGCGCGCGCGTGTCGAATACAAAGTTGCGATGCTTTGTTACCGCAGTCTGCACGGTGTAGCACCTTCTTATCTGTCTGAGCTCTTAACGCCATATCGTCCATCCAGATCTCTCCGTTCCGCTGACGCTGGTCACCTCTCTGTGCCACGTATCAAGCTGGAGACGTATGGTCGTCGTTCTTTCTCCTTTGCTGCTCCTACACTTTGGAATTCCTTGCCTCAGCCTCTCCGTGACACCCCTACTCTATCTGCATTCAAATCTAGACTTAAAACACATCTTTTCCATGAACACCTCTTGAAATAAATTCCTGCCCACCAGCCGTTCTTAACCTCTTTTTGTGGTCATCGTACCTTCATCATCGTCGTCATCATGGTCATCATCATGGTCGTCATCATCATCATCGTCGTCATCAGTCTCATCATATCATCGTCACTGTCGTTGTCATCTTCTTTCTCAGTGTCGTCGTCATCGTCGTCGTCATCGTCGCTGTTTTCCTCATCTTCGTCGTCGTTGTGGCCCAGGTGTGTTTGGCTGCTTGAGTGTCTGTGCAGGTGTTGTGCTGTGGTGTCTTTTTGTGGTGATCATAGTAGTTGTTTCCATGGCATTTTTAAGTAAATTGCTCGTTTCTGTTTCTGTGTGAAATGCACGTATACTGATAGAGATAGACAATTTTATTGTGCTTTGTATTTTATTGTGTGTGTGTGTGTGTGTGTGTGCGTGGGAGACATAGAGTGAGTGGGTGTGTTTGACAATGTTTTAATACTGTGGTGATAGAGATAGACAATTTTTTATTGTGCTTTGTATTTTATTGTGTGTATGTCTTTGTGTGAGTGTGTGTGAGTGTATGTGTGTGTGCGTGGGAGATATAGAGTGAGTGGGTGTGTTTGACTATGTTTTAATACTGTGGTGATAGAGATAGACAATTTTATTGTGCTTTTGTATTTTATTGTGTGTGTGGTTGTGTGTATGTATGTGTATGTATGTGTGTGTGTATGCGTGTATGCGTGGGAGACATAGATTGAGTGGGTGTATTTGACTATATTTTAATACTGTGATGTTTGGTTTTGTGTTTGATGCTTTTATTCTTTTATGTTCCTTGAGTATTTATTTATGGCTGGCTGTAACTGCGCTTTGAGCTTCTCCTGAGGGAAAGGCGTAGAATTTTAAATGAAATAAATTATTATTATTATTATTAAAGTGCGCGGTTTCTGGTCTCTTGGTCTTTGTAGACCTGCAATGATGTGTCCCATCAGCAGCTATGTTCATGGTACAACTCTATCAAAATTCCTGTTTGGTGCTTCGACAGGTCTGCCATTTTTCAGTTTGTAGGTCGCGGTTTTTCAGTGACCTTCACCTCGGAGTTCAATGAAATAGCTGTTTTGATTCATACATACCGTGTATCAGCAAAGACATCAGATCTGCAGCGGCATACGCGGGTATCATATCGCT
Organism: Oncomelania hupensis; assembly: GCA_036898135.1. NCBI lineage: Eukaryota > Metazoa > Mollusca > Gastropoda > Littorinimorpha > Pomatiopsidae > Oncomelania > Oncomelania hupensis. Next base: position 102,021,271 of record CM072512.1, on the reverse strand, counting down.
AGCTTAAGACTATTGCTACTTTAGTTGTATTCCCTAGAAGTACGTCCGTATGCACGGGCCCAAAATCTCTTAAAGGCTTTATTGCTCACTTCCTCCTTTCCAAAACATTTCTAATTTCTACGAATTATATATTTACCTAATGCCCCCGTAAACTTGTACAGAACGTTATAAAAGAAAATTCTTGTATAGCAAAATGTTCGACAGTGTATAGTCTTCGCCATGATAAACAAGCTAGGTTACAATGCTAAAGATTTGTGTGGTTCGGTTCCATCGCCAAAATACATAATGTAAAGGAGTAAGCTTAGATTTAAGAAATCTAAGTACAAAAATAACACTTCTAAATATTTTACGCGTCCAGTCCAGTGTGAGGGACATATTAACCTTTCAAATGCCAAGACACTTGCCAAAATTTCGATCGCATCTTGTTAAGTAGTCTGTGTAAAAACAAATATAATGTTAAAGTGCTCCATGGACATTGATCCCATCTCCGTAGACACTCACCAAGGACATCCATACATGCTGGTATTAAATTGTACATAGATTTCATAAGGTCAATGTACCATGACAACTGATATGCTTCTGGTCTAGTATACATGCGTGAACAATCAGGAAAGCTAATAGGAATAGAAACGGGAAGCTAGGTGTAATTACTGAATACGGCTGAGGGTGGAGGGTACATACATATGTACAGTCCTCTGTAACTCAGTACTTTCTGATTGTTTTATAACTAATGATTATCTGCTTGAACCATTGGGAGCAGAAATCCCTGCTCTATCTCTTTCCATGCGCAAAGGTCAGTGTACTATAAGACCAAACAGAATCGGTGATTTAATGTGCTGAAGGGAAGCAATCGTTCACGGCAAATCGCTCTGTTCTTTTACGGGGTCTGCGGAATACCCACCCCCACACACTTTCAATGTTTCACAGTACAATCTGCCATTTGCGTACCCGATTAGTGGGAGGACTTTTAATCCTTTTAATCATAGCAGACACAACACTGTGCACGATAAAAAAAACAAAAACGCCTGTGTCCACTTGCGCAGGAACCTTGCAGGTGACTGTTGAAAAACAAGACTTCCACTGATATTCGCCCGCTGCGATCAGGGTTGTCTGGTGCTCAAGTTTGAAGAATCAACAACGAAACAACCTTTGCGTGCGTGTTTCCATTCATGCAAAGTAAGATGGAATAATTAGTGCACACAATGCCATATTTGTATATAAAACGCATCTGGCAGATTTTTACATAATAGGCTTAGAATTAACGTGAAACGTCGAAGAGGTCTTGAGCACAATAATAAACAAAATCAATCATTAAGAAGGTTGGTTATGAAGCAGGACCAGTTACAATAATTATGGTGTTCCTAGAATCTTACTTGTGAATGGGAGGTTTGTATTCTTTTGAACTGCACGCTGTCTATGTTAGAACTTAAAATTACCGCAAAATAAATCTATAAACCAAGAAACAAGGTTTAGGTAGCAACATGTTTGTAATAGTGTGGCGCCTTAATGATGACCAACAACAGGACAAAAATTCTGAGTTGATACGGTTTAGCAAGCGTGCTAGAAATAGGCTATATAGCCATTAAACATTGCACTGTTATGTTAGTTTGAACTTTGCAGCAGTAAGGCGCTGAGACTAGTTTTCAACGACTGGTTGTAGAGCCCCTATGGTATTGCTTGCATTCTTTTAACATTTTCTCTTCCTTCTGCCAACGAACACTTGCTCTTATGGCCACCAACACTCACGTATTACGCTCGCATTTCTTTAATCTTCTTCCCTCGACTTTTTCATTTGACAGATTCCCTCCCCTTCATGACGCTAGCGCCACCTATATAAGACAGTAGAATCGAATCGCCTGGTTCGAATCCCGGATTGGTCAACGTGTGATCATATTATTTTCCCCTTTACCAACAACTGGCCCGCTGGTGTCAGTATAAATCGGTCCAGTAGTCACCTATATTGATTGATTGATTGATTGTTGCTTTAGGTCCAGCGGACTCTTCCGAGCCAAATCAGGACCGGACAACCCTTAATCCGCATAAAAGATCTGCCGAAACAACCCTAGTGGGAAAATTGAATGCCCTCCACCGGCCAGTCACTTTACAATAAAGACATCCCACGCAGGGGACGGCTGAGGCTTTACCCCAACTACTCGAACCCCCGGTTACAAAAACAAAATAGAATACAAACATCATTATAAATCATCAACAAAACACATACATATAAAATGCCTATAGTGCTAAATAATACAATCATAGGAAGCCCTAGTGACCACCCGGCAGAAAGCGTCCAAAACTCCCAAGCTGATCCAACAGACCTCATACACAAACAAGGAGTCTTGTCCAGGAAGAGTTTTCAAGAAAAAAGGTAGGTCATTGATCTAGCGAAGAAGAAGATAGTATAGCAGAGTGATAGGACAGAGCAGGAATGGGAAAGAGCAAATGAGGAAGACAGCGACAGTGGGAATTTAAAGCACTAAATTTCCAGAAAGTGGGGATACTATTTATACTGAAACCCCCGGCACTCCAACGGGGGGGAGGGGGTAGGGGAACTGTTGCCGCAGTGAGTCAGTCATGCCTACAAAGACAAGACAGGTTTTCAACTGGGGCTTTCACTTTTCCCTTTATAGGTTAGAACTATCTACAGTGGCAAGATTGCTCATGACCCCAAGGGGTAGTCACCTATATGCGAAAGTGTCGTGTGACTATAATCTACAAACAACATCGCCTGCTCATGGGGCCGGGTAGCTCAGTTGGTAAGAGCGTCTTGCTAGTAACCGAAAGGTCGCTGGTTCGAATCCCGGATTGGTCAACGTGTGATCATATTGTTTTCCCCTTTACCAACAACTGGCCCGCTGGTGTCAGTATAAATCGGTCCAGTAGTCACCTATATGCGAAAGTGTCGTGTGACTATAATCTACAAACAACAACAACAACAACAACAACAACATCGCCTGCTCCGCCTTGTCCCCTATACGCAACGTGTCCGGGGACGTTAATCTACCTACCTACCTACCTGCTCCGCCGCAATCTATAATCTATCATTGTTGTTTCTACTTCTTCTTTTTTAATTCTGTCTTCTGCGTTCACTGTGTTAGCAGCATCGCTCTTCTATGCCTTTCTCGTCTTCTGTCTTTCTCTTTTTTTTTTCTCCTGCCGTCTCGTTTCTCTGTCTTTCATCCTCGCCTGATCTCTGTCGCACTCTTCCGGTGGCGGGAACCAGAATCTACTTGTCACGCCAGCCAGAAGTAAATCGCTAATTTTTCACGCATCGCGCCTCCGCGATTATTTTGCGCCCCCTGACAGTGAGGCTGAGGCTGAGTATACACACACGACTGCATTTGGGCTACGAGGTATGTCCATGCATCCACTGAAGAGCGAAAACAGATGTCAAAATGAATTGTTCTTATGCGGCGCTTTTTTCAACTCCAACAGCTATAGTCCAGGCCCATACAGCGTATCAGAGACTAGTCGAGGCTTGGGTTCGCCGCTCCACAATACAGGCGAGAAGAAGAAACGTAAGCCTCGGCTAATCTCAATGCGCTGCAGGCCTTGATCATTCACGTTCAGCGTTCATGAAATAGTCCGACGAAGACAAACCAGTCGGTCTCCTCACCCGGCCTACACTTATATGTTCACTTAATAACGCAAGCAGACAGTTCCAGTCTGTGATATGAGCAGCATAGCTTTACTTTGGGGATACCACAACAACAAAAACAGCAAGAAACATCAATTTTAATTACAACGATTACAACAACATGATTGTACAGACTGCTTTGATAACTGAAATATGCACACAACTGACAGGAAAAAGAACAATTATATAATTGTTCAATCACTGAAATTGTCTTCTCATGAAATACTTTTTCAGTTTTGTTAGCATTTCAATTTACGGCACACGCAGCCATTTTAACCTAAAAGAATCCTCAGCCGCTGGGAAAAGACAATTTAATGCAATGTAAAGTTTCGACAACTCATCAAAAGTTCCACAAATATTTGCATTTCCCTCTCCAAAAAAGCTGCCACATTCGATAAGGCGCGTGCTCCAGCGACTTACATCAGCATAGTTGAAGAAGTAAGTATCTGAGGAGAAAGATTGTTGATTGGATTTTTTTTTCACGCATCTTCCCCATCCCCCTCCCATCCTTTAACCTCCCTCGCCCAATCTCTCTCTCTCTCTCTCTCTCTCTCTCTCTCTCTCCCTCCCTCTCTCTCTCTCTCACTCACTCAGTGTGATTGTTTGGGCAAGGAGTAACGTGTAGCGGATTCCATTTTGATTTCTTGTGATACGGTTAAAAAGCAGCATGTTCCGGATAAAAGAATACTTATACTCAAGAGCGCACCATTTTTGCGTTCCGAAAATACGCACACACCTTTTAGTATAAAGAGAACGGTAAACAACCAGAAATAATGATTTTTTTAAAAAGTAACTGCCACTCCAGACGGCCAGGAAAAGCACACAAAATGTAATCTGATTATCCGATGTATCCGTAGCTTGTGTCCGTTATTTATGTCTGCGCGAGTTAGATTCTGTTCTTGGGGACGAGTTAGAATGTGTCCTGACCCTGTGTTCGAAGTTTATGAATGTCCGTGTCTGAGTGCCCATGCATGCATACATGTCAAGATGTACTCTGTATTATGTACGAGTGTTTGTTTTGGTTCGTGTGTTTTGGTGCGTGCAAGAATAATTATGCAGATAAGTGTGCGCGCGTGTATTAAGTATATGAGTGTGAATGTGCGTGCGTGTTTGTGTGCGTGAGTATGCGTGCGTGTATTAGTGCATGCATGCGTGCCTGTATGTGTACATGCCTGTGTGAGAGTCTGTCAGGTCTGTTTGTCTGCTGGTCATTCTTGTATGTACGTGCGTGTTGTCTGTCTTGGTCATAAGCATTAGTGAGCCAAAGAAGAGCGTCAAATCGATGTTGATAGTAATCATGGAAGTTTCTAACGCCCAAGCCCGTCATGACTAAAAGGCCATCATACAGATATTGGTGAAATCGATGCCACGTGCATTTAAGTGTTCGTGTAAGTAACTGCGCAATTTGCTTGCTTTTAAACTCGTCAACATACTTAAACCCTAGCTGATCTTGCAAGCGGTAAAAAGCTCCCCACTTAAATCAATTTCATGTTAATTAAAATGCTCTTACTGCATGCGCAGCCAGCACTTTTCTCGCGAAGATGTCCTGCTGTAACCTCTAATACTTTTTAATTGACAAATTTTTAACTTGAAGAAGAAGAAGAAGAAGAAGAAGAAGAAGAAGAAGAAGAAGAAGAAGAAGAGTTGAGAAAGAAAATCGCAGGATATAGAAGAAAAAATATTCAAACGGAATACGAAAACATTTTTAACAAAAAACAATTCGGATAATTGGGACGCAGCTCTCTGAAACATGTGGGTATTTTATATTGTGTGTGTATGGAAGAAGAAGTAGAAGAGGAGGGAAGTAGGAGAGGAGGGAAGTAAGAGAGGAGGGAAGGAGGAGGAGGAAGATGATGACGAAGAAATTAAGGAGAAAAAGAAAAAGGAAAAGGAAGACAAAAAGAATAAAGACTATCATCTATTTTGTTTTTAATGCGTCATCTTTTTAAAAAAATGCAAGCAGAGCAATGTGGAAGGAAGAATTTTGTACACATATTTTGCTTGGCGCATTACAAACTCGTTTTTGCTTGTTTTGTTTACTTAAGTGCATTTTACTGTCCCCTCTTATCCTAATGTTCCCGTGCCTAGATCTTTACGAGTACTCAAATATGTGGGTATTATAGTTTCCTTGAAAATGATGATGATAACGATGAATGATGACGACGATGATGATGACGATGACATCTCATCCTCATCATTATTATACTTGCGGCTGGCCTCAGATACTCCAGAGCAGGTGGCCACTGATGATCTGAGTTATTGTGGACAGCATCGGAGATCCAGACAAGCGTAAATCAGGCAATCAAGGGTCCATCTTTTAAGATGTGCAAACGTGAAAAGGATCCCGGGACAGGAAAAAAGTCAAAAACCTAAAATAAATAAATTAAAAATAATAAAAACAAGAAGAAAAGAAGGAAGAAGACGAAGGCGGAGGATAAAGGGACAGATCTTACGGAAGTGCGAGCGATACAATTACTGGGTAGCAAGATAAGAGAAGAAAACACTGGAATTTACAATGGGATTGGGAAGAGGAAGCTGAGACCACAGAAGACGGGGAAAGAAATCATCCGTATTGAAGTGCACGCATTAAGAGGATCAAAAAGCATTAAACTATGCAGACAGGTAGCATAAAGACGCAGAGGACGAACATGAACAAAGAGGAGAACAAGGCCACGTGATGATGGTTGAGGAGCAGGTGGGGGTAGTTATAAGAGAAGAAGGAGGAAGAGGAGGAGAAAGAGGCAAATTGTTGGTTTGTGAATGCTACAAGAAACCAAAAGAAGAAGAAAACAAAATATACAGAAGGAAGAGGACAACGACGTCGCGACAAGGGGACAACGACAAGGGGACCATCTTTTCCGTACGTGTACAGGTCAAATGCATCTATCTACATGCAACAGAATCAGGAGAATGCAGAGTAGGAAGAAGAAGAAGAAAAAGAAGAAGTTCAGAATGTGCAAAATGATATGATTATCGGATTTGGACTAAAGTGAGAAAAAAAAGGAAGAAGAAGAAGAAGAAGAAGAAGAAGAAGAAGAAGAAGAAGAAGAAGAAGAAGAAGAAGAAGAAGAAGAAGAAGAAGAAGAAGAAGAAGAAATAAATATAATATTCAGTTTGTTTAGCCTCTTCGTCAAGAGGCAGAGGGGAAATGAAAAAGGACAAGAGCAAGCAGTTCCAAAAATGAGGTGGACACAAGTACGCATGATCAGGTTACAAAATCCTTGGTCTTCAAGCATCAGCTCGTTTGTTAAACAAAAGCTATAAAAGAAAATATGTAATATGGCCCAAAGCGGTAATATCCTCATAGGTTGCGATTCGGGAGATCTATAGTTACAGTAGCGGAAAACATAAAAAACCAATACAGTGTCGTAAGAAAATATAATGAACTTAGCGGGCCTTAACCAACCACTTTGTGGGTTTGGGGGTTAGTCATTGTAGATGTCGCTGGACTTGGAGCTGCAGCGCTTTCGTTGAAAAGGCAAAACTCAATCTTCATTTGCATGGGTAACGAATATTAGATTAATAACAATCCGAAAACAAACAGAAAACTTCTATATACTTTCTTATAGAAAAAACCAATAAGACGCGTATATATGTCCAAGAATATGCCGTAACCTCTGAACAAAATTGTTTATATGATCGCATGCAACAAATCGCAAAAACAAAGTATGATCTTTTTTCCTCAGGCAAATTAGAAAGAAAGTGTGCTAGTCGAAAGGTTTAAAGAATGTCAAAAAACACCCTAGGTCTTTAAGAAGACGTTCCTGGCTTGTTTTATGCGGCAAGTAATAAATTGAGAAGAAGAAAACTGTCGGAAGTGCTAATGACATACACAAGGTCTTAAAGTATCCTTTTATAGGCGGCAAGTAAGACCGTTTATAGGCGGTAAGTAAAGTCACAGGAAAAAAAGTCACGGAATAAAAGTCACAGAAAAAAAGTCAAAGGAAAAAAAGTAACAGAATACATGTAAAAGAGCTCCCTCTCTCTGGGTTATCAAGCAGAACACAAACTCACAGCTCTCTCTCTCTCTCTCTCTCTCTCTCTCTCTCTCTCTCTCTCTCAGTTGAAAAAAAAATCTTTTACTAATTGTCTGGAATCTATTAAATTGACTTACAGGATTTTATTTATTTATTTTTATTTATTGTTGTTAGTTTGATTGAAATTCCATTTTTTATAAAGAAAATATTAATTTTTCTCTTTCACATGTCGAAAATCCTATTGTTTGTCGTAGTATGAATATCATATACAGATTTAACTATTAATTTACTGTCCATGTCTTAAAAAGAAAGCAAAAACTGACTTTCATTTAAATCTTGTAAACCTTTTTAAATGGTTGTGATTTAAATGCCTTATTTAATATTACAGTAATAATTTTAAACATACTTTTTTTTAATATAAAATCCTTCTTAAGTAATACAATTGGGAAAACAATTCTTAGTTTTAAAAACATGATTTCCTAAATAAATAGTTGTTGACTTGAACTGGATTTGACTGATTGTGACTTTTTTCCCTGTGACTTTTTTTTCCTACTCAATTTTGTGACTTTTTTCCCTGTGGCTTTTTTTCCTACAATCAGTAAGACGAGCTTAAAGAGGTCTAACAAAACACACTCTGGGTCTTAAAGAAACCAGTTCGCGGGCGGTTTGGCAAGTCAGAAACCGGGAATGCTATCCTAAGCTGTCTGATAATGGAGCATGACAGGGCGAGGTCTGGGCTGGCTAAATCCTATGGTACTGTACCCGAGCTCCGTGATGGGACATAGACAGGAACAGATTTATGGTCTAAGATGGCCAATCTCAAGGGGCTTAAGTAGCCAGCATCTCTCTCATTGGTAGTGCGAAGGTGGAGATAAATCGAGACAGACATTGCTCTCTTGGCGGACCCAATGGCATGGAAAAAATGGATGGGACCTTTCTATTCTTGCCGCAATGCGTACAGCTTCTCTGCTTTTCACATTGTTTGATCGCACTTGACATAACGCCATGGCCATCTTATGACTAAACTCTCTCCCATTCCATGAGGCAATACTGTGGGTATCAATGGTCATAAGTATCATATTAGTGTGTACTGCTGTCCCAACTCCATTGTAAGAAAAACCCAAACCACTCCTTATATTATAACAAAGCCATAGGTAAGGAACTTATACTAATAATAATAATAATAATAATAATAATAATAATAATAATAATAATAATAATAATAATAATAATAATAATAATAATAATAATAATAACAACAACAAGAGCAGGACTCTAAAAATGTTGCGGTAATTCAGGACTGTGAACATTACCGCACCATCAGCCTCATCAGCCATCCCAGCAAGGTCCTCCTGAAAATAATACTCAACAGGTTGAAACCCCAAGCTAAACAAATCATAGCTGAAGTCATCAAAAGCCTGTATGACAAGGCTACCAGTGCAGTCCTCCATAACAGCGTCATCGGGAACTGGTTCAGAACAACAATCGGTGTGCGTCAAGGATGCCTATGGGCAACAATGAAAGTGTACAACATCAGCCCTAAAATTATTGAAGTCATCAAAAGACTGTATGACAAGGCTACCAGTGCAGTCCTCCATAACAGCGTCATCGAGAACTCATGAGAACAACACTCGGTGTGCGTCAAGGATGCCTACTCTCTCCAACACTCTTCAACATCTTCCTAGAGCGCATCATGTCAGATGCTCTTGCAGATCACGAAGGCACAGTCAGCATAGGGGGTAGATCAATCTCCAATCTTCGTTTTGCGGATGACATTGATGGATTGGCTGGAGAGGAACAAGAACTTGGACAGCTGGTACAGAAGCTTGATACCACCCCTCCAGAGCTTATGGAATGTAAATAAGTGCAGAGAAGACCAAAATGATGACCAACAACACCAATGGCATCAACATGGACATCAAAGTCCAAGGCCAATCCCTCAACACAGTGCATAGCTTCAAATATTTGGGAACCATTGTGTCAGACAATGGGTCCCGACAGGAAGTCCTCTCCTGGATCGCACAAACAACTGCTGCCCTGACAAGGTTGAAGCCCATTTGGAAAGACAGGACCATCAGTCTACATACAGTAAGGTTGCTGCGCTCCCTTGTTATCTCCTTCTTCTTATACGCTTGAGAGACATGGACCCTCACCGCAAATCTACAATGAAGAATACAAAGCATGGAGATGAGGTGCTACAGAAGACATTTCTTATACCAAGCACATCAACAACGAAGTCCGATAGACCATCACACAAGCCATTGGAAACCACGATTACATGCTCACAGTGATTAAGAAATGGAAACTCCGATTTTATGGCCAGCCACGTCACCAGAGCATCAGGCCTTGCAAAGACCATCCTGCAAGGCACGGTGCATGAAGACAGGAGAAGAGGTAGACAGAAAAAGAGGTGGGAGGACAACATTCAAGAATGGACTGGCTTGACACTGAGCGAAGCCATGAGGGTTGGTGAGGACCGAGAAAGATGGAGTACGTTGGTAAATGATCATCTGTGGTGCCCCAACGACCTTCGAGTTACGGGATAGGATAGGATAGGAACTGTAAAAATAATCGGGGCGAACAAAGAGAAACATATTTGATTTTTTTAAATCCACCATACTCACTCTTGGCGTTTTCATCCCAACGTTTCAAATCCACTTCAGTGCTCTGGGAGATTGCTTTTCTTAAATGTATAGTGCCAAAATAATGACACCGCTATTTTGTTGTGATTTTGTTTCTGATTTCATTTGGTTTAATGCGTCCATGCTAGCTTACACACATAACAGCATTCGTTTAAAATGCAATTCATTCACACGTTTTTACAGGACACTAGCAAAACAGTATTGTAACCAATAATGAAATAGGTCCTTCATTACTTTTAGATTTGTTTTAATGCTTAAAAAAAGATCACAAAAGAGCATGAATAGAATTTCTATTTCTTTACTAAATTAAACACTCACTGCCATTATGAGCTTAAAAAAATCTAATCCAAGACCACATCATTAACGAGTGAAAGACTGCATTGACAGCCTGGAATGCCGGCAAAATAACGTGACCCTGAGGCATCTAGTCTGCACACGCACTCATTACATCGCACGGACGTTAAAGATCCTGACTAGCATGTCCCAGACGGATGAGTGCCAGTAACATAAGTACCTTACAACCAAGCAGTACGTACCTTCTTGCCAATCTACCCATCCACCTCACCCTCCCTCTCCCCTCTCTCTCCTTCCTACTCAGCCTATCTTCCTGTTTGGACGGAAAAATGCATTGTGGGTCTGTAACACAATGCGTTTAGCTTTGTCGTCAGAAAAAAAATACACAAAAAACTCTCTCCCTTTAACCAAGGTAGGCCAGTAAGTGCACGCCAAGGGCAAGAGAAGGAGGAAGAAGAGAACATGGAGTAGGAAAAGGAAGAGTTGGTGGATGAGGAGGAGGTGGAGAAGATAGAGGTAGATAAAACAGAAGAAAAGTAAGAATTCTTTTTTTCATATATAGTGTTCGGTAACAGGAAGAAGAAGAAGAAGAAGAAGAAGAAGAAGAAGAAGAAGAAGAAGAAGAAGAAGAAGAAGAAGAAGAAGAAGAAGAAGAAGAAATAATAATAATAATTTCGCCAGGTCTGCGTGCAGAAAATCCGTAAACAGCACTTGTACTCCAAAATGTAATAACCCATTACATTTGGTTTAAACACAAAACCAAAACAAAATCACGCACACACACACACACACACACACACACACACACACACACACACACACACACACATAACTACTGCGCCGCAAGTAAAAGGTGACAAATGAGTGGATGATTTATTTCCATATTTATTCTGCCAGAGCAGACAGAACTTCCAGTTGTATGACCTGTTACCCTTACTGTCACGAGAGGAACTATTTCAGGCCACAATTGGAGGGAAATTTGCACCACTGCTCATTTTAGGGGCTGAAGTAGATGTCAACACCATTACCACCACCTTCAACTCAGCAGTTGACAGATGCCGCCACTGAGATCCTTGGCAAGCACCGACCAAAGAATAAGCCGTGGATCACACCTGAACGTTTGAATCTGTGTGATAAACGAAGAAAGATTTAAAAAAAAAAAAAAAAAAAACAACTCACAGTGAGCTGATGTCTACCGAAAAATCAACAATGACATCCGAAAAGGCATGCGCGCAGCAAAGGAGAACTGGATAGAAGATCAATGCCAGGAAATAGAGAACAGTCTGAACAAGAACAACAGCAAGAAGGCCTACCAGAATGTGAAGCAGCTGACAAGTGTTAAACAGCCCAAAGTCTTCACGATCCAAAGCAAGTCTGGCATATGCCTTACAGAAGAACAAGAAGTCTTGGACAGATGGACAGAGTACTGCTCTGACCTTTACAACAATACACCAAATGGAGACCCATCAGTTCTAGCATGTCCCGAGAACAGAGAAGAAGAAGAAGAAATCCTCCCAATTCTCCGGGAAGAAGTTGAGGCAGCAGTGCAATCGCTGAAGAAAGGGAAGTCAGCGGGAGTAAACAACATACTCGCGGAACTGCTACAAGCAAAAGGAGAAGCGATGATTGATGCCCTCACCATTATCTGTAACAAGATCTGGCAGAGTGAGGAGTGGCCTACACCATGGACCCAGTCGCTTGTCATCACTCTTCCCAAAAAAGGTAACCTTCAGGAGTGTAAAAATTACCGCACCATCAGCCTCATCAGCCATCCCAGCAAGGTCCTCCTGAAAATAACACTCAACAGGTTTAAACCCCAAGCTGAACAAATCATAGCTGAAGAGCAAGCAGGATTCAGGGCAGGGCGAAGTACTTCTGAACAGATTTTCAACCTCAGAATAATCTGTGAGAAATACCTACAGCACCAACAACATCTATATCATGTGTTCATAGACTTCAAGAAGGCGTTTGACCGAGTCTGGCATGCAGCTCTATGGGCAACAATGAAAGTGTACAACATCAGCCCTAAAATTATTGAAGTCATCAAAAGCCTGTATGACAAGGCTACCAGTGCAGTCCTCCATAACAGCGTCATCGAGAACTGTTTCAGAACAACAATCGGTGTGCGTCAAGGATGCCTACACTCTCCAACACTCTTCAACATCTTCCTAGAGCGCATCAAGTCAGATGCTCTTGTAGATCACAAAGGTACAGTCAGCATAGGGGGTAGAGCAATCTCCAATCTTCGTTTTGCGGATGACATTGATAGATTGGCTGGAGAGGAACAAGAACTTGAAAAGCTGGTACAGAGGCTTGACACCACCTCCAGAGCTTATGGAATGGAAATAAGTGCAGAGAAGACCAAAATGATGACCAACAACACCAATGGCATCAACACAAACATCAAAGTCCAAGGCCAATCCCTCAACACAGTGCATAGCTTCAAATATCTAGGAGCCATTGTATCAGACAATGGGTCCCGACAGGAAGTCCTCTCCAGGATCGCACAAACAACTGCTGCCCTGACAAGGTTGAAGCCCATTTGGAAAGACAGGACCATCAGTCTACATTCCAAAGTAAGACTGCTGCGCTCCCTTGTCATCTCCATCTTCCTATATGCTTGCGAAGCATGGACCCTCACAGCAGATCTACAACGAAAAATACAAAGCATGGAGATGAGGTGCTACTGAAGACTTCTGGGCATTCCTATACCCACCACATCACCAATGACGAAGTCCGACAGACCATCACACAAGCCATTGGACAACACGATGACCTGCTCACAGTGGTGAAGAAACGGAAACTCCGATGGTAAGGCCACGTCACCAGGTCATCAGGCCTTGCAAAGACCATTCTGCAAGGCACAGTGCAAGGAGGTAGAAGAAGAGGGAGACCGAAAAAGAGGTGGGTGGACAACATTCGAGAATGGACTGGTTTGACACTGAGCGAAGCCATCAGGGCTGCTGAGGACAGAGAAAGATGGAGTATGCTGGTTAAACGATCATCTGTGATGGCCCTACGACCTCCGGGTTATGGTACAGGATAGGATAGGATAGTCACGAGAGGCAATTTAGACCTTGCACTACAGATTCACGCCTGAAATAGTTCAACCTGCTGTAGCCTTTGTAAAGTAAAGTAGCTGCCTAGCAGACGACACATTACATTACATGATTATTGCTTTAGGTCCAGCGGACTCTTCCGAGCCAAATCAGGACCGAGCAGACGACACAAGTCAGTTGTGTGCTAAGCATAGGTAGGCAGTGACCTCATCCTGCTGACGTATAGCCACCCCCAGTAGATTGCGCCACAGGTATCGGACGAGATTTTCACGGGCTTTAGCTGACCGCAAGGCTAGGTAGTTATTCTTTGTCTGAACCTCACATGAGAAGGAGCTACGCTCTGAAAAATCTCTCTCAGAAAGACTAAACAGGTGACGGATGAAAGACATTCATCACAGTATAGCCACTGCCTGACATTGTCAAAAAGGTAAATGATCAATCTTTTGTTTCTTCGCGATTTATTGATAATATTGTTGGATTATTTTTGTGAAGTTTTGCCATGTTTTATCATTGTGAATGTTTGTACAACTTAGCGTGACCATTTGGAGGACACGCGACCGGTTTCGGCACCACGAGGTAGCCTTTGCTGTCCAACCGTTGTTTCTCCTATGTGTATTATTGCAGACCAGTTGCTGTACCGGAGAGTTTAGTTTAGCCATGATAAATATTATATGTATATATATAGGAATTATGTTGGAAATTCCAGTGGACGACGGACATCAAAGAATGTTCGTCCCTTGTTTGTATAAGTGGAGCTATCACTGAGGGCTATTTCTGCCATCAGTGAGACGCTCTCCACACCCGTTTTAAACAAGGCGTTGCAGAAACTCGTCTTGTGTTTTGCAGACGAGCAGGCTTGGTGGTCCGAGGCAGGGATAGACCACTAAGAGTCAACCCTGACATTCGGCCTGCAGGGGAACATCGAGCACTGAGCTCAGATAGCCCAATAGTCAACAACCAAGGAGGAGACACCATCACCACACTTCAGCTAAGTGCTAAAAGAATTGCACTAACACTGATCTAGACGGACTGTGCGGTAGTCCACTCTCCTGAAAAAGAACATTAGACCAACCAGAACAAATAGCCCAATGATGAGACATTAGCAAATATCAAGAACAGTAGAAGCATAGACCCATCAAAGAACGAACTATTCGAAGTGAATTTGGACATTTAAGCTAATAGAGTGTTTAGAGAATTATGTATAGAGTAGAGGAAATAAATGTGCGATATTTACTGTTTAAAAGTGGCTGGACTACCTATGTTTCATAGCCGTGTGAGAGCTAGTGTGCCAGTTAATCTTTAACCATTTTCTCCCTATCTCTTTAACCCTATCCGCACACAGAGCGAGCTAAACATATAAATGTAGTAAGATTAGTCATATGGTGATTACACTAGCCGATCTCTGCAGACGATAGACGAGTGGGTAATAGCTTTCCATTGTGCATAACCCAGCAACAATAGACCCTCCTTCACACTTATCTTAAACATATTTTCCACATTCCCAGTGGTCCGAACGCCTTCGAGGCTTGAAATCAATAACAGATGCAAAACTAGCAATATTGGTGATATAAATCTTTTAGCACTTACTGTAGGTGATGTGTTGAGAGAGAGAGAGAGAGAGAGAGAGAGAGAGAGAGAGAGAGAGAGAGAGAGAGAGAGGGAGAGAGAGAGACAGAGAGAGAGACAGAGACACAGAGAGAGAGACAGAGAGAGAGAGAGAGAGAGAGAGAGAGAGAGAGAGAGAG
Organism: Oncomelania hupensis; assembly: GCA_036898135.1. Lineage (NCBI taxonomy): Eukaryota > Metazoa > Mollusca > Gastropoda > Littorinimorpha > Pomatiopsidae > Oncomelania > Oncomelania hupensis. The sequence continues at coordinate 102,005,917 of CM072512.1, read as the reverse complement.
AGAGAGAGAGAGAGAGAGAGAGTCGACGCTTATAGGGTCCAGCGGACTACAAAGAGCCGAGTCAAAACCACAAAATTTTGTACAAAGCTAGATCACAATGTTTAAACATTAAAAGGTGAAAAGATGCATGTAAAAACTAGCAAAACTATTCGAATTTAAACCATGTAAAAAAAACAAACAATAATGACATGACCTAGAAGGTACTGAACCGAAACAGCTTTCTCTTTGATCAAAGAAATCAGCACATTCAGACATAAAATGGCGAACGGAATAAAGATTTATCAAATGCATAGCACCACCATGGTTCTTTACCTTTGAAAGATAACTGCGAGTCACATATGCGGGCCAAAAGAGTTTCATCCCTTTGACTAGAAGCAAATTTGGGCAGAGAATCAGACAAATCTGGTAAAATTTGAAACCATTTGTTATTAGTTTGACTAGACCACTCTCTCTGCCAAAGCTGTTTGTAATAAGAGCCAGTTACGCAACGCAGATCAGAATAAGGGACGAACTAAAAAACCACAGAAGGAAAATCAAGATAAGTGCTTCCTTTGCTGCCCTCCACTGCTGTATTGCCACGTATGCCTATGTGGTTAGGGGCCCACACACACAAAAAAAAAACAACACCTTTTTCTTTCAGACACAAGTTGTGTGTGAAAAGGTCGTGCATGTCTTCCCAAAAAGGATGTGACATTTTCTTCGTGAAAAGAGCCTGAAGTGCTAACAATGAATATGGCATGATTAAAAACGAGGATCGTTTGGACTGATAAACCTGCGTCAGAACTAAATGAACTGCCTTGAGCTCAGCAGTATAAACAGAACAAAAATCGGGTGTACGCTGTTGCAAAGGTTGGTCGAGGTGTGTGTTTGTGCGTGTGTGTGTGTGAGAATGTGAGAGATGGAGAGAGAGGAGGAGGAAGAAGAAAAAGAAGTTGTTCTATCAATTTTTATTCATCAGATTAACAGAAGAAGAAGAAGAAGAAGAAGAAGAAGAAGAAGAAGAAGAAGAAGAAGAAGAAGAAGAAGAAGAAGAAGAACTTGCAGGACAACCACGAAAGGGTGAGCAAAACACACACACACACACCATGAATGCTTTAAAAGTTACCTAAACCTTCACCGACACTTTGTCATTCATCTCAAAGGACCAGATGCCGACATTGTGAATGAATGTTTAACGTTAATTAATATGCAGCACATGCCTTAGACATAATTACAACAGCCCAAAATATGGCACACTGAATATAAATTCCCCACGTCCCAAAACAAAAGCCCTTTTAAACCTAAAATTTAAATTTATATTTCCTTCACGAAATATATAATATATCAATGCAAAACAAATATAATAAATGTTTAAAATTAAAATCATACATTCGGGCAAGGTAGGACTCCCTCCCCCCCCCCTTTTTTTTTTAGATATCTGTATGTATTTTATGTTGTCATCGACAAATAGCCATAGATGCTTTTGTTTAAAAACAACAACAACAAAACCAACATTTTACTGTTAACTCAGAATTGCAAATTAACCTTTATTACCGACATGTTTTTGATCGGTTAATTTCCAGTGAATCACCGTTTTCAAGAGACATCGCAGAATGTCAACTCCTATAAGGAACATATTCTCTCCTCACCGTTAAGAAGCGAATCAGCAAAATTCTTCGGCATGCGCTGCCGACGAGCACTCCACAATTGGAACACAGTACTGCTTTGGATGCTTTTGTTGCTCGTGTATCAAGCTTAATCGTCAGACTACAAGGTCCAAGGTAAGGAGAATGTTTATTTTGTGTGACAATGTACTCCTTAAAGCGTTGGTGTTATGTGCATGCGCAGAAAATCTGTTTAGATATTTGTTATTATTTATATGAGGGTGGGCGGTAGGATTGGCGCTGTGTTGTTATGCGTAACGAGAGAGAGAGAGAGAGAGAGAGAGAGAGAGAGAGAGAGAGAGAGAGAGAGAGAGAGAGAGAGAGAGAGAGAGAGGGGTGAAAAAGTGAATGGATGGGTAAATACGGAGTATTGGTGAAGGATTACGTCAGTAGTAAGCGATAGTTATGAATGCTTTTACCAAAATCACACTATGTTTCAGATGCTTTTGTAAATATGTCACTTGGCGAAATAAAGTCTGTTATCTGTTTACTTGGGGAATTGCATTGTTGGAACATTAAAATTTGATTATAAAATTAAAATATGACATAAAAATGAGCCATCGTCCTTCAAACTTATTTTTAGGCGTCTCTCCCTTGTTATTTAAACAACTTTGCCTATTGTACACACTTTGTACGTGCTATTTTTTAAAAGAAATTTTCTTGATGCTGTTAACAGGCACACACACAAGAATGTAACTACGTACACCAAAATCGCACTTTTGACAGAATATTTCTTTAGTCTTAATTTTTGTTTGGATGGTGTTGGAGTGGCGAAGGGCAAAGCAACACTCACTGTGCATTTATGTGACCTTGGGACCCCTTAGGTCCACTGTGCTATCCAACAAAGTCTGCAAAAAGCCAGTTCGACCTAACTCAACTACGTCTCACCGACTCAACCAAAGCTTTTTAGTTTTAAGGTTAGGTCAGCCAGGTTAGCTATAAATAGCTTCGCCGCCGCTACCTTTCCTTTCCTTATACTGGAAGGGAAGATGCAGAAGTGGTGTTTCACCCGTCCCCTATACGCTTAATGTGTCCGGGGAGCGAACTTGTTTTTTCCAACCTAGTTCCAGTCACTTTCCCGAAAAAGGCAATTACCGAAGTCGAACGAAGCTCTCCGAGTCGAGCGGAGCTATCCGATGTTTTACGATCGAATGCTGGCAGGACTACGTGAAACCACAGGCTGGGAATTCTCGTCTTTCGTAGGCCTCAATTACATACTATACTACGTACGTATTTAGGAGTTTACAAAGACAAAAGAAAAGACTTCAGAGCCTGTGGTGAAACATCCGTGCATAAAAATAGCCGCTGCTAGATCTAATTCTATTTCGATCTGCACAGCTTCAAGCTCAAGTCGAGATTTGCATTTTGAAGCAGTTAGTATTATTTTTATTATTTTATGATGAATAATATACTGATACAATTAGTAATAAGGAGTAAAAGTAATACATAACACATAAAGCACACATACAACGATTTCACATCTATATCAACAATAAAACCATGACAAAACTTCAAAGCGCTATGGATACGTTGATGTCCCTTCAGCACAACAAGGCAAAGCAAGTTTATAATGGTCTCAAAAAACAGTGACATTTTTATTGCAAGCACCAAAGCAATTATTTATTTAACTAATATTATTCTTTTTAACTGATACAGTACATTTGTTATATGTATTTCAATTATATGTATATTATTGAGAAACACGTATTAAAAAAATGTTGCGTGGCGGGCGGAAATTTCTATAAATCATCTGAAAACTTTGGTAAATCTATAAGAAAAAATAACCAGTAACACTATCTGAATATTTCGGGTTACACCCAACTTCAGCAAAAACAAACAAAACGTCACTGACCATATTTACACCATTGAGCACGCACAGCAGCACACTATTCTTTTTTCTTTTTTTTAAAGTAGGAATAATAATAATAATAATAATAATAATAATAATAATAATAATAATAATAATAATAATAATAATAATAATAATAATAATAATAATAAAAAGAAACAAATAATAATAATAATAATAATAATAATAATAATAATAATAATAATAATAATAATAATAACACACAAACAAAACAAATAAATAAATTAAAGATTTAACTAAATAACTATACTACTACTACTACTACTACTACTACTACTACTACTACTACTACTTGCGAAGTTGTGGTCTCAATTTTGTGGTCCTGATTCGGCTCTTTGCAGTCCGCTGGACTCTGTAAGCAATGAATAACTAATAAGCTTTTAATTTAACTCTGATCTCGAGTTGTCTTGATTTTGTGGTTCTGATTCGGCTCTTTGCAGTCCGCTGGACCCTGTAAGCAATGAATAACTAACTATTAATTTAACTCTGATCTCGAGTTATAAAACAAAGAATTCGCTTAGCGAACTTGTTTTTTAACTCTGATCTCGAGTTATTTAAAAAAAAAAATTCGCTTAACCTACTCGTCTTTCTCCGGAAATTTCAAGATTCGAATATTATAAAGTATAGGCCTAAATATTATTAATTAGAATAGATATAGTTTATACATTTATTTACGTATAAAACAAACAATACAGGTCTCGTAATTATATTCAGCTAGTGAGCTTCTTCGCTGCGCGGAGACTGACTTATAATATAATAATGTAGATTAAGCCTATGTATACTGTATAACAGTGTCTACTTGGTTCTAGGCAGGAAATGGGCAATGCTATTATTAGCCTTTACTGCTGAGAACTAACAAAATGCAAATCAAGGAACGCAACTATTAAATATTATCGATAATAATTGTGCTCATATTATGCTCATATTAACAAAGTATACCGTTGGGAAATGCTAAATCTGTGTAAATCGAACAGAATTAGAAGCAACAGCGATCATTTTTAATGTCAGCTAGTCGTAGTCATGCAAGCATCATTTCGTATCACATCGGAGAGCTTCGTTCGACTTCGGTGATTGCCTTTTTGGGCGAATGACTGGAACTAGTTTGGAAAAAACAAGTTTGCGTCCGGGGACGTAAATTTACTCCAAAAAAAATGTGGAGGCACTAAACAGTGCTTCTCACATAGTCATTGAGCTGGTGTGGATATTTAATTATGCATGTAGGCTACGTTCCTGATAATTTGCGAGGGTCAAGCGAAATAGGGAGCTAAGTTATCTCAGTGGTGTACGCCGTGTACTCGCATGTCAGGCTATAACATTTGCAGCTTGTACAGACAGTGGTTCAAACTTCGTTAACGGCCTAGAGTTTAAAAAAACCCAAACACTTGCGATCCTACTTTTTCGGACGACAGTATAAAGGTCTAGTCTGTGCATAAAGGCATTCAATCGCATGGGCTTTAAAGATCCTGACGCTCATGTCGTTGACGGATGAGTGCCGGCTACACAAAATACACCCAGCACACAGGTCGCTTCTCCCCAACCCCAGTCGCCCAGGATCCTGCTCAGTCGTCTGAACGTTAGACTATGCAGCCCAAAGTCTGCAAGTGGGCGCTTCGGGCGGCTTGAGTTAGATTCTGCATCGGCCAGCGCCTTGAGCGATTCTTGAGCTGGAAAAGCGGTATACAAAAGTGATTTAATAAATAAATAAAACTGACAAAACAGAACTGACAAGAGCTTGAGGCGGGTTCTACTTAAGAATTACCAGCTGAATGATAAAGGTGAACCCACGTCTATTTAAGAAGACTACGAGGATAAATCAGTTTAGTGATGCTATGTCCCTGTTATAAGCTATTTAAGGTATACTTGACCTGGTTTCCGTTATATGATTTATGAGATTCAGGGGAACCGGGGAGTGGAACCGGGAGAGAGAAGGGTGGGGTGGAGGGGAGCACGGGGCAGTCGCCTTCCTCTCCCCCTCCTGTACCTAGGGTGGAGGGTAGGGGACGTATCTATATGCCCTCCCTCCCTTCCTCTCCCCCCTCCCTCCCCCCCCCCACCCTACCAATTTTTCGAACGATGACAAAGAAAGAAAGAGAGAGAGAGAGAGAGAGAGAGAGAGAGAGAGAGAGAGAGAGAGAGAGAGAGAGAGAGAGAGAGAGAGAGAGAGAGAGAGAGAGAGAGAGAGAGAGATTTTTTAAAATTATTTAATAGCTTCGTTAAGCGCGCAAGAAAACGTGTATTGTCTTAGTGGTTGTTTTTGTTTTTTTTTCAAAAATTTAGTTTTATAGATTAACGTCCCCGGACACATAAGCGTATAGGGGACGGGTGAAACACCACTATTTCGAAAATGGCCACACACACAAACTAAATAATGACGTCACTGTGATGACGTTTCCAAAATAGGAATTAGACATTTGTAGCGGTGCAGGTGCCTATAAATATAAGATGTGGACAAAACCTTCTTTAAAGAGTCTCCTCTCTGAAAATCCTTATCGGGAAGAGAGGGGACTATAAACTGTTACATACAACCTTCTTTACACTGCTATAGTGCTGCCTAACTGATTGGTTTTACCCCCTCCCCCCTCCCCTTCTCCCCCTCCACCACTTTGCTGGACAATATAATGTGAAACTGGACGTCAAGCAAATCGTAATTTTGTCATACTACATGTGAACAATGAAATTTATAAAAATGTATTTCACTTGATTTTTGCTTTGTTTTGTAAAGAAAGGAAGACTTTATAAATAAAACACACTCCAGGCAATACCAAAGAAACGCAAGATGTAAGATTTCAAAGTTACACTTTTGTTTTGCAAATGCAAGCAGCTGCATCAACCGCACAATCAAAAACATGCTGAAATCCTGTACAGCAGTAATCAAGAGTACAAGCAGCTGTTTTTGACAAACTATATTTAGCAGAAAAATTAATTCGGTGTTTATTATTAT
>CM072512.1:101986963-101996963 GCA_036898135.1 Oncomelania hupensis | reverse complement strand
TATATAATATATATATTACTGCGGTACCCCTCCGTTATCGGGGATCCACTAATTTCTTCCCAAAATCCATTCTTCTTGGTTAATACGCCTGTGGTCAGACGGACTTGGAAGTTGTAACGAAGTACAAGTCGGATACAAATGTACTCGATGTAGCCTACTTATGTGTCTGTTATATAACAATAGTTGTTTTTTTATTTAGTTTTTTTTTAAAGCTCTAGCGACCTTGTTTATCAAGAAGGTGGGGAGTGAAGGACATAGAGAGAGAGAGAGAGAGAGAGAGAGAGAGAGAGAGAGAGAGAGAGAGAGAGAGAGAGAGAGTACTCGACCTTTGACGCAGATCAACTAAATAAGTCGGGTAATGGTGGATCTGTGTAATGGCTCAAACTATGTCAACCTGATATAAAATAATATCTACATGTAATAATATCCACATTGCCCAAGAATATGTCGTATCCTGATGAAATATCTTACCTACGCTATCGATAGAGGATAGATCGAATCTCCTCGGCAACGTCCGCCATCTCCTTCATTCCACCCCAACCCACGATGCCACGTCACGAGAATGAGGAAAAAAAAGAAAGCATATTTTTACAACGGACTGTCGTCACTGATGTTCAATGGATTGATAATGGTCATCTCTTTGTCTCACATCTTTGCTTCTGCTAACAGGAACTCGGCCTCGAATCCTACAAGAGAAATATAGCAAATATACTAACAGGTCCATTTGTTTACTGAATGCAGGTTATATAAATCAATAGGCACGTTGTCTTAATTACCATAGAATACATCAGAAGCAGTAGCATAGTTATCTGCGCACAAATAAAATTTGAGAAGTCCGTAGTTTAGCCTATGCAAGTTTTAGTATAAATCGTTGAAGTTGTTCAAACAATGAAATATTTAAAAAAAGGTTAACATAATACAATGTACAAAACTCGAAATCCCAGTTCACCTTTTATATCTGTAAATACAGGATATTTTACACTACTATTAAATCCAATGTGATTTTATCTTCTTCCGAAGCTGTGAAACGACAGCAGAAGCAATGCTTGCTTTGCAGAATCGACAACAAAGTTAAACAAGATGCCGCTGATTTACAGTGTTAAGAGCAGGTTAAAGACCTGTTAATAACTACTATTTCGGATGAACATGTACACCCATGTCTCGTCTGAGTACGCCATGCATTCCATCACACGGACTTTAATGGCCCAGATACTCATGTCATCAACGGGTCCTAAGCGAGATACAAAAACAACCCTTGCAAGCTCCTCTGTCTACGCTTTTACTTCTGTTACACTGTTGTTGGTTTTTTATCAGTAGTTGATTCAGCCCCGATGCTTGAATCCTGATAAGTGTAACTCAGATTCGTTTATCCACGCAACCTATTCACTGAGCAACAAGGCAGGCAGGAGTCGTCGTACGGAGTTTTCCAACTATATTTAGCGTACATCAACAACTGCATACAATCGCTTTTTTTTACTTTTCACTTTTTCAACCCTTTTTTTTTTTTAAAATCAGTTTATAGTCCCCTCTCTTCCCGTTAAGGATTTTCAGAGAGGAGACTCTGATGAACCCTTTTTTGAAACAGTGCGGTACTTATATTGAAACAGTGCGGTACTTATATAGTCTCTCTATACTCTAGAGAAAGTTCGAACATTCCAGCGTGACGCAATTACAGCCAATCAGAATAAAATTCGTCACCGGAACTATGCACTGTCTTACGTCATATAACTTTATTTAGGTTAGAAGAATCTCGTAGCTACCACTAGATTTATCTCCATGCTTCGATCGAGAGTAAACAAGCGATTCCAAAAAAATTCTCCAACAATTATATCACCAACGAAAATTATTAACATTATACAAAGCTTCTTCTAACTACAACGCAAAATCAAATGAAAGGTAAACACACTATGTTATTGCATGCTTTGGAAAACAACACGATCGGATCTATCGTGCGCGTCTCAAACGTAACATCTTCAATTCCTCTCTTCACGGATGGCGTTTCCTTGTGGTTGCCGCGCTTTTGACTAGAGGGCAGTTTCCTTGTGGTTGCCGCGCTTTCGACTAGAGGGCAAAAGGCTGACTGTTTACGATTCCATCTATACTATACTATACTATACTATACTACATGTATACTATACTATACTATACTATACTATACTATACTATACTATACTATACTATACTATACTATACTATACCGTAAATCAGAAGTCGTTGGGGCACCACAGATGATCGTTTAACCAGCATACTCCATCTTTGTCCTCAGCAACCCTCATGGCTTCGCTCAGTGTCAAGCCAGTCCATTCTCAAATGTTGTCCACTCACCTCTTTTTTCTCTCTCTCTTCTTCTGCCTCCTTGCAGGATGATATTTGCAAGGCCTGATGCTCTGGTGACGTGGCCATACCATCGGAGTTGCCGTTTCATCACCGCGTGAGCATGTCATCGTGTTGTCCAATGGCTTGTGTGATGGTATGTCGGACTTCATTGTTGGTGATGTTCTGGGTATAGGAAATGCCCAGAAGTCTTCTGTAGCACTTCATCTCCATGCTTTGTATCCTTCGTTGTAGGTCTGCCGTGCGGGGCCATGCTTCGCAAGCGTATAGGAAGATGGAGATGACAAGGGAGCGCAGCAGCCTTACCTTGGAGTGTAGACTGATGATCCTGTATTCCAAAGTGGCTTCAACCTTGTCAGAGCAGCAGTTGTTTGTGCGATCCTTGAGGGGACTTCCCTGTCGGGACACATTGTATGATACAAGGGCTCCTAAATAATGAAGCTATGCACTGTGTTGATGGATTGGCATTGGTGTTCTTGGTCATCATTTTGATCTTCTCTGCACTTATTTCCATTCCATAAGCTCTGGAGGTGGTGTCAAGCCTCTGTACCAGCTGTTCAAGTTCTTGTTCCCCTCCAGCCAATCCATCAATGTCATCCGCAAAACGGAGGTTGGAGATTGCTCTACCCCCTATGCTGACTGTTCCTGCGTGATCTGCAAGGGCATATGACATGATGCGCTCCAGGAAGATGTTGAAGAGTATTGGAGTGAGTAGGTACTGCGCTGCCAAGTGCAGGACTGAGAGGATGAAGCGGACCTTCGTGCCCTCGGCTATCATTCTACTCATTCTACTCAACAGTAAACATGACTGAAAATCATCCTCATACCACCACCACCACCACCCACCCCCCCACACACACACACTGCGACCTTAGCTGCACCCCAATAGCACCCCCCCCCCCCCCCGGAGCCGTAACGCCCTCAATTCCCCAACCACCACCTCCCTTTCTCCACAAAAGCCCTATACCCCCCACCACCACCTAATTTTCCCTCTCACTTTCCGCCCTTCACTACTACGTTACCCCCCTCTCCTACATTTTTTTCTTTGCTTGCCGTGCCCTCCCACCCACCCTCCTCCCCTGTATAGTAACAAAGCGTTGTGTAATCACCTCAGGCCAGCTATGCTCTATCGCCTCCTCCCCCCTTTACTGTTGACTTAGCAGCCTCAAGTAACTCGGTCTCCCTCTTAAATATTGGTAGCAGTGTTAGCAATGTACCGCTTTCTGAGTCAGACAATGATGTGTGCCATGTGTGTGTGTGGGTGTGGGTGTGGGTGTGTGTGTGAGTGCGTGTGTGGGGGGGGGTGGTGGGGGGGGGGGCATGTAGAAACGACGTTCTGATGACACACACATGAAACTCCACATGGTTTCTTCTGACTTTTTTGGAAGGCCGTACTATTTTGACGTCAAAATAGTGCTCCGTTGAGTTAGATCTGTTTTAGGATTAGGGTTAGGTTAAGGGTTAGGGTTTGGATTTGGGTTAGGATTTGGGTTAGGAATAGCTTCAAAATTGGAAAATGTCAAAATAATGTCAAAGAAATGAAAAGTGTGTCAAAATAATCCCAGTGTTTTCACAACAGTCATCAGAACGGCGTTTCTACAAAAATGGGTGTGTGTGTGAGAAAGAGAGTCAGTCTAGTGCCAAATAATATATATATCATGTATGTTATATATCATGCTGTAATGCATTTTTTGTGTAAGCGTGTGCGCGCGCGATATAGTGTGCAAACACGAGAAACATAGGCGTACTATTTTACTACATACACATTTGTCAATTCTAGTCATTCCGTGATAAGACATTGTGTTAATTTATAATTGATTTAACCACCCTAGTGTCGGAAGGTTGTATGCAGGTATATGTGTACGTATGATTGTTTGTCATGCAGGATTGCTTGCTTTTAATTGTATGCTTTTCTTCTGTATAAATATAAGCGAATTACATATATAGGCCTACACAACTGAGTACCCCATGCGCACCAAGATTTCTTCGATGTAAAAGTTGTAGCGAAATAAAATGTCTTACGTCTTATGTCTAGGCATCCTTGACGCACGCCGATTTTTGTTCTGAACCTGTTCCCGACGGCGCTGTTGTGGAGGACTGCACTGTTAGGCTTGTCATACAGGCTACTACTACATTAGATCAATGAATAGAATTAGATGACGTTAAAAAGGGCTATTAATTAGCGTTCGTTACCATGGTTATTGGGATTTGACCTATGCGAACAGAGGTTTGGTGCCCTAGTTCAGATTAATGCTTATTACAGGTATGTCGTGGTGTGTAAAGTGCAAAAGGGCAACGAGCGGGACTTTACGTACAATTTACATGCTTTAAACACAGGGTATTTTGACGTATTTGTTCTAGATAACGGAAAGGTTTCCCATTTTGTGTACTGGATATAGGTGGAGCTTGATTGTTTAGCTAATTAAATAATTATGGGCGATGTTCTAGTCTGCCTACTGGGTTTAACTGGAGTGCAGTTTCAATTTCCTCATTGACAGAAAATAATGACGACTATCCAAAAGAACTGGAATATTGTCACAAATGAAAAAGATTAGCCTTACTGTAGTTTAAACTGTCAAACACAGAATACTACTCGACACACCTACACAATCCATTTTCATACCTGTCAAGTGGTTTTCGGGTTGTGGTGTAGCAATTTAACAGAAAAACCATAGCAAATGGAGGTTTGGTGTAGCACTAATGTGAATCACGCGATTCGCAACAAAATTGGAAACTTCTGCATCCAATATAAACACACACATCCAATGTGTTTACAAATTTATTGTAAAATCTTGTTAATGCACAACACTTTAGCTATTACCATTATCATTATAAACATTTTCATGTACGTTTTTCAAAATAAAAGTGAAAATGCAAAAAAAAAATATATATAAATATATATATATATATATATATATATATATATATATATATATATATATATATATATATATATATATATATATATATATATATATATATATATATATATAAAACATACAAACAGAAAATAAGGTAGGCAATCATAAAAATAATAATAATAATAATAATAATAATAATAATAATAATAATAATAAATAAAACAAGGGAGACAATCACTGACACAGAAAAAGCAGATGAACTTTTTCCCCCCAAATAAATGTGCTTATTTACAAAACATGGTTTACAATGCCAAGAAAAGAACTATTAGCATTGCACAAAAGCTTATACCAATTAATTTAATAAAAATATAACTAAATGGCAGCTGATATAATAGACTGAAGTTCTGAACGAACACGTGTTGCGGAGGTGCGGTGCTTTTACTAAGTGTCTTTAAACCGGACTCGACCGGAACAGACTACTTTCGCGCGAAAACCCCTTTGGTTAAAAAATATTACCGTCACTTTTGAAAAATTGCGTAGCAGCTTTGTGATACGCCGTAGTAATGGGAAAATGTTTAAAATGCGTAGCGCTACGCAAAAATCCGTAGCACTTGACAGGTATGCATTTTAGTATGTGTTATGTTTTCCAGTGCTTGCACCTTCCTAAAAAAAAAAGAAAAAAAAAGAGAAGCAAAAGATTGAAGCAAAAGATTAAAACAAAGGTTTGGTAACGATAATCGTACGAACAAACCAAGCTTTTCCAGCAGCTTCTGCCAAACACTGCTTAAAGACCACCACCACCGCCCCACTCATCTCCCTCCACCTCCCCCACCCCCAATCACGAATTCAGCTTGACATATCCTTTTGACATTCACAGTAAGTGTTGACCCTGAATAAATACAAATAGAGAAAAAGAAAGCGAGAGAGAGAGAGAGAGAGAGAGAGAGAGAGAGAGAGAGAGAGAGAGAGAGAGAGAGAGAGAGAGAGAAGTGAAAACCTTTAAACCTTCAATATGATAATAACATTAGGTCCTGTGGACCCGTCTTACAGCTAGTCCTTAACAAACAATTTAGAACCAAAAAGGTAACATAACATTATTTTTAAACTAACATATAAACCTTAACTATGTTAAGAAACAACTATGATTTTTTTAATGCACCTAAATACGCATACTACTCCCTTCTTCCCCCCCCCCCTTTCTCTCCCCCACCACCCATCCCCCGACACCCTTTTCCCCCACCACCATCATAAACATTCACACATACACACACATACACACACACACACACAAGTATGTAAAACACCAAGACTGGGTTTTACTAAGAATGTAGGAATCGGAAAGTGATTTTTGACAGAAAAGGGAGAGGGCAAGGGTTAGTTGTAGCGCTGCAACTAGCCCTTATCCTAAACCTTTTCTAGAAAGTTGACCTAGTTCGTTTCCTATAGGCGACGAAATAGGTCGAATTTTGTTCAAAAATTCTTCGGAAATTCACTGTATTTTCTCCGTCTCGGATAGAGCACTCCTGTGTACTAAAAACACTCTCATGCACTACAACTGCACTCCCATGCACTAAAAGAGCACTCCTGCGACTAATACACTCACCCATTTCCTGCATAAAAAGCAAGGTTAGTCACCCATTTTAAGGCTTATACCTCCGCATATACACACACACATACACACACACGCATGCAAATTCACACATTCTCAAAACCTTAAATTGTCGCAAGGTAGGAAAGAACAAAAAGGTATATAATCTTAAATATTAGGAGCAAAGATAGAGAGCAAAAATTTGTGGAGTCTAGTTTAAAATGATGTTAATGATTTACTATCCTTGACCTCTTGTGGTTGGACCAGAATACGACAGAGATGTTTTAAATCTGTCTAAGCGTGGTTGTGGAAATGTTAAATTGTGTTTGAAAAATGAATAACGAAATGGTGATTTGTAAAAAAAAAAAAGTGCCTTTAAATAAGCAGGAGTTTATCGTTCAGTATTTTGTACATTAAAACGACTTTATTGTAAGTTAGGTGTTTGCTAAGAGGAAGCATACCAGCTATTTTAAAGTTTTAATCAGTTGTGATGGAAGTATTGGGGATAACTGGTTTTGCAGTTCTGCGATTAAAAGGATTAATATTTTTAAACAAGGCATCACTACTGTTGAAGCATAATCAATGTGAGATTTGATATGAGCATTATAAAAAAGTTTTTTTAGCATCTGCGGTTGTGATAGAATAAAGCTGAGATAGCATAAATAATTTTGTTGAGGAAGTTTTACAAAGACTTTCAATATATGAATGCCAACTGATTTTGTTGTCTACGATTACGCCTAAAACCTTACGACTTTCATGGTCCTGTCTTTCCAAGTGGGCTTCAACCTTGTCAGGGCAGCAGTTGTTTGTGCGATCCTGTAGAGGATTACATTACATTACATGATTATTGCTTTAGGTCCAGCGGACTCTTCCGCGCCAAATCAGGACCGGCCTGTAGAGGATTTCCTGTCGGGACCCATTGTTGTAAACCAGATTGCAGATGATGAAAAAGACCAAGATCACCCATGTATTTTATTAGGTGAGTGTGAATATGTAGTTCTAGAATCTTTGAAAGTGTAGTCAGCAGTGATACTGGCCGATAGTTATTAAGATCAGAACTGACGTTTGATTTAGGAAAGGGAATAACCTTAGCTTGTTTCCACGTAGTTAGAAATCATTTTTAATAATGCATAAACTGAATATGTATATCTATGTAAGGGAATTAATAATATAAGGCAAATAAATTTTCAAAATCTTATTTCTCATTTCATCTGGATCTGCCGATTTTTTGTTTTAAATTTTGATATGTATTTAGTAAGTTTAACTTCGTTTACAATAATGAGTGGTATTTTAAATCGTGAAGAGTTACTTGTTTTTTTTTCTTACAAAATTGTGTAAGACTATCAGAGCAAGCGCACTGTGTATACTTTGAGGAATTTGAATTCAGTAAAGAAGTAGCGACGGAAAGGAAACGGTTGTTGACGTCATTAAATTGGATGGAATGTTATGACGATTTAAAGATGAGCTTTTTATAAAAGAATTCAGTGCATGCCAAAGTTGGAAATATCTCTTTTATTTTCTATTAGTTTATTAAAGAATTCTCGTTTGGAGTCAGGCACCATGTTTTTTTAAATTTTATTACTATTTTTTTAACTCTTAAAACTGTTTAGCACATTTAAGTTTGTCTCGCTGTGACAATGCATCTATGATTTCTAAAATCAGCCATGCTGGGAGTTTAGAATGTTTTACTCTTTTCTTTTTAACTGGTGCATGCTTGTTGACTATTGATAGATAAATGTTATACCAACACTCAAGAGCAACATTATGGTCATTATAATTATATACATCATTAAATGATGCATCATACAGATCGCTCAGAAAAGCTCTACAATCAAAGTGTTTGAAGAAGCGATATGTAATAAGAATATGACCTTATATTCTTGATTTCGGCTGTTTAGTAAACGTTGTGCAATATATTGGGGAATGGTCACATGCTCATAGGAAAAAATGGAAGCATGATCAACTGTTGCAGGTGCGATGTGGTATATGTATGTGGTCGAAGATGTTGGTGAGGTTACCTTAGTAGGTGACGTTATCAACTAAGACCAAAAGAGGATATTAGGCCGTTCCATCTAACTTCTGGTTTCAAGAGATCAATGTTAAAATCACCAAGAATAAGTACATCAGCATTAGGCTTATATGTATAAGTATGGTCCATCATGTATGATAAGTAATCAAACCAGTCAGCAGTGGCAACTGGATTCCTGTACAGGATGCACACAAACACAGGCGAGGTTGAGAGAGAGAGAGAGAGAGAGAGAGAGAGAGAGAGAGAGAGAGAGAGAGAGAGAGAAAAACTTTGAAACTTTTGAAACTTTTTTTATTAGGGATAAAGATTTTAGACTAATAAGAAGTCTAATCTTCCAATCTGTCCCTTTCAGATTTTTAGAGAGAGAAAGAGAAAGAGAGAGAGAGAGAGAGAGAGAGAAAGAGAGAGAGAGAGAGAGAGAGAGAGAGAGAGAGAAGAATACACAGTAACGTGTGTACAATATAATAACACATCTGCCACAATAACGTGTGGATTGTAAAATACTTGCAAGCTCTGTTGCAAGCCAATCTCAGGAGATGATGTGGTAGCAAAGACTTGAGGTTTTATATTTAATTCATTGTTCAACTTTACAGTAGTGATCGTAGATTGCGAAAGCCAAATGGAAAACAAAGACAGGTACTAGGTAGGCCTACGAGACGTATCAACAACACATTAGCACCCGACCGATGCTGTGGTTTTGTGACATCACCTCTCACAACCAATACAAGATGTTAAGTACTGTACCATGACATAGGACCCGATACTGTGTTAATCAAGAGAAGAAAAAAACTTCCACAATGCTGAATGGAGAACATGGACAATAGGTGCGTACCAGACTTCGTAGTTGATACTAGCTGGAGGGCTTAAAAATTCGACTCGCCACTAGTATAAGCCTTTGCTAGTCACAACTACGCAGTGTGACTAGGTATGAGGGGCGACAATAACACAACAACCCCCGAATGTATGCTCTATGCTTTGTGTTATCTATCACCTTTCACTCGCTAGCATGCTCTGGGACCTGGTATATGGGACCCCCATAAGGGGCTTCAACATCACAGTTGAACAACAGCACTCATGCAGATACTTATGATCAATAACCTCGCAACATCAAGGAAGAGCATACGAGAGGAGTCAACACCAAACCAATGCCGCATCACTAAACGAATGGAGCGTGTGGGGAAATCACAA
>CM072512.1:101799463-101981963 GCA_036898135.1 Oncomelania hupensis | reverse complement strand
TAATAATAATAATAATAATTATTATTATTATTATTATTATTATTATTATTATTATTATTATTATTTGCGTACATGCATGTCTTTCTTCTTCTTCTTCCCCCCCCCCCCTCCGCCCTCATCCTCCCAAACTCTCCCCTTGTCGCTCACCATCCCCTACACGTATAGCTCTCTCACCCTTTCTCTCTTCTGCATGTTCATTCATTTTCATAGATTATCGTCCATCCCGTATTGTTCTTTTAATTTTTACATTATAAATGACATTTATTTTTAGTTCGAATAACCAATATATAATTATGTTACGCGGAAAGCGACAAATGCGCGTGCAATTGAACGCGAACATGCACACGCAATTGCACACTCACTTGCACGCGCATTTAGTAGCTGATTGGCCAAAACTTGCACGTCAAACTGTGCGAGCGCAATTGCACGCTAAACTGCACGCCGGATGTAGGCTAAATGACGAAGAATTACAAAACATGGAACGGAAAAAGCATCGAAAAATGCGTGTAGCTATCGTAAGCTTTGTACTGTTGCCATATTGAAGACCGCTGTGCGCGCGATGGAAGGTAATTCTATTATTTACAGGCAAACCAAAGCAAATTTGTATTACATGTTACATTACATGGTTATTGCTTTAGGTCCAGCGGACTTATGTTTTACATGTAAGTGGGGGTGAGGAGATGGGGTGTTGGAGGCAGCTGAGGTCGTGGGTATCGAGGGTTACATTGTAAATTCGTTGTCAATTTACATTACATTATTTTGGTACATTGAACGTAGGCTATTTCCGAACCTTTTCCATTCCTTACTGTGACTCGTAGGTAAATGCGTGTGCAACTGCGTGTCCATTTGCGCTTGCGCTGTTTGGCGTGACAAATTTCGACCAATCAGCTACTATATAAGCGTGCAAAATTTGAGTGCATTTTCGCGTTGCACGCGCATTTGACGCTTTCCGCGTTCCATAAATATAGACATATCAAAGCGACAATTTCGTGCATCGGTCTATAAACACAAACTGGCACGCTGAAAATCATCTGAATAATAACAACAACAACAACAGTATTAGGAACAATTACATATGGAATTAACTTAAACGAATAAATATAACGTTAATGTAATACATTTTTAAAAATCCAAAGCCTACTTACCAAATATTATCCGAGTGACAGTCACATTTTGATTTTCCAACAGAAGATGGCGATTCCAACTGTTACAATCACCCGGGTTATTTGTGGCTTTTTCCCTCATAATAATTCTAAAAAACTCGAAAAACAGATTCAGCTGAGAATCTGTGAAAACATTTCAGTTTAAGCCACGGTTATTGTGCCAAATTTGGTCAATTCAAATTCCGGCTATTATTTTTTAATTACATCCGTAATTAAGCAAACATATCAGATTGATTGATTGATTGTTGCTTTAGGTCCAGCGGACTCTTCCGAGCCAAATCAGGACCGAACATATCAGATCCAGGCTCATCTAAAAAATCTTATGCCGTGGTCTTTGAGCCGCTGAAACAATTTATCAGAATAATTAGGTCTAGTCTACTAAAAAATGTAGTCAAACACTTCTTACGTTTCTTTTTAATGCACTGTAAATAATTAAAATCCAAGAAAAGTCTCAGCACAGGAAGTTGTGAAAAGGTAGATTATGTTTGGCACAAACAACTACGGATTACATTACATTACATGGTTATTGCTTTAGGTCCAGCGGACTCTTCCGAGCCAAATCAGGACCAACAACTACGGATCCTAAGCAGTGTAGGACTAGACTTGAAAGTAAATACTGTATAGTCAAATACTGTACTTGTAAAGTTTCCTTTTAATCCACAGGAAATACATCAATTAAAGGAACAGTCTCAATTCAGAGGACGTACAAATCTAGGTAATGGTATAGTCACTGTCACGGAAAACAAGCGGTAGTTAATCAATTAATTACTTAGTTAATTAATGTAATTAAAAGCATTCAATTACTTCGAAAGTCTCTCTCTCTCTCTCTCTCTCTCTCTCTCTCTCTCTCTCTCTCTCTCTCTCTCTCTCTCTCACATACATTACATTACATGATTATTGCAATGCTTTAGGTCCCCCCCAAAAAAATAAAAATAAAAAATAAATAAATAAATTGAAGGAACAACCTCTGTTCAAAAGCTCTGAAATCTTTCGATGTTAAACTTGGTCATCGAGTCCTATCGCTTACCCGAAATCACTTTAGAAGTAACACTGTAAGCAAACGGCGCGCGGAATTCACTAGAAGAGATTCATTCAATAGACAAAAGCCAGAATACACAAGCCAGAATACACGAGCAGACTTTGACGAACGTGATGTGTGAGTCGGAGAGAGAGGAAGTAGTATTTCCGAGCTCCACGTGCTAAGACTGGCGCGTGCATGAACTCTTGCGATTTGCAGAGGCGCGTCGCTATAGCGTCTATCCTAGGATTGGTATTATTAGTGCTAGACCATCTTTGTGTGTTTGTGTGTGGGTGTGTTATTTTTCTTTATGTGGCATTGTGGTGTTCCTTTCTTTTCTTTTTGTTTTCAGTGTGTAAATATTTATGTATCTTTATACCCTTCTTGTTTCAAGACTACCTCTCTTTGTCACTAAAAGTCAATGTGCTGCTATATTTCTGAACTTCGGTTATGTATCTGTGTGCATTTTTGTTACAGCCTGTCCTAGTTGGAAGGTTAGTGGAGTTTCAATTTTTTTTTTTTTATCGAGATTTTCAGATCCCGAACCTAGGTTGCTGAACCTTTTGTAAAAAAAAAAGATTCTGGAATCTAGGTTCGGGATCTGAGGACCTCAAATGAACCTCCGCGAACCTTCCACGAACCTTGCAATTAACACAGGCCATTAATGTTTCTGGTTAGGTTGCCTCTTTGTGTCATATCTGAGTGTGTCTCTCATGTGTAACCTGAAAATATCGAAACATAGTAATGATGATGATGATGATGATGATGATGATGATGATGATGATGATGATGATGATGAGGAGGAGGAGGAGGAGGAGGAGGAGGAGGAGGAAGAGGAGGAGAAGAAGAAGAAACAACATCATCATCATCGTCGTCGTCAGCATCATTATTTTTTAAAATAATACCATCATCATCATCATCATCATCATCATCATCATCATCATCATCATCATCATCATCATCATCATCATCATCATCTCCATCATCATCATTATAAACGCAACTGACATACACACAATATAAATAAATACATTACATCGGACAACTGATACATTGAAACTATGCTATAGGAGCCATTGCATCTGAACTCATAAGACGAGGAGATTTGTTGTTGATAGAAAGTATAAGAGTACTGGTAACGTGGGGGGTTAGGGTGGAGAGCGGATGTGTGTTTGCGCTAAAGATAGCGCAAGAAGAAGTCAGTGAAGACGTTATTAATAACTAAAATACACGAAATCATTCAAATAATCGCAACACGTTAATGTGTGTGTGGGCATGTAGAAACGACGTTCTGATGACACACACATGAAACTCCACATGGTTTCTTCTGACTGTTTTGGAAGGCGTACTATTTTGACGTCAAAATAGTTCCCCATTGAGTTAGAGCTGTTTTAGCATTAGGGTTAGGTTAAGGGTTAGGGTTTGGGTTAGGGTTAGGGGTTAGGGATAGCTTCAAAAATTTGAAAATGTAAAATTAATGTCAAAGAAATGGAAAGTGTGTCAAAATAATCCCTGTTTTTTCACAACAGTCATCAGAACGTCGTTTCTACAAAAATGTGTGTGTGTGTGTGTGTGTGTGTGTGTGTGTGGGTGTGTGTGTGTGTGTGTGTTTAACATGTATAACATGTAGGGTGTTTTTCTTCCTCCACTTAACCCAACAATTAGATCGAATTCTCAATCTCTCTTGAAACGATCAAAGACATCGTGTTTTCTTTACTAAGGAGTCCAGATATGTTCAATGTGGCCTCGATTGTCAAAGGATTAATTTTTTTAAAGTTATCTTTTGCATATTAAATAAAACATTAAATGCGCCTTTTCTTGTTTTCATAACACATAAACATACAGATCTGTTCGTTTTCTTCCCAAGGAATAAAAGAGCGTGATGACAAGGGGACATAAAAAATAATATTATCTTACTACATAAACTTTATAAACATTGAACTTTTTTCCTGGTTTCGCAACAGTCTAAGATATGTTTTATAACTTATTTGCGAGGTGTTGGACTCGTGGCGCATTGGGTTAGTCGACGGTTTCCAATGCATAAGGTCGCGGGTTCGATTCCCGCAAGTGGCGAACTTATGCGACTCGGATACGAGATTATTGCGGTCACCAAGGGTATTCTCTATGTAGTCCGGTTTGCTCTCCTTCAATAATGATATTGGATGCAATCAATCTAAAATTTCACAAATAAAATTTCGATTTTATTTCCGTCTTCTAATAGAAACTTGGCTTTACACCACATATTTGAGTGATGAATGTGTGTTGTGTACGTACAAGTGTCTGTCCCCCGTTGGGGTGCCGTGGGTTTCAGTATAAATAGTATCCCCACTTTCTGGAAATTTAGTGCTTTAAATTCCCACTGTCGCTGTCTTTCTCATTTGCTCTTTCTCAGTTCTGCTCTGTTCTATCAATCTGCTATACTATCATCTTCTTCACTAGACCAGTCACCTACCTTTTTTCTTGAAAACTTCCGGGACAAGACTACTTGTTTGTGAATGAGGTCTGTTGGATCAGCTTGGGAATATTGGACGCTTTCTGCCAGGTGGTCACTAGGGCTTCCTATGATGATGTTATTATTTAGCAATGTAGGCATTTTATATGTATATGTTTTGTTGATAATTGATAAAGATGTTTGTATTCTATTTTGTTTTTGTAAACGGGGGTTCGATAAATTAGAGTGCAGCCTCTGCGTCACCTGCCTAGGATGTCTTTATTGTAAAGTGACTGGCTGGTGAAGGGCATTCAGTTTTCCCACTAGGGTTGATTCAGCAGATCTTTTATGCGGATTGAGGGTTGTCTGGTCCTGATTTGGCTTGGAAGAGTCCGCTGGACCTAAAGCAACAATTATGTAATGTAATGCAAGTGTCTGTACCATGCTAGCGTGTATGTTGGTTACAGATCGCCGCGTTTTGGCTCTTATTTAGGAATAGGACGCGTATAGAATCCATTATTATTATTATTATTATTATTATTATTATTATTATTATTATGTGATGATGGTGGTGTCTTCTTTTAGAGTATGGATGAAGTGGTGGCGTACATTCTCTCTCTCTCACTCAAGAACACCAAAGGTTCGAAGATGACCGTTGAAAAAAAAAAAAAAAAAAAAAAAAAAAAAAAAAAAAAAAAAAAAAGAAAAACAAAGTTGATATATACTAATAGAAAATAAACTGCTAAGTCTAACGGTGGTATTATGAAAAGTATCTGAAAAGTATATCTCAAGTAATAGCCATAGTTCAAGTTTAACATGGATACAGGAAGGCCTACTATTTAATGGTAAGAAATTTACGTAGCCGCGGCTCGGCTACACTCAGACCTATCGGCTATGAAATAAAACAATAAGTAATTTAAAGGAGAAAGTGGTTGCCGATCCAAAGAGATTTACACATCAAAAGTCATAATAACTCTTAAATTCGATAAAATTCTAAACAGCAATTATAATAAAAAATAAAGTACAACGTCTCCTCTTTCCAACCATGTATAATACTTCATGGTTATTATTGTGGGTTTTAAAGTAAATGAATAAATAATATGACATAGTAAACACAGCCTAACTGAATCAATGGACCCCGGTCAGTCTAGCGAGAATGTAGGTCGCTACACATTGCGCAACCGAAACAGCCCAGCGTAACCGAAACCAGTGCGGCGCGTGTACCGATGTGTACCAATATACTTTGCCCTATCCACTGTCGCGATCCCCTTCGAATTCGCTACCTAACTGAAAAACAAAGTTGATATATACTAATAGAAAATAAACTGCTACGTCTAACGGTGGTATTATGAAAAGTATCTGAAAAGTATATCTCAAGTAATAGCCATAGTTCAAGTTTAACATGGATACAGGAAGGCCTACTATTTAATGGTAAGAAATTTACGTAGCCGCGGCTCGGCTACATTCACCTCGATTCTTTCAAAAACTCAGCGTCCTCGCTGAGAAAACCATCGTATACTTAAGACAAACGGACTTGGCTTTACCAATCAATCGCGTCGTACAAAAGAACCGAACAACACAGAAAGAAAACGAGAAACAATTTCCTTGAAAACGCACATTTAAGTACGAATCCGCCCAAACAAAAACCAGTTATATCGCGGACCTGGCATCGCCTTGCAAGATAGTTGATTATGTATTTGACAGTGAACCAACATCATACAACTAAGTCTATGATACAACAAAACCAACCATTATCACCTGTCATTTAAACACGCTATTCACTACACATGATATACATAATCAGTCACATTTCCCTGCAAATTGGTGTTAAATTCGCACTCAGATATAAACCATCAATTTTACAAAAATAAACATAAACTAACATGATAAAAAAAGAAAACGAGAGCGAGATAAAAACTAACATTCCATGTACCAGCAAAAACGCATTAATACAGAATACATAACGGGGTGAGCATAACATTTCAATAACATTAAAACGTTCTCAGCAAACGTTCAAGGTTCGTCAAACACACGAACCTTGAAAATCATTAATATAAATAAAACACCAGCATCTCAACCAAATGAAAAGCATTAAAAGTGAGAACATAACATATGTACATTACATAGGCATTAATACAAAACATCGGCATGAAAACACAATCATTATCATAGCTACAACCTATATACAAACGTCATATGTTCGGCAAAACGAAGCAAACGAGACCACATCGTAATAGAACGAACACACTGTGATAGTCTTGTAACGAGGAAAACTAAGCAACTGTTATTAATGACCAAATAAACTCTGCCAGCGCGACAATAATTGTAAAAAAAAGATAGTGGTCACGCATTTATATTATTGCCACAAAATAAACCAGATTCAAACACTAAGCTATGCACACACCTAAAACATAATTGTCTTCGAAGCTGGGCACAGTTTCTGTTTATCACTTGTCTCTTCACTCTTCGATCATCATATAATGTCTTTTCAAGTGTCTTCTTTTTCTCTGGCACAGTTCAAATACTCTGATCTCTACAACTAAAATGTCTTTAGGTAGGCCTACACACTATAAACTGTCACATAATCTACACACTAGCTGAGTCACAATTATTTCTAAAATGTTCGCGAAACTGTGGACTGTCTTTTGGCGACACATTTTATAATAAATGCGGCCTACCTTTACTGTGTTGTTTTCTGCGCCAGTCGTGCCGAGCGTCGTGGGGCATTCGCCAATCAGCTTTGCACTTCCATTGCCCCCCGTCGCCTGGGATTCGACAACGGGGGTTAGCAGTTTCCCTGCTGGCCTTGTGGGTGTTGGTAGCCCTGTTGTCGCTGGGGACAGTTCCGCTGGAGGTGGCCCTTTCCGCCGCAGAACCAGCAGATGACGTTTCTGTTGTCTCGTCTTGGGGCTTGCGGTGGGCGCTGTTGCATCTGTCGGGGGGCCGTCGATGAAGGTTGCTGCATCTGCCGCATCTGCTTGGTCAGCTCTGCAACCTGACTCTGCAGAGCCATCACTTGCGGGTCGGGCACAGGCGTTGCTACCTGCTGGGTGGCCATGCTGTCACGGTCGCGGTCCTCCTCGTCACTCTCTGCCTGTCTTGCTGCTCTCCTTGACTTCTTTCCTTTTGTCATCTTCTTTCTGTCGTCGACGGTGGTGTTGCCCGATGGTGTTGTCATCAATCTGATCCTGCTCGCAGCGCCATTTGTGATGATGGTGGTGTCTTCTTTTAGAGTATGGATGAAGTGGTGGTGTACATTCTCTCTCTCTCACTCAAGAACACCAAAGGTTCGAAGATGACCGTTGAAGTTTCTCTTGTTTATTCCGTCGTCAGTACATCATGACAAGGCAAATCAAGGCAAGGCAATACAGAAACAGAGACAGTGCAGTGTGTCTCGCCTTCGGTGGTCTGACCGTTTGTCCCCCTTTAACTACCGAAACTTTCTTTATATGGGACGCCGCCAGCCTTAGAGGGCGCGCTTAATGTGAGGCACTGCCGCGGCTCTAGAAAGTCGTCTGCTGGCGCAAATTTGTGTTAGTTACAAATCTCTATCTTACAAACACATATTATAAACTAACAAAATATATACAAATTATACATCGGCGTAAACGTGGGAATACAAGCTTTCTACTGATATACAATTCTCAGACCTATCGGCTATGAAATAAAACAATAAGTAATTTAAAGGAGAAAGTGGTTGCCGATCCAAAGAGATTTACACATCAAAAGTCATAATAACTCTTAAATTCGATAAAATTCTAAACAGCAATTATAATAAAAAATAAAGTACAACGTCTCCTCTTTCCAACCATGTATAATACTTCATGGTTATTATTGTGGGTTTTAAAGTAAATGAATAAATAATATGACATAGTAAACACAGCCTAACTGAATCAATGGACCCCGGTCAGTCTAGCGAGAATGTAGGTCGCTACACATTGCGCAACCGAAACAGCCCAGCGTAACCGAAACCAGTGCGGCGCGTGTACCGATGTGTACCAATATACTTTGCCCTATCCACTGTCGCGATCCCCTTCGAATTCGCTACCTAACTGAAAAACAAAGTTGATATATACTAATAGAAAATAAACTGCTACGTCTAACGGTGGTATTATGAAAAGTATCTGAAAAGTATATCTCAAGTAATAGCCATAGTTCAAGTTTAACATGGATACAGGAAGGCCTACTATTTAATGGTAAGAAATTTACGTAGCCGCGGCTCGGCTACAATTATTATTATTATTATTATTATTATTATTATTTTATTATTATTATTAATATTAAGCTTTTAGAGTGTTTGTCAACGCCATGATATGATAGATTGAAATCTTGAAAGAAGCAAATATTTTTTCCCCCCACCAGCATTGCATAAACACATAAACAGTGCATATAAACATAACTACATCTTTGTTAATAAAAAAGGGGGTTTGAAAGAGACAGTTATCAACCCCCTACTTAAAATTCTTTCATTGCAACCCATCCATATCCATTAATAGCGTTTACCCTTTCTCTAAATCCCCTTGTTGATAACCGTGTAGGCATTAAGATAAGGTCGCTGGCAAGGAACTATACTGCAATGAATGAATGGACATTGAAGCTTAACGTCCACACCCTCCATTGGCGATATGGCAGACGGAGATTACCATCTCAGGGAGGAAGAAGTTACATTACATTACATTACATGATTATTGCTTTAGGTCCAGCGGACTCTTCCGAGCCAAATCAGGACCGCACAACCCCTGATCCGCATAAAAGATCTGCGAAAACAACCCTAGTGGTAAAACTGAAAGCTCTCCACCAGCCAGTCACTTTACAATAAAGACATCCCACGCAGGTGACGCTGAGGCTGTACTTTAATTTATCGAACCCCCGTTTACAAAAACAAAATAGAATACAAACATCATAAATTATCAACAAAACACATACATATAAAATGCCTACATTGCTAAATAATAACATCATAGGAAGCCCTAGTGACCACCTGGCAGAAAGCGTCCAATATTCCCAAGCTGATCCAACAGACCTCATACACAAATAAGGAGTCTCGCCCCGGAAGAGTTTTCAAGGAAAAAGGTAGATGACTGGACTAGCGAAGAAGAAGGTAGTATAGCAGATTGATAGAACAGAGCAGGAATGAGAAAGAGCAAATGAGAAAGACAGCGACAGTGGGAGTTTAAAGCACTAAATTTCCAGAAAGTGGGCATACTATTTATACTGAAACCCCCGGCACCCCAACGGGGGTAGGGAGGAGGAGGTAGGAACCAAAATCAACACTGAACCATCAGAGCAATCACACTGCTACGATGGACAGTGAAAATAGGCCACTTTTTATCTTGACCACCACGGGATTCGAACCTGGGTTCATCGGTGTGCCAGGCGAACGCTTTACCACTGAGTTACGGCGGTGGGACCTATACTGCAATCTCATGTTAGATAAACATTGGGGGGTCTATATACCCTGATTTTCCTTAGGGTGGATACTCTGCAGGATTTCTTATCTAACTCAAAAGAACCGAGCTGTCAGTCCTGTTAGACTAGCTGCAAATTTTAGGCCAAGTAGGGTAGCTTCCATTAAGACAAAGCAGATGGAGGGGGAGGAAAACGAAAAGAAGGAGAAGAAGAAGGAGGAAGAGGAGGGGGAGGAGTAGAAGTCTTCTGCGTTTAAAGAAGAAAAAGAAGAAGAAAAAAAAGAAGATGGGGAGGAGGAGGAGGAGTAGGATGAAGAGGAAGTGAAGATGGAGGAGGAGGAAGAAGAAAAGGAAGAAGAAGAAGACGAAAAAGAAGAAGAAGAAGAAAAAGAAGAAGAAGAAGAAGAAGAAGAAGAAGAAGAAGAAGAAGAAGAAGAAGAAGAAGAAGAAGAAGAAGAAGAAGAAGAAGAAGAAATGAAATGAAATGAAATGAAAAAATGAACATAGAAGTTTAACTTCCACCCACCATTGGCGATATGGCAGACGGGGATAACCATCCCAGGGAAGAAAGGGGAGGGACCTAACTCAACACTGAACCACGTGGTCGTACGGCATGGACCACTGACACACTGTTCTCTACCTCCTCACGTCCATCGCCCCCGCACATGGTTATTCATGTCAAAGATAATCTGTACTAGTAGTTTACCTCTCCGCTTTTTCATCATGTTTCTTTCTCCACCCAAAATGAGCGGCGAGGTAACGCCATGGTGGCTATAACTGGATATTATTACTTTCCATGATATATAAAAACGACTAATTACCCCCATAACAAGACTAAAAACTGAAGAAAAAAGACATCGAACAATTAGCAACATAGTCGTACATGTTTGTGTACTTCCAGATAAATCTGAAAAACCATCATTCCATCTTTTTCTTTTACTTCTTTAGGATTTAGAATAAGGCCGAATCACAACACCGCTCACAAAAAACAAAACAAAAAAACAACCATTTAATAACTTTTGTAAATGTTTATTTCATCGGCTATGTACCCGAGTATTTGGAAGAAAAAACAACATTTGAATGGCTTAACGTTTTGTTTGTTGTTGTTATTTTTTTTTGTTTTTTTTGGTTGTGTGTATGTGGGTGTTTCTGTTTTTGGCGGGTTCGGACATCGATGTAGGGTTGGGAGGTGTGGGGGGAGGGGGGGAATGGGTACATGTTAAATCTTTATATGGGCTGTGTGCGCTGATTATTACTCGTATAGTTCAGTAATTTTGTAGTTGCCATAGATTTCACTTATTAAAAACTCCACCTATTGTGTATTAGTGCTAAGCTAGAGCAGGGTGGGTTAACGAGATATTTTACCTGGAACTTTCCTTGAGACACTGATTCCCTTTAACGTGTGAGCAGGTGCACTGGGGTGAGCGACTGTAATATTCCTGTATTGGGTTGTTCTTTCACAATACTTGGCTAGGGGTGTCGGATAGCGCAGTGGTTGGAGCACTCGCTACTGTGTCGCAAGTTAAGCACCGTCCAGTGCAGTTAGCACTTGGATGGGTGACCGCAAAACGTGAAGCGACAAGTAACAACGCCCCCAGTTGACTCAACTGTGACTGAATACCTACTCTCTTAAAGGTGGGGGAGGTAAAGCAGCGAGGGAGAGAGATGGGCATCACCCTCATTACGCTGACCCAAGATAAGTGTGATCTCCAACATCACGCTCCCCTACGACCACAAGGCTATGGGACTACCTTTACCTTTTTACCTTTAATACTTGGCTTATGTTGCATTTCACATTGTTTATAAACAGTCTCTCTCTCTCTCTCTCTCTCTCTCTCACTTTTTCTCTCTCTCACTCTCTCTCTCACACACACATACACACACACACACACAGTTAAGGCGTTCTTCAGCCTATACACCATACAACTGCGTATTCTTTTGCGCAAAAAGAAAAAAAATTATCCTTCACTCGCAAACATTACCTTCATGTAAAACAAACATTTATCGTGGCGGGTGGCGCAGTGGTATTGTGGTTTAGCACACGCTAGCTACGCTTCATGTTAAGCAATTAAACGTTGGGAAGGGTAAGTGCTTGGACGAGTAAACCATGCTTGCAGGGCATCCACCAAACGATACACAAAGGCTGAACATAGCGCACGACACACACACCCGTCCACCCAGCTGTGAATGGGTACTTGGATCTGTTTAGAACCGGGGAAGGTAAAGCAGCGAGGGAGAGGAGATAGGCACCGCTCTCATTAAGCGGGCCTAGAAAAAAGGGAGGTCTCAAGCGTTTCCCTACCTAACGATGGAAAGATTACGGGGACACCTTTACCTCTAATGCAGGTTCAGTTAAGATAAGAAATGAATGTACTAAAAGCATGAAAATCGCTATCAGTAGAGGGAATGCACAAGGAACTTTCACTTCATTAATGTACCCATTTATTGACTTTATAGAGATTCCTTTTTGCAGGGAAGCTCCCCAGCTTAGATTTCACCAACATTTTCACGTTAAGACACTTTAAATTAAGGGTTACAATTAATCAAGCCAAATGACGTAATAAACCTGCCAGTTCGTAAAATTAAGAATTCAGTTCTAAGAAGTTCATTAGGAAACTGTTATTATTTGCACGTCCAGAAGATTTCCAAAGTTGAACCCTAATTTGTACTGATATATCACCATTTGCTGTTTGTATTTGTTCTTTGTCTAATTTGTGGTGCGGAGAATAATGCCCTGTATTTGTGGAGTTTTCTTGCACTCACTTAACTTGGCTTCGATTAAAATTAAAAGCAAAAAAATTCGTATAATGAGGACAATTAATGTTTCTTACATCTTTTAGATTTAAAATATATGTATAAATGTATTTAACAGTATATTTTAAAATCGAACGGCTGTGTGTGTGTGTGTGTGTGTGTGTGTGTGTGTGTGTGTGTGTGTGTGTGTGTGCGCGCTTTCTTTAGAAAATTAGGGGGGGGGACACAAATATTTAAATAAAAATACACAAATTTATATTATGAAATTATATAATTTAAATGTAATATATGGATACCCACCTGTGATTTAGTATGCCTTCAAAATGCTGTAAACTTTTGTTTTAGAGGGACAAACAGACAGACAAACAGACAAGAAAACAAACATGCTGACAGAGAGCAACTGTTACAGTAAGTTCAAAATCGATTCCTTATCGAAAAATGTTTTATTCGACCGCTTTGTTATTCTTTATTATACGTTTTAGGAAGAAAAATAGAAAAGTGCACCGGAGACGTGTCATGCTGTCGCCTTAAGTGGCTAATACGGTGTTCGTTATCACTTATTACCGCTGGATGTATCATTTCCTTAAATCCACTGAGATTTTCTGTAATCCTCCGCATGATTAGTATCTCAAATAAATGTTGCGTATGAGTGGGTGCATCCGTGTGTGCGTGTGTGTGTGTGTGTGCGTGCGTGTCTGTGTGGGTGAGAGTTTGTGTGTCTGTGTAAAAACGTTACCATATAGCATATACTATATCTTTCTGAAACGCTGGCACTGCGTTCTATGAGTTTACAGAAACAATTAGTTATAGACATTATTATTTAGGTGTGGGTGCTATGCTAAATATAAGAGATTGTAAATCCAAAACTAAATACTTCTGAATCAGCCTTTCAGGCGCATGCTTCAGGTACTCTCGGAAACTCAGTTTGTGTGGGGGAGTGAGGGGAGAGGGCAAGGGGTGAGGTTTAGAGTAAGAGGGGGGTATGTGTTGTAACTGTCAACATTAAAGTTACTTGTCATGGACATTTTCTTGTAATACGAATTTTTTCATGATGTGTTAGTCTACTTAGATTTCCTTGTAATGGATCGTCATTGTTTGTTTAGTTTGTTCTATTGTTTTGTTATATGTATATTTTTCAATGTAGGCTATTAATGTTTCATTTCTATTTCATTTTCCACTCTCTTTTGTTGCGATATCTAGTTTTGTTTCGCTTCTTGCTTGAGATATTGTGTTGCTCTACTAATTGTCTCCTTGGCCTTGTGGAACATCATTACTTATATAATTTGTAGTATTTCTTTCCTCATAAGGAAATTATCATTTCATATTAATTTATGTAAATTTTTTTCTCTTCCCCTTGCACGTTTCCTCTTTCTTGTTTGTGGTGTGGTATTATGCTGCACTTGGAAGGAAAGTGTGTTTCACTGTTGTTGTTTTCCATTTATCATCGCAGAGCAATCATTTATAGATGTTTCTTACTTCATGGAGAATCCTAGTTTTCTGTAATTAATAATACTAATAATATTTTGGTGCATAACTTCCTGATCTTTTCTTCTTCCTCCTACTATTTTTGCTCAGCTAATATCCCATCTCTCCCACCACTTTCCCACTCCCCACCCATCTAGTCTCTGTTTCTATCTCTGTCTGTCTTTTGAAATCAAATAGAGAGGCACGGTGGTCTAATGATAGTGCTCTTGGCTTGCGGATCGGAAGGTCCTGGGTTCGAGCCCTGTCCGGGTCATTGTGTTGTGTCCCTGGGAAAGACACTATACTCCCGTTTCCTACTCCTTCGGATGAGAGTATAAACCGAGGTCTAGTCTGTGTGTCGCATATATTCCATCATAACGGACTTTAAAGATTCTGACGCTTATGTCCTAGACGGGTGACGGGCAACAAGAACACACCCAGCATGCACTTGGTCCTTCTCCCCCATCCCTGCGTGGTCAGGATAGTGCTCAGGTGTCCGGGCGTCAGACCAGTGCGCTATAAAAATCCTTAATAATAATAATAATAATAATAATAATAATAATAATAATAATAATAATAATAATAATAATAATACACCCTTTAATGTTTCCTATTAAACGTTAACAATTTCTTCCCACCCTCTCTCTTTCCTGTCCTCTCTTGGTACGCGAATGTGTGTTTGTGTGTGTGTTAGTAAGGGGAGAGAGAGAGAGAGAGAGAGAGAGAGAGAGAGAGAGAGAGAGAGAGAGAGTTGCATTATGATGTTCGTTAACTGTTCTACGTTAAGAAAAACAATCATTGTGACAATTAATTTGTAGAGCATAGACTATCGTGATGTTTGTTAAAAGATTAAGAGATCGTTTCTTAGATTACATAGCAGAGTACTCTTTCTTGGCGAACACAAATTGATCCATGACGAAAAGAACAGATTTACGAACGGATTAGTCAGTAGAGGATACTTAATATATTTTATAATTCGAACCCGAATGAGATTGCTTAGATTTATTAAAAGAATAACTAAAAGACGCTGTCGGTCATCTGACTGATTCATTTATGGCGTATAAGTACAGAAATTGGAAAAACGAATACGAATGTTAAACATATTTTAGACCCTTTCGACATAGTTGACGCTGCATTTCTTACAAGCTTTCGAAGACAACAGTTTTGCTCCACAAATTTTGTCCTGTAAAATCCAAGACCTAAATCAAAATCCAATACCGCATGTTATTAGGAGTGGCCTCGTGGCGCAGTGGATAAGTAGCCGGTTTCCTATGCCGAAGGTCGCGGGTTCGATTCCCGCAAGGGGCGAACGTATGTGACTTAGGTACGAGACTATTGAGGTCACCGAGGGTTTTCTCCGGGCACTCCGGTTTCCTCCCTCCCTTCAATAATGGTACAGGACGCAGTCAATATAAAAATTTCAAAAATAAAAATTTGATTTTCTTTCCGTCTTCTAATAGCGATTTCCCTGCCTTTACACCACCTGTTTGGTCCTGATTTGGCTCGAAAGAGTCCGCTGGACCAAAAGCAATAATCATGTAATGTACACCACCTGTTTGAGTGATGGATGTGTATTTGGTGTGTGTGAGGGTGGATGAGACAGGTGAGCGTGTATGTTGGTATAGATCGCCGCGCTTTGAGCCTGAATGATTTGGGGAAAGGCGCGTATATTCAACGTGTATTATTATTATTATGCACAACATAGTTCTGTTGTGTTCCAAGTTTAAGAATGCTAAAACATATTTTAGACCCCCTTAGACGCAGTTGGCACAGAACTGCCGCTTAGATGCTTTCGATGACATAACAGCTTCGTTCCCCAAGTTTTAAATCAAAACCTAATAATACGTGTTATTAACAACAAAATCTTTGGAAATCGTAAAGCTTTGAATACATCGATGAAGGTTATGGTGACAGCTGGTTGATTTTATTAAATTATTATGCAGTTAACAAAATCTCTTTCAACTTGAAAAAAAATCAAAAAAGAATAGGTAGGTAGTTTGGTACACCGTGAATGACAAAGAGATAGGAGGCTTTACGCGTCTGCCCGTGGATTAGGGGGCATTAAGTGTCTTTTTTTAATATTCACACTGCATGAATTGATTGGTTGAAGCGCAAACTACATGTAAGGCCGTTTGTCTAAAATGGGAGTGTGTGATTGTTAAGAGGAGTGTCTGTATTCCATTAAGAGAGTACCAAAACTGATTGGTCAGACTGCAGAACCTTAGAGACCACACGTCTGTAAAACTGCATTACATGAACGTTCAGAAAAGACTGTGTTGTTTTAGGATGAACGAAACGATTATCAAGGACTGATATTCTATGTATCAAGCAACTAAGAGAAAGATGGCAGCGAATGCTCTGCTTCCTCTTTTCTTCCAGGTGGACTATTCGTCATCACTAATGTACCTTTTGTTAATTATTTGACTGTAAATTGTACTGTACTTTCGTTTCATACACAATTGTTTCAAATACTGTTTTTTGTTCGTGCCAGGTTCTGCTCTGTTCTCTTCTGGCAGTCAATGCATTCCCAGGTAGGTTAAAATACTGTTTATCTGCCTTTTCATCATTATCATTTCTGGTTTTGACGCCATTTGCAAGTGTAATTATGTATTTATTTGTTAATTATTGCGACGTCACAAACTTAATTGAAACTGGGGTACATCGCAACACTTCATCACTGCGGATAAACTCATTACTATAAGAAGTCAAATACGTTTTGTGCGGAGATAAGAACAAAAAATGCCTCGTTAAGCGTAAACAATTAACGATTCTTTTTTCTTTGGAAAGAATAATAGATAAATAAAGGTTAGTAAGTTCTAGATTTCACCGTTTCGTTTGTAAATCGCAGGGTCCACAGCGTCAAATCAAGGGTCGAACCCAGTCGCACCTACAGCTTCACATCTAGGTAATTACTAATTGATTGATTATTTTCTAAAGAGAGAGGGGGAAATGCAAGTGTTGTTCCGCGCAAGCTGTAACTGGAACTAATATTGAATAATATGACTTTGGAAAAAAGTGTCATACACGTAAAGAAATTATCAGCAGCTAGGCCAATACTGGAGTTTTTAGCCAACCAATAGACATTATTCCTCAAATTAATACAAGTCACATTTAATAAGACTTCAGGGAAGGTTTTAGAAACTATGACAGCGCTTTGTTTGTGTTTTTTTTTTAAATAAAATAAACTGCGACGTTATATATTAGAAAATATGTTGTTGTTTTTTATAATTTGACTGTGTTAAAAAAATTATTTTAACTCAAGACAATGGGAAATAAAATAGTATCAGAAAACCCATTACCTGTACTCTGTACTTCAAGGATCCGTAATTAGTCGTCTTCAAATTTGCCCAGAACCTTCCATTGTTTGCAGTTACATGGCATGCGTTGCGATGTGCACGCTTATACTGTTTGGTAGTGTTGAATAATGCTTTGGTTTTATGGTTCTTGTATAATCAATGGTAATGTTAACTGTGATTTATGGCAGCTTTGGATGAACTATGTATGCCGGTGGATCCGTGTGAGCCAACTGGAAGGTGTATCAGCAGAGGAACATTTTACATTTGTTTATGTAATCATGGTTTCACTAGAGGTCATGATTTCCATTCGTGTGTGGGTATGTGTTGAAAATCTGGAGAATGTCTCTTTGTCAAGATTTTTTTGTCTTTTACTCCAGATGGTGTCTAATCTGTGTTTTACCATTTTACTCAAGAATATATTTTTAGTTCATTTATGTATCTACTTAGTTCTTTTCTATTCCATTTCATAGTTTCTAACAATGTACTCAAGATTCTTTGGCGTTTTCACTATTTTACTCAAGAACATTGCCGCTTATTCAAAATCGGTGCTCTTGACATTTGATTTATGGTTTTGGGGGAATTTGTGCTTTGAGTCATTTATTATTAAAAGAATGAGCGAAATAATGTGTTGAATATGTATTTTAAAAAAAATCTTCTTCTTCTTCTTCTTTTTCAATATAATAATAATAATAATAATAATAATAATAATAATAATAATAATAATAATAATAATAATAATAATAATAATTATTATTATTATTATTATTATTATTATTATTATTATTATTATTGCTAATACATTATACTCAAAGCTAAACTATTCAGAAGTCGCAAGTACTATCATCATTATTTATGTCTTATACTAATTTTATTTCTTCTTCTTCATCCCTTGTTTTATTTATTCAAACGCCCTCTTTTTGGGTTTTTGTCTGTTTTTTCTTCTCCTTGTTTCATCAAACATTTAATTTATCATTGTATGAGAAATTTATTGTTTCTGTTAAATTTGTTACAAAATCGTGTTTAAATAAATTTTAAAAAATGTTGATGACGATGATGATGATGATGACGACGATAATGATGATCTGACAACGACGACGACGATGATGATGGATGGTGGGTGGATGATGATGATGATGATGATGATGATGATGATGATGATGATGATGATGATGATGATGGCTGTTTGAATCTAAGATGTAAGCATGATACACATTTCCTTTCTGCACTTGTATTTTATTCGGAGAATATGCCAAATGCACAAGGAATGCAGGAATGGGTTATCACGTTTACACAGTTTGCTATGTATCTTATATGTCTGTCCGTATGTCTGTCTGTCTGTCTGTATTTATATATGTATGTATATATGTATGTGTGTATGTATATATGTATGTATGTATGTATGTATGTATGTATGTATGTATGTATGCTTGTATGCTATTCAGAGAAAACTCAGCACGAGTGTTATGCCTTCATCTGTGTGATTCATGCAGTATGATAAATGTTAAAATAGATTTTGAGTTTATCTTTTTTAAACTGTTACACTAGATAGTATGATCATAGAAGAGTTTATTAAATTAATCCACATTACTGAGGTGAACGTTTGCAAAATAAGAGTGTGCTCGCATAGCTTTATAAAACATTCGGTCCTTCAGTAAAGTCACCACGCGAGTCTAGCAGAGGATCTTTGGAATGAGCGGACACGAAGTTTAGATTACATTTTCGCAAATATTAGACGCAAATAAATGAATGCATTTAAAAGCAAATGGTCATCTTTTAGAATAAAATACACATTTCGTAAGTTTTCGCAAAATTTTACTATCGATCTCAGACGAATTAACTAATCGAATATTATGGAGATGTTTTTTTGGGTTGTACGATTATTGTTACTTGTAGAGCTTATTAAGTTGTTTGCATTAGCGTACTAATGCTACTAATTCTTGCTTCGTATAATTATTCGGAACTTACAATAACTAGTCAATGTCTTAATTTTACCTGATTTACTATTGTCACTTAGCAATTAATAATTAGTCTATACTCAAATCTCAGCATTAAATCTCAACTGAAGACCTGTGACCTGTTCAGACGATGCTGTTTGTTTATTGCACCCCTGCTTTTGTTCAGACTTGCTGTAATTATTGTAATTAAACCTTGATGACTATGTGATTCATAACGCTAAGATGGATGTACGTGTAATACTGTTCACTTAACTGCAAACTGAGTGTGTGTGTGTGTGTAAGTCAGGCAGATGTAGTATAGCTTTTTAAAATTGTGCATGTTAAAATTACTTATAATTATTATAATAATTATTTTGGGGGGGGGGGGGGGGTTGAAAAAAGCATATTACTAAGTGTACATACAATGTAGGATAGATTGATTAATTTTAGTGCAGAATATAACACTTGCCCCTCAGCGTTTTACCTTTGACTGCCTATAAATATTAACTCTAAGTAAAATATATGCATCTGTACACAGATAAGATCAGGCACCTTATAAGTAGCATTATTATTATTATTATTATTATTATTATTATTATTATTATTATTATTACTGTTA
This sequence comes from Oncomelania hupensis, assembly GCA_036898135.1. Taxonomy (NCBI): domain Eukaryota; kingdom Metazoa; phylum Mollusca; class Gastropoda; order Littorinimorpha; family Pomatiopsidae; genus Oncomelania; species Oncomelania hupensis. The sequence goes on along the minus strand of CM072512.1, from coordinate 101,961,876 downwards.
TTTAATTGCCTCTTGAAAAAATATCAACCACCACTGAAGCTGCAACCACAACTCAGGCAGCAACTACTACTCTGAAGGACTGGTGCTTTGATGTGCCATGTTTAAATGGAGGAACCTGTACACCTGTGTCAAATGGTCGCTTGTGCATTTGCGCTTCTCAGTGGACTGGTGAGCTGATTTGTCGTTAGATGTGATAATATGCCAGCCAGAAGGTCAAATAGAATGTGCTCATTTAGGTATTTATCATTTTGTTTCAATATAATGTCTTTTATTTCAAAGCAAGTTTCCCTGTTGTTTTATTGTCGTGATGCTTAATGCAGCCTGCTGGTAAATAATATAACTTTAGAATACTATCATCGCCTTACTTCAAATCTTAATGTAACAGGAGAGGACTGTACTATCTCCATCTCAACGGTTACAACAACAACGGGTATGTGTATATTTTAACTGTTTCTCTGTTATTTCTACAAAAACGAATGTTTATTTAGCCCCGTTATCCTCATGGCTTACCGCATGTTTTTCAGAATCACAATGTATGGAGTATTTTATTGAATGTCAATCGCAGCCCATATGGACGATTAGTTGTTGGAAGCTTGTTGACAGCCTAAAGCCCTGAAACCAAAATAACATGAATCTAAAACACGGTAACCCTATTCCATCTAATGAGAGTATAAACCGAGGTCTAGTCCGTGAACGCACGCATTCTATAGCTCGGACTTTAAAGATCCTGACGCTCATGTCCGAGACTGGTGCGTGCCGTTTACACAAATACATACATACAGAGAGAGAGAGAGAGAGAGAGAGAGAGAGAGAGAGAGAGAGAGAGAGAGAGAGAGAGAGAGAGATGGTATTCTCGCTACGGATTTCTATACCTGACAAAAAACGTCCTTTAATTGTTTTGTTTCTTATCACTACAAACCATCAGCAACCACAACTCAGAAGGACTGGTGTCGTGACAAGCCCTGTTTGAATGGAGGAACCTGCAGAGATTTAGGGAATGGTCGTGAGTGCATTTGCACTCCTCTTTGGGCAGGTAAGCTGACATTTGAGACATATGATATGCACGCCAAAATGTAATAATCAGGTTTTCTTTTGAGACTGTGTTTTCATTGTTTACTGCATATTTGTTTTTACCACAAAAATCGCTGTTGCGTTTTTCTCTTGACACTTTGTTTATTTTGTTAAACATTTATTTTATTCATTTACTTGAAATGTGATATCGCAGGAGAGGACTGTGAAACTTTCATCCCACCAGTTACATCAACAACTGCAGGTATGCTTATATTTAAACTGTTTCTCTTTATTATTTCTAACCAAAGAAGGTTGAGTTGACTCTGTTATCGTCATGGCTTGCCAACTGATCTCGAAAATATTATAATGTAAAGAGTATTTATTGAAAAGTGTTTATGTTCAGACAGAGAGAGAGAGAGAGAGAGAGAGAGAGAGAGAGAGAGAGAGAGAGAGAGAGAGAGAGAGAGAGAGAGAGAGAGAGAGAGAGAGAGAGAGAGAGAGAGTATTCCAACTACGGATTTATATACCTGTCATAAAAAGGTCTTTAATTGTTTGTTTCTTATCAATACAAACCATCAGCAACCACAACTCAGAAGGACTGGTGTCGTGACAAGCCCTGTTTGAATGGAGGAACTTGCAGAGATTTAGGGAATGGTCGTGAGTGCATTTGCACTCCTCATTGGACAGGTAAACTGATACCTGAGAAATATGATATGCACGCCATAATGCAATATTGAGGTTTTGTGTTGAGACTGTTTTTTCATTTGTTTACTGCATATTTGTGAAGCGGCTGATAAGTGATAAACAGCCCAAGGTCCCCACGATCCGAAGCAAGTCTGGCATATGCCTTACTAAAGAACAAGAAATCTTGGACAGATGGACAGAGTACTGCTCTGACCTTTACACCAAACGGAGACCCATCAGTTCTAGCATAACCTGAGAACAGATAAGAAGTAGAAATTTTCCCAATTCTCCGAGAAGAAATTGAGGCAGCAATGCAATCGCTAAAGAAAGGGATGTCAGCGGGAGTGCACAACATACCCGCGGAACTGCTTTAAGCAGGAGGAGAAGCGATGATTGACGCACTCACCATTATCTGTAACAAGATCTGGCAGATTGGGGAGTGGCCTACATCATGGACCCAGTCGCTTGGCATCACTCTTCCCAAAAAAGGTAACCTTCAGGAATGTGAAAATTACCGCACCATCCGCCTCATCAGCCAACCGAGCAAGGTCCTCCTGAAAATAATACTAAACATTTTGAAATCCCATCTGAACAAATCATAGCTGAAAACCAAGCAGGATTCAGGGCATGGCGAAGTACCACTAAACAGATTTTCAACCTCAGAATAATCTGCGAGAAATACCTACAGCACCAACAGCATCTATAGTCATGTGTTCGTAGACTTCAAAACAACAAAAAGAACAGTATAAACAGTGGATTAAAAACAAAACCAATGAAAACTTTATTAACATGAAACGAGCTAAATTGCAGTGTAACAAAATTATTGCTAAAGCAAAGAAAAGTCACTGGATAGAAGTTTGCAAAAAAGAGGTTCTAGAATCTAAAGATATTTATAAAGTATGGAAAAAAAAGTCAAGGATATAAAGAAGGTTTACAAGTTACAGTTATCCTGTTAAACTAGAAAATAATTTGTTTCTTTCTTCTTTAGATAAAGCTGAATTCACTAGATATTTTTCTGAAAATAACTTGTCTAGTAATTTAGGTCAAAGTAATTTAAAATATAGATTAGACAACCAAAGCAACGAACAGTATGAAGACCCAATTCCAGATGAAAATGTATATATTAATAGTCCTATCACTTTTGATGAATTAATAGAAGTTTTGAATTCATTTAAAACTAATAATTCAGCAGTTGGGATTGACGGTATCTCTTATCAGATGTTAAGTCACTTACCCTTAAATTGGAAGAAGTTATTGCACTCACTTATCCAAAAATGTTGGGAAAGTGGAGCTGTACTAGTAGTCTGGAAGCAGTCTGTAATAATTCCTATCCTCAAACAGGGTAAACCTTCTACATCTGTTAACAGTTATAGACCCATTGCTTTAACTTCACAAAAATAATGTAATTCCTGTTAATCAAGCAGGATTTGTTAAAATTTCTCAGGGTGGGGAACTCTCCTCGGATCCGCTGATTTCAGAGGAAATCGGCAGCCATTTCAGAGGGAAAAAAAAGTTCAGAGGAAAAAAAATTTTATTGTCATAAAACACAAGTGTGTGTGTGTGTGCTCCTGTGTTTGTTCAAGCTTTTTCTAATAATTATTACTTTTCTTTCATATTTGGTTGGTTCAGTTCACTATACATTTACTGCACTGTTACTATGCCACTCTTGGTATGGCTTAAAAACGTGCACATTTTACGGGGGGCTTTGCCCCCCTGGACTCCCTACAAGGGCCCTGCCCCTTGACCCCGCCGGGGCCTAGGCGGCCCCTGGACCTCGGCCTTTTCAGAGTTTTTCTCAATGAGTTGTTCCCCACCCTGATTTCTAGTCATATTAAAAAGCAGTTTTCTAAAAGAAAAAGTTTGCTTGCAACATTTTTTGACGTAAAGAAAGCATACGATATTGTGTGGCATTCTAGATTGCTGTATAAACTAAAATCAATAGGACTTAGTGGACATATTTATATAAAATGTTTATTATATGATAGATCTATGTGTACACGAATTACTAAAACCTATTCTTCCTTTCAAAGTGTTAATACCGGTATTCCACAAGGCTCTATAATTGCACCTCTTTTATTTACTTTGTTAATACATGACCTAAGGTTTTATCGAGAAATACTCATGTGATGCAATATGCTGACGACATAGAAATGTGGATGGATGTTAAATTAAGAAAGCATACAAATAAAAGAATTACTACTTACGTTCAAAAAATATATCAAACTGAGCAAAATAATTTGTCTACATATATGACAGAAAATGGTCTGGAATTATCTGGGGAAAAAACTAGTTTAATGTTATTTAACAATGGAGAAAATCCAAAACATTTACCAGAATTAAAACTTGACAACCAAATGCTTGCTTATAAACAAATAATAATTTTTTGGGGTTTCTATTTTACACCAAAATTAAGTTGGAGATGTCATATAGAATATTTAATCAATAAAGCAAGACAAAGATTAAATTTATTGAAAATAATTAATGTACAAGCTTGAAGTCAGGATACGAAGACTTTATTACATCTAGCAACTTCTCTAGTTCTATCGAAATTGATATATGGACAAGAGATGTATTTTTCAGCGCCAAAATCACTTTTAAATAAATTGCAGAGTATAGATAGTAAAGCAATAAATGGCTCTTGGCGTACAAGTGCATACAAATACGCAGCGTTGTTATAATGAAGCAGGCAAACTTTCTTTATCATATCAACGTAAATTAGCTGCTTCAAAATATGTTTTTAGAAGTTTATGTATTGACAATTCTGTAACAGATGAAGTGTTATTATCTTCGAAAAACGAATTCCCCAAAAGATAAAAATATATTCCATACATTTAGACTATTCATGATTATACAGAAGCAGTGATGATAATGTAAATTGTAATATTAATATTAGTAATGTAAAGTCTGTTCCTGTTTCACCCAAAATACCCCCTTGGGAACACTTACGGGCTCATTTCGATATAGATTACACAGATGTACATAAAAATGCAGAAATAAATATGTTAGCTAATAGTGTAAAGATTCGTTTAAATTCTATTTACTTCAATAAATTAAAAATGTATACAGATGGTTCACTACTTGAAACTTCTGATGCTGGTGCTGTATATGTTATTCCAGATCTTAATATTGAAAAGTCTTTTTATTTAGGGAAAAAAATTTCAATCTTTACTGCAGAATTGTATGCCATTATTATGGCTTTGAATTGTGTTCTTACATTAACATTATATTTCTTTGGCATAGTGTTATGTGTAGACTCAAAATCTGTTTTGTATGCGCTACAAAATTGGAATTGTTCAGTTAGAAGAGAAATTATTTTTGAAATCAAATATCTTTAAAACTGTTTATTTATTAAAAATGTTGATTTTCTGTGGGTTCCCTCTCATTGTGGAATAAAGGGTAATGAATTAGCTGATAAACTAGTTAAAGATGGTGCAAGTAAGCCTACTGAAGTTAATCATAACATGAGCCTCTCCTACTATGAATTGATCTCAATAGTAGACAATTATTCTCTTAAAAATGTACACAATAATATTTTGTCTAGCTCCAGACATTTGACAAAAATTGTCTACAAGTTAAAATTAAATTAATGGAAAACTGAAATTTTATAAAGACGTTAAATGTGTATGCTCAAATGCTCTGACTGTAGAACATTTGATATTACGTTGCCCACGTCTAAACAAACTCTTTATAGAAAATAATTTTAATACTGTTATCACACAGTACAATGATGTAAAAATATAATAGCTGATAATGAATTGATGCTGACAATCGCATCTATTATATCGTGTACACAGATAGAAAAAATATTATAATTATTTTATTCGTTGTATTTTAAATGTTAAGATGAGGATGCTTCAATCTTAGGTTACATTGTTTAATCAATATAAGTTCTTATGGGTGTGTTGTTGCTGCTGTATTCGTTTTCTTCAATTTTGTTTTCTTTTTATCATTATTATTTATGATTTATTTATTATTATTTCCTTTTTCCACCTTATCATTTATATTACTTCGTTTCTTTGTTTTATAGTCTAAAATCACATAATTTGTGAACAGACTTTAGATTGAATTGATTGAATAGACTTCAAAAAGGCGTCTGACCGAGTCTGGGCTGCAGCTCTGTGGGCAACAACGAGAGTGTACAATATCAGCCCTAAAATTATTGAAGTCATCAAAAGCCTGTATGACAAGGCTACCAGTGCAGTCCTCCACAACAGCGCCATCGGAAACTGGTTCAGAACAACAATCGGTGTGCGTCAGGGATGCCTACTCTCTCCAACACTCTTCAACATCTTCCTAGTGCACATCATATCAGATACCCTTGCAGATCACGAAGGCACAGTCAGCATAGGGGGAAGAGCAATCTCCAAACTTCGTTTTGCGGATGACGTTGATGGATTGGCTGAAGAGGAACAAGAACTTGAACAGCTGGTACAGAGGCTTGACACCACCTCCAGAGCCTATGGAATGGAAATAAATGCAGAGAAGACCAAAATGATGACCAACAACACCAATGGCATCAACACGGACATCAAACTCCAAGGCCAATCCCTCAACACAGTGCATAACTTCAAATATTTAGGAGCCATTGTATCAGACAACGGGTCCCAACAGGAAGACCTCTCCAGGATCGCACAAACAACTGTTGCCTTGGCGAGGTTGAAGCCAATTTGGAAAGACAGGACCATCAGCCTGCATTCCAAGGTAAGACTGCTGCGCTCCCTTGTCATCTCCATCTTCCGATATGCTTGCGAAACATGGACTCTCACAGGAGATTTACAACGAAGAATACAAAGCGTGGAGATGAGATGCTACAGAAGACTTCTGGGCATTTCCTATACCCAGCACATCACCAAAGACGAAGTCCGACATACCATCACACAAGCCATTGGACAACTCGATGACCTGCTCACAGTGGTGAAAAAAATAAAACTCCGATGATATGGCCACGTCACCAGATCATCAAGTCTTGCAAAGACCATCCTGCAAGGCACAGTGCAAGGAGGGAGAAGACGAGTGAGACCTAAAAAAAAAAGGTGGGAAGACAACATTCGAGAATGAACTGGTCGGACACTGAGCGAAACAATCAGGCTTGCTGAGGACAGGGAAAGATGGAGTACGCTGATTAAACAGTCATCTGTGGTGCCCCTACGACCTCCGAGTTACGGGATAGGATAGGACTGCATATTTGTTTTCACCACAAAATTCGCTGTTGCATTTTTCTCTTGACACTTCGTTTATTTGGTTAAACATTTATTTTATTCATTTACTTGAAATGTGATATCGCAGGAGAGGGCTGTGAAACTTTCATCCTACCAGTTACAACAACAACTGCAGGTATGCTTATATTTAAATTGTTTCTCTTTATTATTTCTACCCAAAGAAGGTTGAGCTGGCTCTGTTATCGTCATACCTTACCAAATGATCTCGAAAATATATATTATAATGTATAAAGTATTTATTGAAAGGTATTTATGTTCAAAATCGTTTTATTGAATGTCAAGCATTAACATTGCAGCCTGTACGGTCGATCAGTTGTTGGGAGCTTGTTGACAGCCTAGTGTCCTGAAACAAAAAATAACATGAATCTGAGACATTGCGCTCCTAATCCTTCTAATGAGAGTATAAGCCGAGGTCTAGCCTGTGAACGCACGCATTCTTTAGCACGGACTCTAAAGATCCTGACGCTCATTCCCTAGAGGGATGAGTGCTTTCTACACAAATACATCCAGAGAGAGAGAAAGAGAAAGAGAGAGAGAGAGAGAGAGAGAGAGAGAGAGAGAGAGAGGGAGAGAGTATTCCAGCTACGGATTTATATACTTGTCATAAAAAGGTCTTTAATTGTTTGTTTCTTATTACTACAAACAATCAGCAACCACAACTCAGAAGGACTGGTGTCGTGACAAGCCCTGTTTGAATGGAGGAACCTGCAGAGATTTAGGGAATGGTCGTGGGTGCATTTGCACTCCTCTGTGGGCAGGTAAGCTGACACTTGAGACATATGATATGCACGCCATAATGTAATATTGAGGTTTTGTTTTGAGACTGTTTTTTTTTTCATTTGTTTACTGCATATTTGTTTTGACCACAAAAATCGCTGTTGTAGTTTTCTCTTGACACTTCGTTTATTTGGTTAAACATTTATTTTATTCATTTACTTGAAATGTCATATCGCAGGAGAGGGCTGTGAAACTTTCATCCTACCAGTTACAACAACAACTGCAGGTATGCTTATATTTAAATTGTTTCTCTTTATTATTTCTACCCAAAGAAGGTTGAGCTGGCTCTGTTATCGTCATGGCTTGCCAACTGATCTCGAAAATATTATAATGTATTTTATTGAAACATGGGTATGTTCAAAATCTTCTTCTTGAACGTCAAGCATTAACATTGCAGCCTGTATGGTCGATCAATTGTTAGGAGCTTGTTGACAGCCTAGAGCCCTGAAACAAAAATAACATGATTCTGAGACATTGCGCTCCTATTCCTTCTAATGAGAGTATAAGCCGAGGTCTAGCCTGTGAACGCACGCATTCTATAGCTCGGACTTTAAAGATCCTGACGCTCATTCCCTAGAGGGGTGGTTGCTTTCTACACAAATATATCCAGAGAGAGGGGTAGAGAGAGTGTTACACTCGTTTGATGTTGGTGTTTTTCTATCAGTAGTTGATTCAGCCCCGATGCTTGAAATCCTGATAGGTGTAACTCAGATTCGTTTATCCACGCAACCCGTTCAATCATCAACTAGTCAGGAGTCGTCGTATGAAGTTTTCCACTTTTATTCAGCACACATCATATATATATAATTGGTATTCTCGCTACCGATGTATTGTACCTGCCAAAAATCTACTTTAATTGTTTTGTTTTTTATCGCTACAAAACGTCAGCAACAACAACTCTCAAGGACTGGTGTCGTAACATGCCGTGTTTGAATGGAGGAACCTGCAGAGAAATAGGGAATGGTCGTGCGTGCAATTGCACTCCTCATTGGACAGGTAAGCGGATACTTGAGACATAAGATATGTTCGCCATGATGTAATATTGAGGTTTTGTTATGAGCACAAGCATTAGTACAAAGTTTGGAAGAGAATATTATAGATCTGTATCACTAGTTAGTTACATCCGATACATGTTACATATTATAACTGATACGTCCGCCAATAATTTAATATTGAGGTTTTATTTTGAGATCGTCTGTATTATTTTTTTTCATGCATATTTGTTTTCACAGCAAAAATTGCTGTTGATTCTTTTCTCCTGTCGCTTTGTGTATTTGATTAGGCATCTATTTTATTAAGTTACTTGACATTTGATATCACAGGAGAGGACTGTGAAACTTTCATCCCACTGGTTACAACAACAACTACAGGTATGTTTATCTTTAAACTGTTTCTCTCTGTTATCGCTACCCCAAAAGGGTTCGACCAGCCCTGTTATCGTCACGGCCTTCCAAATAATATCTAAATTGATAAAACATTATACTGTACAGAGTATTTTATTTAAACGGGTTTATGTTCTAAATCTTCTTCTTGAACGCCAAGCGATAACGGGTGAGACGGGTGAGTGTCGTCTACAGAAATACATCGAGAGAGAGAGAGAGAGAGAGAGAGAGAGAGAGAGAGAGAGAGAGAGAGAGAGAGAGAGAGAGAGAGAGAGAGATGGTATTCTCGCTACAGATTTATATACCTGACAAAAAGTATTTTAATTTTGTTTCTTATCACTACAAACCACCAGCAACCACAACTCAGAAGGACTGGTGTCGTGACATGCCGTGTATGAATGGAGGAACCTGCAGAGAAATAGGGAATGGTTTTGAGTGCCATTGCACTCCTCATTGGACAGGTAAGCTGATAACTTGAGACATAAGATATGCCCGTCATAATCTAATATTGAGGTTTTGTTTTGAGATCGTGTTTTTCATTTGTTTACTTCATATTGGTTTCCACGGCAAGAATCGTTGTTTTATTTTTTCTAGACACTTCGTGTATTTGGTAAAAATTTTTTTTTATTAATTCACTTGAAATGTAATATCACAGGAGAGAGGTGTGAAACTTTCATCCCACCAGTTACAACAACAACTGCAGGTATGCCTATTATTGTCATGGCTTTCCAAATAATCTCTAAATTCATTTAATGTATAGAGTATTTCATTAAAACGAGTTTATGTTTATTTTCTTCTTTAACGTCAAGCGATAGCATTGCAGCCTGTATGATCGATCAGATGTTGGAAGATTGTTGACAGCCTAGAGTCCTGATTAAAAAATAACATGATTCTGAGACACTGCGGTCCTGTACCTTCTGATAAGAGTATGAATCGAGGTCTGTTCTGTGGTCGCACGTATTCTATCGCACGGACTATAAAGATCCTGACGCTCATGTCCTAGACGGGTGAGTGTCGTATACACAAATACATCCACAGAGAGAGAGAGAGAGAGAGAGAGAGAGAGAGAGAGAGAGAGAGAGAGAGAGAGAGAGAGAGAGAGAGATGGTATTCTGGCTACGGATTTATATACCTGACAAAAACAATTCTTGCAGCAACCACAACGCAGAAGGACTGGTGTCGTGACATGCCGTGTTTGAATGGAGGGACCTGCAGAGAAAAAGGGAATGGTCGATATTGCAATTGCACTCCCCATTGGACAGGTAAGATTATACTTGAGACATAAAATCTGCTCGCCATGATATACATTACATTACATGATAATTGTTTTAGGTCCAGCGGACACTTCCAAGCCAAATTAGGACCGGACAACCCCTGATCCGCATAAAAGATCTGCTGAAACAACCCTAGTGGTAAAACTGAAAGCTCTCCACCAGCCAGTCACTTTACAATAAAGACATCCCACGCAGGGGACGCTGAGGCTGTACTCTATTTTATTGAACCCCCGTTTACAAAAACAAAATAGAATACAAACATCATCATAAATTATCAACAAAACACATACATATAAAATGCCTACATTCCTAAATAATAACATCATAGGAAGCTCTAGTGACCACCTGGCAGAAAGCGTCCAATATTCCCAAGCTGATCCAACAGACCTCATACACAAATAAGGAGTCTTGTCCTGGAAGAGTTTTCAAGAAAAAAGGTAGATGACTGGTCTAGCGAAGAAGAAGATAGTATAGCAGAATGATAGAACAGAGCAGGAATGAGAAAGAGCAAATGAGAAAGGCAGCGACAGTGGGAATTTAAAGCACTAAATTTCCAGAAAGTGGGGATACTATTTATACTGAAACCCCCGGCACCCCAACGGGGGTACCCGCCATGATATAATAGTGAGGATTTTTTATGAGCACAAGTATTAGTACAAAGTTTGGAAGAGAATATTATAGATTTGTACCACTAGTTAGTTACAGCTGATACATGTTACATATAATATATGTCCACCAATAATTTAATATTGAGGTTTTTGTTTTGAGATCGTCTTTATTATTTGTTTCTTGCATTTTTGTTTTCACAGCAAAAAATTGCTGTTGACTTTTTCTCCTCACGCTTTGTGTATTTGATTAGCGAATTAATTTGAATAAGTAACATAAAATTTGATACCACAGGAGAGGACTGTGAAACTTTCATCCCACTGGTTACAACAACAACTACAGGTATGTTTACCTTTAAACTGTTTCTCTCTATTATGGCTACCCAAAAAAGGGTTGAACTAACCCTATTATCGTCATGGCCTTCCAATTATTTATAAATTCATAAAATATTATATTGTATAGAGTATTTTATTGAAACGTGTTTACGTTCAAAATTTTCTTCTTGAACGTCAAACGATAACATTGCAGCCTGTATGGTACGATCAGTTGTTCGAAGCATCTTGACAGCCTAGAGTCCTGATTAAAAACAACAACAACAACAACAACAAAAAACATGATTCTGAGAAACTGCGCTCCTGTACTTTCTGATAAGAGTATGAACCGAGGTCTATTCTGTGGACGCACGCATTCTATCGCATGGACTTTAAAGATCCTGACGCTCATGTCCTAGACGGGTGAGTGTCGTCTACACAAATACATCCACAGAGAGAGAGAGAGAGAGAGAGAGAGAGAGAGAGAGAGAGAGAGAGAGAGAGAGAGAGAGAGAGAGAGAGAGAGAGAGAGAGAGAGAGAGAGATGGTATTCCGGCTACGGAGTCATATACCTGACAAAAACAATTCTTGCAGCAACCACAACGCAGAAGGACTGGTGTCGTGACATGCCGTGTTTAAATGGAGGGACCTGCAGAGAAAAAGGGAATGGTCGAGAGTGCAATTGCACTCCTCATTGGACAGGTAAGCTGATACTTGAGACATAAGATATGTTCGCCAAAATGTAATATTGAGGTTTTGTTATGAGCACAAGCATTAGTACAAAGTTTGGAAGAGAATATTATAGATCTGTACCACTAGTTAGTTACAAATAAACGATATGTCCGCCAATAATTTAATATTGAAGTTTTGTTTTGAGATCGTCTTTATTATATGTTTCTTGCATATTTGTTTTCACAGCAAAAATTGCTGTTGACTTTTTCTCCTGAATCTCTGTGTATTTGATTAGGCATTAATTTGATTAAGTTACATGGAATTAATCAAATATTATTTGTCAAAGTTGCATGGCATTTGATATCACAGGAGAGGATTGTGAAACTTTCATCCCACTGGTTACAACAACAACTCCAGGTATGTTTATATTTAAACTGTTTCTCTCTGTTATCGCCAACCAAAAAGGGTTCGACTAGCCTTGTTATCATCATGGCCTTCCAAAAATATCTAAATTCATAACTTTATTCATAACATCCCACCGGTTACAAGAACAATTATAGGTATGTTTATATTTAAACTGTTTTTTTCTATTATCTCTATCCAAAGAAGGTTAGTCTAGTTCTAGTATCGTCATGGCTTACCAAACGGACTCTAAATTCACAAAATATTATAATGCATAGAGTATTTTACTGAAAGATGTTTAGGTTAAAAATCTTCTACTTGAATGTCATGCGATAACATCGCAGCCCCTATGGTCGATCAGTTGCTCGAAGATAGCCTAGAGTGCTGATTCAAAAATAACATGACTTTTGAGACACTGCGCCCCTATTCCTTCTGATAAGAGTATAAACCGAGGTTTAGTCTGTGGACGCACGCATTCTACCGCACAGACTTTAAAGATCCTGACGCTCATGTTCTAGACGGCTGAGTGCCGTCTACACAAATGTATTATGAGGCACGGTGGTCTAATGGTAGTGCTTTGGCTTGCGGATCTGAAGGTCCCGGGTTCGAGCCCTGTCCGGGCCATTGTGTTGTGTCCCTGGGAAAAACACTTTACTCCCGTTTCCTACTCCATCGGATGAGAGTATAAACCGAGGCCTAGTCTGTGTGTCGCATACATTCCATCATAACGGACTTTAAAGATCCTGACGCTTTTGTCCTAGACGGGTGAGTTCCGGTAACAAGAACACGCCCGGCATGCACTTGGTCCTTCTCCCCCATCCCTGGCTGGCCAGGATAGTGCTCAGTTGTCCGGGCGTCAGACCATGCGCCCAAGGGCTGCGGTGGGCGTATCGGGCGGTTTGAGTTAGATCCTGTATCGGCCAGCGCCTAGAGTCTGGTCAAGTACGGCGAGATAAGTGTGCCATAAAAAATCATCAATAATAAATAATAAATAATATTAACACAAATACATCTGATTTCATATTTAAACGGTTTCTCTATATTTTCTCTATATTTTCTTTTTACAAAGAATATTGAAGTAGCTAAATTATCGTCATGGGTTACCAAATGAGATCTAAATTCACACAAAATTGTAATGTATAAAGTATTTTATTGAAATGTGTTTATGTACAAAATCTTCTTCTGCTACTTCTTCTTCTTAGTAATGTGAGAAATCCCTTTCCAGATTACAGTTCACGTGTTTCACGGGAGAGATATATGTATTGTTGATGTCGGATTTTGCACTGTCCGGAATGGACGACGGCAACTTCCTTTTGTGAGGACTTCCCAGCCCTCTACTGGGCAAACTTCAAAAAGCACAAAAGAACACAGCCCGCATCGTGCTCAAGAAGCTCTAATTCGTTTGCGCGAAACCGCTACTTTGGAACTATACGCGCGGGTGTCCAATATAAAGTTGCGATGCTTTGTTAGCGCAGTCTGCACAGTCTGGCACTTTCCAATCTGCCTGAGCTCTTTTGGCGCCAGATAGTCCATCCAGATCTCTCCGTTCTGCTGACGCTGGTCACCTTTCTCTACCATGCATCAGGCTGGAGACGTATGGTCTTCGCCCATTCTCCTTTGCTGCTCCTACACTTCATAATTCCCTGCCTCGGTCTCTCCGTGACATTCCTACTCGATGTGCATTCAAATCTAGATTGAAAACACATCTTTTCCATATTAGCAACTCTTGAAATTATTCCCCTCTCTCCCTCAACCTCTTTGCAGTACTCAACGTAACCTTCATCATCATCATCATCATCATCATCATCATCATCATCATCATCATCATCATCATCATCATCATCATCATCATCATCATCGTCATCATCATCATCATCATCAGTTTTGTCGTCGTCATCTGCTTTATCGGTGTCATCATTATTGTCATAATCGTGACCTCATTATTTTCATCATCATCATCATCATGGTCATCACAGTTTTCGGCATCTTTGTCATCGTCAAAGTCGTCTTGGTCATCGTCGTCGTTATGGTCCTGGTGTGCTTGGCTGCTGCTTGGGTGTATGTGGTGGTGTGGTGTCTTTAGTGATGGCTGTAGCAGTTGTTCCATGGCGTGTAACGTAACTGCAAGTTTCGGTTTCTATGGAGGTGGATGATTTAATTGTGCTTTGTATTTTATTGCATTTTGTTGTATTATATTTTATGGAATATGTATGTATGTGTCGTTTTATTTACTTGTATTGTTATGATGTCTAATGCGATGTTTGTGTATATGCGTGTGTGTATGAGAGAGAGAGAGAGAGAGAGAGAGAGAGAGAAAGAGAAAAAGAGAGACTGTGTGTATGTGTGTGTGTGTGTATGCGTGTGGATGTGTGTGTGTTTTTGTATTTGACTATGTTTTAATACTGGGTTGTTGTTTTTTTTAAAATAATTATTTTATACATTTTGTTCTTAGAATATGCATTGTTTTTCTGGCTATAACTGAGACTTGAGCTTCTCCTGAGGGAAAGGCATAGATTTTTTACATGAAATAAATTCTTCTTCTTCTTCTTCTTCTTCTTCTTCTTCTTCTTCTTCTTCTTCTTCTTCTTCTTCTTCTTCTTCTTCTTCTATTTATTATTATTATTATTATTATTATTATTATTATTATTATTATTATTATTATTATTATTATTATTATTATTATTATTATTATGATGATGATGATGATGATGATGATGATGATGATGATGATGATGATGATGATGATGATGATGATGATGATGATGTGTACGATGAATCTGTTTAAGAAGTCAGTGGTTAATTAGTTGTGTTATAAGGATACTTCGTTGTGTGTTATATCTAATTAATTTTAAATAGTGCAGCCTTATACGGTACTGTTATAAACACACAGTTAAATCCACAACACAGAAAGACGGGTGTCACGACGAACCTTGTTTGAATGGAAGAACCTATAAGGAAATAGGGAATAGTTGCTTGCGCGCTTGCATTTCTCAATGAACAATAAAAGCGCGAGAGAGAGAGAGAGGTCTGTATCAGTGGGGCCGGGTAGCTCAGTTGGTAAGAGCGTCTTGCTAGTAACCGAAAGGTCGCTGGTTCGAATCCCGGATTGGTCAACGTGTGATCATATTATTTTCCCCTTTACCAACAACTGGCCCGCTGGTGTCAGTATAAATCGGTCCAGTAGTCACCTATATGCGAAAGTGTCGTGTGACTATAATCTACAAACAACAAGAGGTATGTATGCGAACAATGATTCTGTTTTAAGAATATAAGTTGCACACGTCAGTTAAATCTGTGGTTAATCATTTGTGTTTTTAGGATGCTTTTTTGGGTCCTTGTTTTGTTTCAAAAATTGTATTTTATTCACCACAAATATGCACAGTACAAGCTGTGTGTCTTGCAATGACAGTTATTTTCATATCTGATTAAATATAGACAAGAAGAAAGAGAAAAACAAAATATTTGGAAAGTTCACACTTTACATACACATTGGGAAAAAAAAGAACAAAAATAATATGTCATATTATGGGTATTACATTTGTTGATTTTGGTCTACATATCATCAAAGAGGTTAATATATGATAGTCAGTTTGCTTCAAAACTTTCTGTAGCTATGTTTAATTGGGATATATTTTTCAATATCATACTTCATCTTCATATGTTTTAAATGCAAACAAGTTTGGAATGATCTTCTTACACTTACATTTTTAGATAAACTATCTTGCCACAAGAAAACTTTAGTCAATTTTATCATTGCTCAAGATACTTTTGTTGTCACAACCAAATAACATAAATTGTTCTGTAAATGTGTTTGACTCTCGCTGTTGAGGACTAAACCTATCCACCTAATGTGTCTTTCAGGCGATCCTGAAGATCAACTCAATAACAATGTAATTAATGCAGACATTTCTCTAACAGAAATTAAAGAAGCGCTACAAATAATTAATGCAGAAATTACTCTAACAGAAATTAAAGAAGCGCTACAAATTTTGGGAAATAACAAATCTGCTGTTGGATGCGACCGGATTTCTGATACACTTTTACAACATCTACCAGACGTATGGTTAAAATATTTACATAAAATCATACAAAAATGCTGGGAAACAGATAATCTGCCAAATATTTGGAAAACATCTATAATTATACCTATATTAAAAAGTGGAAAATCAGCAAATTATAGACATATCGCTCTTACTTCGCATGTGAGTAAAGTAATGGAAAAGATTATTCTCAATAGACTGTCATATTACTGCAATAAACACAATGCCATACCCATTAATCAAGCAGGTTTTCAGAAAGGCAGATCTGTAGTATATCACGTTGTTAAACTAACTACACATATTAAGAAGCAATTTGCTAAAGGAAAGAGTTTACTGGCAGCCTTTTTTGATATACGAAAAGCATACGATCGAGTGGCACAAACGATTATTGTATAAGCTTAAAAACATAGGATTATGGGCCACATATATAAACATATTAAAATATTCCTTACAGGAAGAAACATGCTTGTAAAAGTTGGAAATTCTTATTCAAATAATCATTTTATGAATATGGGAATTCCACAAGGCTCGTTTATATCACCTATATTATTTATTATGCTTATTCATGATCTACCAAAAATGGATGTAAAAATGTACACATTGTTCAGTATGCAGATAATATCGCAATATAGACTAATGTATCTTTGAGGAAAAGATCTTCTTTATATGAAATCAAACACATACAAAATGTATATCAATCAGAACTAAATAACATTTTCCATTTTATGAATAATAATGGCTTTGAACTATCTAGTGAAACAACAAACATGTTTCTGTTTAATAATGGTCAAAATCCGAAAATATTTCTTAAATTTTATATTGAAACACAAGAACTTAAATATGTAGAAGAAGTAATAATTTTAGGTGTATATTTCACACTAAAATTAAATTGGAAAAGACACATACATTGTTTAATACAAAAGGCGATGAAAAGTTGTTATCTTTTTAGAGTAATAAGTAAACAATTATGGGGTCAAGATACAAAAATGTTAATTAATTTAGCTTATACACTTGTGAGATCTCAACTATCCTTTGTCGAGAGTCAGTAGTCCCTAGACATATTTCTAGTTTAGCAATTAGATTATATTTAAATTCGTGAAAAACAAAATTGTGTAAACATATTACTTGAATTTGTAATAAAAATATAACCATCCAACACTTAATATTACAATGTAATGATATAAAGAGATATTTACGTAGCAGTTATGATAAATTAAATAGCATTCAAGACTTAAACTTAAAATCATACGTTAATATATCTAAAACACTTATATCTTATCTAATTGGTCAATTCTTACAATAATAATAATAATAATAATAATAATAATAATAATAATAGTAATAATAATAATAATAATAATAATAATAATAATAATAATAATAATAATAATAATAATAATAATAACAATGCGCATTTTAAAAAGCATGATTTTCAATTGTATGCAAAGTATGACGTCAAATATACAGTAGATTTTAAAAAAAGGACTCTTATGACCTTAATTAAAACACGGCATAAGTTCTAATGACGATGTCATTTTCAAGACGGAAATCGTTCAAACGTGTACCGTTTATTATTGAAATTAAGCATATACAATATTCTGTTTATTTAAAACGATCCGTACAGTTCAAATTTAGGTTTTACCAAAGGTTTCATCAGAATAGCTAATGTTCGAAGAATTAAGTTAAATAGTTATATTTATAATTAAATATTTATTATGCATAGATTAATCTGTAAGTATTTTTCAATTAGTATCATTTTTAATACATTTTCGGCGATGATTGGAATAAGCATGTATGTTGTCATCTTGCTTTTTTACCTATTCATGAATCATAAATAAGCAATAACAATAGATTTCTGTTATATAATTATGTCGTTATATAAATTTTTGTGCATGTTAATTCATTTATTTTAATTTTAAGTTAATTTGTCTATAATTTAATATGTTGTTTAATATCATAGATGTGAATAGACGTTAAATTAAATTAATTAATTAATAAATTACTTCGTTGTGTGTTGTTAGTGTTAGTTTGTTTTAAATTTTGTTGCCGTGTAGCCTATTATTGTTATAAACACACAGGCGGTGGTTCGCAGGCGATTGGCTTAGTGGCAAAATCAGTTGAAGTATTGAATGTCAAGCGATAACATTGCAGCCTGTAACGTGGGTCGATCAGTTAGTTGTTCGAAACTGGTGGACATTCTGCAGTGCCGAAACAAAAAATAGCATAACCCTGAGACGCAGCGCCCATACTCCTTCTGGTGAGAGAGTAACAAAAAGGTCTAGTCTGTGCACGCACGCATTCTATCGACTTTAAAGATCCTGACGCTCATGTCCTAGACGGGTGAGTGTACCTACACAAATACATCCACACAGAGAGAGAGAGAGAGAGAGAGAGAGAGAGACACAGAGAGACAGACAGACAGACAGACAGACAGACATACAGAGTTAATTGGTATTCTAGCGATGGATTTATATGATACCGGGATAAAATAATCTAATTATTTAGTTACGTCATAAATTTGCCTTGTTTGTTTTAATTGCATTGTTCCTTATCGCTACAAACCGTCAGCAACCACAACTCAGAAGGACTGGTGTGGTAACATGCCGTGTGCAAATGGAGGAACCTGCAGAGAAATAGGGAATGATCGTAAATGCAGTTGCACTCCTGAGTGGACAGGTAAATTGAAATTTGTTATATGAGATATGCGCTGCATGCCATAATGTAACATTTAGGTTTTGCTTTGAGATTTTGAAAAAAAAAGAAAAGCTGAATGTTTATTTGTTTTCAATGCAAGTATCGCTATTGCCTTCATTTCGTGATTGCTTCCTGTATTTTTATTTCAGTCTTATACTTTTAATTGAAATTTGATTTCACAGGAGAGGACTGCAACACCTTTGCCCAACAGGATATAACAACAGCCACCTTATCTACAACAGCAGCAGCACCAACAGGTATGTTTGTATTTAAAATGGTCCTTGTTTAGAGAACAAATAATTAAATAGTTTCTAAAAATAGTGTAAATGAAAATATAGAAAAGGCCACATTATGTTATTCAAATGTGGTCAGAGGCAAGTTAGCTGAACCTCAAATATTGAAGAAGAAATGTAATAGGAGGAAGAGAAGAAGGTGGAAGAAAGAGAGAGAGAGAGTGAGTGAGTGACTGACTAAAATAATTGGTTTCTTCGGATTGGTTTATATGTAATAATATTATCTAAAAATGTACAATCATTATTTTATTCATTAGTTCATTATTTTTCTTTTTAATTCTTTTTTTGCCCTGTCAAACCATTAGCAACTACAACTAGAGAGCATTGTGGCCGCGTGGTCTAAGGCGGGACTAACTTACCTTGTCCACAGACTAGAAACCAATGGCGTCTAACATGTGTGGGACCGATCCCGCCTCTGGGCTTTATGGTTCCCCGAATATTATTTACTTTAGACTTGGGGCAAACGTCTTGGAGGTTTCCTCCGGGTACTCAGGTTTGCTCCCTCAGTAAAAATTAAAAAAAAACAAAAAACCAAACACAACTAATATTAGGTTGGATTTGGGCGCGCAGAAATGTTCATAGTGTTGCGTCTTTCTTCGAGTTCATCTGACCAAGATCTCTCTCTCTCTCTCTCTCTCTCTCTCTCTCTCTCTCTCTCTCTCTCTCTCTCTCTCTCTCTCTCTCTCTCTCTCTCTCTCTCTCTCTCTCTCTCTCTCTGTCTCTCTGTCTCTCTCTCTTTCTTCTTCTTCTTCTTCTTCTTCTTCTTCTTCTTCTTCTTCTTCTTCTTCTTCTTCTTCTTCTTCTTCTTCTTCTTCTTCTTCTTCTTCTTCTTCTTCTTATTATTATTATTATTATTTTTATTATTATCTCGAGGTTTTTTACTATGTTAATTTGTTAAGGGACAGACGAAAAGATTGGGTTGTATCATTAGTCTAAAATCTGTATCCCTAATTTGAAAAAGGTTTCAAAGTTTCAAAGTAACTCTCTCTCTCTCTCTCTCTCTCTCTCTCTCTCTCTCTCTCTCTCTCTCTCTCTCTCTCTCTCTCTTTGTGTGTGTGTGTGTGTGTGTGTGTGCAAAACTGCAATCTTGTTTGTTTTTATGGTATTCTTATGACTTTGATGATGATAATGATGATGATATTGAAGATGATGATGATGATGATGATCATCATCATCATCATCATCATCATCATCATCATCATCATCATCATCATCATCGTCATCATCATCACCATTATTATTATTATTATTATTATTATTATTATTATTATTATTATTATTATTATTATTATTATTATTATTATTATTATTATTATTAATATTATTATTATCAAAGTACACTGTTTATTATTGTTTTGACAGATCCATGCTACATGATAGCATGCGCCCCAGATTCTTTGTGTGTTGCCGACAACACTACCGGGACTGCTGTATGCTTATGCCCCGCAGGAAAAGAAGGCAACACTTGTTCTGACCGTAAGTTCTTCATAATAACTTAGCTTACAGTGACGTTAAGTAGACTATGTCAGGACAAATTAGTGTACCCATTTTTGTCCTTTCATATTCCTGCTATTATAAAACAAAGCGCTGATATGGAAATGGCAAAAAAGGTAATTTGTTAACATTTATTATTGATGGCATTGCCTATAAACTTTTTAGTGTCACGTGCCATATATACACTACAGCGAAAAAAACCCGAAAGGAAACAGCTTTTGTTACGTAACCTTTCAATCCTCGGGGAAAATGGACGTTATAGGAATCTTCCTTTTCTGAGAGCCGGGTATGTGAGGGTTAAACCCATTTTATTCCCCCCCCAGCTGCTTTATTCTATGAAATGTAAGTTTTGTGTTGTGGCCATAGCACTGTTGCAAAACTAGTGCAGATAGAGTTATCCGGCCCTGCCTTCACCTATGCCACGTACACCGGCTAGTTCCGGTTGAGTATTAAGCATGGCAGCACGTAGACGGAAGACTTGTGGCGGAGAAAAACAGTATTGCGTTTGCTGCCCTAATTTCGCAGGAAAAGTAATTGAAGGGCGCATTGTCAAGTTACACACATTACCAGCTAACAAAACACTGAAACGATTGTGGGAACAACGTTTGCGACTGATTCGGAAAGATTACAACAATGTAAAATAAGATTCAAGATTCTTTATTGTCCAAACACAAGGCATGGATATTTGTTTAGCAGTGCAATAAGGAAGGAGATAACAACATCAAAATTATTACAAACATGGACATACAATATTGATACATTTGATATACTATCAAAAACAACTTCCATACCAAAATACAAATCTATAAACACTAACACACATGCATAAACAGATAACCACCCACATACCCATGCGTACACATTTAACACACAGATAATTATTCCACAGTATATGTATACACAACTACAACACTCACCCATTCTTCCATGCCTTAGATCCATCCTAGATCATAATAATAATAATAATAATAATAATAATAATCATTATAATAATAAGAGTAATAATACAAAATAATCATCATAATATTAATAATAATCGTAATCATTAGAGTAATTTATAATTATAAAAATAATAATAATAACAATGCAACTACAACTAATAATAATAATAATAATAATATAACAGCAGCACCAACAGACAACTAATAATTAATATATGGTAATAATGATAATAATAATAACAATACTACTACAACTAATAATAATAACAACTGAAAGACTGAAAATAATAAGACATAATTGCAGTTGCTTCACTGAATTAAAAACAAAAATTATTCTACTGTATAATAATGTTATCTTCTAGATAAACTGCAAAATTAACATTTCTCAATTAAAAAATTAAAGCAAAGAAAAAGAAAGAGACTTCGAATTTCTCGTGAATGTAGGTCACTGACAAACGAATTAGGCCTACTGAACAAACAAATCAGCAATCAATGTTTAGGCAAGCAGCCACCCTGAGTAAAATTTGAACGATTGTACAAGAGAAATATAATTTATATAACCCTGCATCTTTCTTGCTTCAACCGGAACTAGCCGAACCCAAGGGCCGCAACCGATCCGCCACTTTCGCTTTCATTATGAAACAGTGCTATACTATTTCATTTGTAATCGTGGTTTTAAGTCTTACAGCTCTAATCTTCAGACTGAAAAAACAGTATCGTAAACATTACTGGAAAGATTGTGTGGTAAGCAAGCTATATGGGTCTGAATTATAAGAGGATGATATCCTCATCTTCAATGCTACAGAATTAGAGCACCACCAGAAACCTACAACAATTACACAAGTAATAGTCAACATTAATTATCCTGAGAGACCAATTCAGCTTCCGTTTGTCAAAATTAATGATGCTCACATTTTTTCTTTTTCAGCGGCTAAAATCATGTCAGTGGCGCAGCCTCAAAACACGTCAAGGGCGCATACTGTGGTTCCATCCCTTCGCCCTGGCTCGCAAGTCAGCTGCAGTGTTGGCTCCCTTTGTCTTATCCCCCTCTACGTTCAGAACAATGGAAGCCTGATGTAAACTGTTGTTATTGTTGTTGTTGTTGGTGGTGGTGGTACATGTTGGTAGAGGTGATGGGGGTGGTGGTAGTAGTGGTGGTGATAATGATGTTAAAGGGGACGTTGAAGTTGATATTAAATTATTTTGAGCAGTCAAATTGGTTGTTGTAGCTGTTGTTGTTGAAGATGATGATGATGATGATGATGATGATGATGTTGGTGGTGGTGGTGACGATGGTAGTTATAACTAAATAGAGCAGTTGTTCGCAAGTGCTTGTGGTCTGAATGCGTACGTGTTTGCAAATTTGGATGCAGTCGCATGTGAGCCAGTCTGCTAATTTTGAGTTTACGACATTGACCTAGTTACTTTCCAGTCCACTTGTGCAAGTTTCTGCCAACCTGACGTCCACGAACGTGACTGTCTCTGTGACGACACAAGTCAAAGAAAACGTCACAGGAATCCCCAATCTGCTGACGTCATCTGTTGCTGTTGTCCCTATGGCGGAAGGACGTCATACAGTGTGTGTCGCGGTCTTGGACAAGGGGTACGTTTCAGTCATTTTCTCTGAGCACTGACTTTGGGTGTGCCTACAGACTATTAGCGATAAGCTATACTCTAAAGTATCAGCGATCTGATTTAGATATCGGCAAATGGGTAGATTCCCACCTTCTCGAAGTCGTCGTTTTTCCATCCGCGGTTGATTAATACAATTTCTGATAGAGGAGTTTGTTTTCGGCGTTCGGTTAGATATTAGGTCTATACTACGTTCATCATAAATGTGCTTAGATAGAGAATACTTAAAATTCTGTATTTCATGCCACACGTTGAATAGTAAAACTGTATTATTATATATGTAGATATATTGCACATTGGTCACATTTCGACTAATTCGTTTGCAATTAGATTGCAGGTAGATTTTATTTGAGTCTCTAATGTCGAAAGACGCTGGCTGTTAAATGCACCTTTCTAAGTTACATTTCATTCTTTGTTTTACAATGATTTTAGTACGGTGGCTGAAAATATTTGTTACATCATCAACGCAACAAATCCCAACACGCACAGCTTGAGGACAACTCCACGACCTCAAACGCACCCTGTAAGTACTTCAATTAACTTTATTGCTGTGATGATAATGATGATGGTGATGGTGAGGGTGATGACGACGATGATGATGATGATTCTGTTCAAGAATCGCATCCTAAGATACCTTGCACAGCAGCTGCTCGTATCTGAAATTAACTTGATTTTGTCCCTTTTCCAGCTATTTACTAACACCACACTACCTGATGGAACTGTTATCAACTGTGTGACATCTCAGCCTTGCCACATATTGGCACATACTACAGGACAAAACCATGGCGTTTGGTAAAAAGCGCTAGACTAGTTAATTCAAGTAAACTGTTGGAAATTTAAGATTACGACCTTTAGGTCAGAAATGTTAAATTTAAAGAATAATGGCAACGTGTGGCGTTATTTACTATTATTTTGTTGATTATTTGTTTATGTAACCTTTTTGCGTTCGAACTCTTTTGCGATAGATCGTAAAGACTCCGTTCTGTGCATGTGATAAAACACCCTTAAGAGATCCGTAGGATCTCATCTTTGATATGATGATGATAATCATTGTTGTCAGGGTGGCGACGTGGTGATCGTCCTTAACGCTGATGCAATAGGACGTTAAGCTTTGTTGTTCCTTATCGCAAAACAGATATAATTAGTTTGAAAAATCGTCAGTTCCAGTTGTTAAAAAACAAAGAAAAAGTTGTCCAGAGTTAGAGATCTATTATTTTATTTGTTGATTACGTTTATGTTGTATTTTATGCAAAGCTTATTTGTTTTTCAGTTTCTTTAAGTAAAATTCAGTTTGTAACTTAAATCACGGCCTCGTGGTGGCGCAGTGGATTAGTCGCAGGTTTCCTATGCCGAAGGTCGCGGATTCGTTTCCCGAAAGGGGCGAACGTAGGCTTATGTGACTTAGGTACGAGACTATTGAGGTCACCGAGGGTTTTCTCCGGGTACTCCAGTTTTCTCCCACCTTTTAATAATGGTAATGGATGCAGTCAATCTAAAATTACCCAATTTAAAAAAAAATCGAATTTCTTTCCGTCTTCTAATAGCGACGTTCCTTTACACCACATGTTTGTGTGATGAATGTGCGTTTGTTGTGTATATCTATGTGGGAGGGTTTGCAACATGTGAGCGTGTATGTTGATTACAGATCGCCGCGCTTTGAGCCTGATTTAGGAATAAGGCGCGTATAGAATACAGTATTATTATTATTATTATTATTATTATTATTATTATTATTATTATTATTATTATTGTTTGTTCTTCGTTGTGCGAGCGAGCGTGATGCCTCCACAATTAATGTGTTGATAGTTTTATTATGTTCATTATGTCTAGGATTGCAACCTTGAAGTAAATAGATGGAGCCTTCGAGCGATATCGATTGGTCTACGTTTGTCTCATCATCATCGTCATCATCATCATCATCATCATCATCATCATCATCATCATCATCATCATCATCATCATCATCATCATCATCACCATCATCATCACCACCACCGAAAAATAATTATCTGTATAGTCAGAGCTTGAGGACGTCAGTCGGGGCCTTTGCCGTCTGGACGCGAATGGACACTTCAAATGGCCAGTGTACCACGGACGTCTTACTGCAGCTCAACACAACCAATACTACCACCTCCACTCCTGCCACCACTCCGACCACTACAAACATTTGTCTGACTGCTGAGTAAGTTAGCCTTCTCCTTCTCTTGCTCCGTGGTATACTAATGTTCAGGATGAATAAGCCCCGGTGTGATTTGTAACTGTTGAAGAAGCATTAGTGAAATGCTTAATTAAAACATAATTTTATTCAAGAAACAAGTGAAGCATTGCATAGTGAAATGCTTTCGGGTAAAGCATCCAAAGCATGTAGGGCGACTACAGAAAACTATGTCGAAGTCTAAAAAATAAGGCACATATTTCCATTTTTATGTTGCGGTGATAAATACATTTGAAGTAGACTAAAAACAAAACAAAACAAAAGAAAACAAAACAAATTAAAACAACAACAACCACCACGCTACTTCCGTTAACGTACAGTTTGCGTTCATAATTTTACTGGAAACATTGCAGCTTGGAGCATAAAAAGCTGCAGTTTGCTGTCTACTTTCAGATCATGAGATGATCACCTTAGTATTTCCAAACTCAATACACACTGTTGTATGTTATTTGTTATGCCTACTTTCAGACACAGCCAAGAACAGCGATGCTACACTGTGCATACAGTGAATGACCTGACCAACGGTACGAAGAATTACGCTTGAATGGCGGTTTAATTGATACACATATTTTAAACATCCGTCTAGATCTCTGCAATCTACTACCTTGAAACAGTATTTAAAGAATGGAGTTGGGGTCTATGCGAGTTTTGATGTAAGAGGGAACAGTTTTTAATTGTAAAAACAATTTTGGCTTGTCATACGTCTTATTATTATTATGGGAAACTATTTGGAATCTTCAACATTGAAAATATGTAATCATCATAAACGATGACAAAATCAAAGGTCAGAAAAAATAAACCTGTTCAACTGATCACGCGCAGAATTCAGTACATTTATGTTTGGCTTCATTCTGACAGATCCTTGCAATCCTGATCCTTGCAACAATCCCAACGGAGTGTGTATGCAGGATTCAGGATCCAGTGGGTACATGTGTGCTTGCAATCGAGGATTCTCTGGCCAGGACTGTAATATCAGTATGTAACTCAACATAATTATAATGAACAATGCTGTGTTTGCTTTCAAAATTAACGATCATACTAGCCTACACAAACATACAGATAGAGAGAGAGGGAGAGAGAGAGAGGAGGGAGAGAAGAGAGAGAGAGGGAGGAAGGGAGGGAGAGAGAGAGAGAGGGAGGAAGGGAGAGAGAGAGAGAGAGAGAGAGAGAGAGAGAGAGAGAGAGAGAGGAATGAGCGGCATGCTTTGCTGGAGAGGATTAGATCGGTGAGTTCAGTTAGAATGAATCTGCTGCACGTGCTTCATGTATAAAACGGCTTTAATAGTTTTGAATAAACGTAGGCTACACATGCCTATTGCCTTAGGTAATGTATCCTATCCTATCCTATCCCGTAACTCGGAGGTCGTAGGGACACCACAGAGGATCGTTCAAACCCTGATGGCTTCGTTCAATGTCAAACCAGTTTTTTTTCAGCCATATGTATCCATATGGCGGAAAAAAGCGCAAAGCGGTAGCGGAACAATCTTTTGGGGTACATAGATAGTTCTCATTGTAAACGGCGGTTTGTTGTTGTTGTTGTTGTTGTTGTTGTTAACAAAGATCAGTGATGTCGTTTACGTCGGCAAATCGGCCATTCACCGATAAAATTCCAAAATGTCCCAAAGAGTCATGTTCTGATCGGCCCGCAGCTGTCCTTAGGTTTTACGCCTCAATCGGCCACCCTTTGTCCGTTTTTGGTGTGCTTGTCTCATGTCTGTTTCGTTGTTATTGCCTCTGGCCATATTAATTTCCTATCGGATAAATAAAGGTGTTATGAGTTATTGTCGAACATCAAGTATCGGAAGCGCCAAGCAGACGGCACATGCATCAGTAGAGAGAGTTAGAGTAACGTCCCTTTTTGCGAACGGCGTGCTTCCGGCAATAAAACTTTCCGTTTTCGAAATGCCGCCGAAAAAGAAACCCAATCTTACAAGTGGCCTCTCGTATGGTGTTGGAAAGAAGTAAAAATGATGGCCGAAAGATTTTTAAAATGTCCTAAAGGTTTGTGACTGAATCGGCCAAATGGCCTATGCTGAAAAATTCTTGCAACATCACTGAAAGATAGAGAATCTTTTTAAGATAAGTATTCTTATCTTATCGATCTTACAAGGATTTGCAGGCGTTGATTCACTTCCATACAGGTGCCCTTTTCGCTTTAAGAATTCGTACTCTTAGAGTGAATATTCCTATAATCTATATATATAAATTGCTTAGCCGGAAGTCCTTCTTCGCCGTTACTATAAAGTTTGTCTCCTATGGACGCTGATCTGGGCACGTGCTGAGTGCTGCTGATCGGCCTGCTGTGTGCTCAAAACCACCCAAATCGTTATAGCCGACATTTCCTTACCGAACGTTTAACCGTTTCTGAGATAAATAAATAAACAAAATGTCCACAAACTGCAATAGCCTCATTCCGCGCGCTTCCATTAAAAATCAAATTGAGGTTTCAGCATGTTTTCCCATATAGACCAAAAAATTCATGGTTTTTCTACGAAGCCTTGGTAGCGTAGTGGGTTAATCGTTTGCCTGCGGTTTCGGGCGACCCAAGATCGATACTCACGCGGGCCATAATTTTTTTTACGTTTTTTTTTTTTTTAACACAATATGGATTTTATTTTTTTAATTTAGACTTTTTACCTTTAATTTATTATTATTATTATTATTATTATTATTATTATTATTATTATTATTATTATTATTATTATTATTATTAATAAACTAATAATAATAATAATAATAATGGATATTTTTTTTAATTTATACTTTTTACCTTTAATTTATTATTATTATTAATATTATTATTATTATTATTATTATTATTATTATTATTATTATTATTATTTATAAACTAATAATAATAAATTATTATTATTATTATTATTATTATTATTATTATTATTATTATTATTATTATTATTATTATTATATCTTATATCAAATTTTCTTTTAAAACCTTGGTGTTTTTTATGATTTCTATTTGTATTATTCTATATTCAATATTATTATTATTATTATTATTATTATTATTATTATTATTATTATTATTATTATTATTATTATTATTATTATTACTTATAAACTAATAATAATAATTATTATTATTCTTATAATAACAATTATACTATCTTATATCAAATTTTATTTTAAAACCTTGGTGTTTTTTCTGATTTCTATTTGTATTATTCTATATTCATTATTATTATTATTATTATTATTATTATTATTATTATTATTATTATTTTTATTATTATTATTATTATTATTATTATTATTACTACTACTACCAAGGATCGGGATGGGGTGGTACGTGTAGGTAAAAGGGGGCTACGGGTAGGTTTAAAGGGGCATGGGTAGGTATAACGGGGATACGGGTATCTATAAGGGGGTATGGTGATGGTCGATTCCTTTCATCCATACCTGCGAAACGATCAACGGGGAAGTATCAAGGAGGGTACAGTTAGGAACCAAGGGGGTATGGAAGGAATCAAGGGGGTATGGGGAGGTATCAAGTGGGTTCGGGGAGGTATCAAGGGGGTATGATGAGGCATCATGGGGGGGGGGGGGACGGGGAGATATCAGGGGGGGGGTATGGTGAGGTATCAAGGGGGATATGGGGAGGTATCATCGTCCAAATGAAACTCGCAGACAAAAGTTCTCTCTGTCTACATTTTAAACAGCATCATGTGTACCCTGGCTTGCCAGGGTACAAAAACCACTAGTGTAGTATACAATGCATATGAATGTGTGATTTTTTTTGTACGCGCAGGGGACAGTCCTTGTGCAGCAAAGCAATGCAGCGCTGATTCAGTTTGTTTAGCCAATTACACAACGAATACTGCCGTGTGCAAATGTCCTGTCGGTAAAGAAGGGGACACCTGCACCCAAGGTGAGATAATGATACACTTCAGTAATGATGTTACTATTGTTGCACCTTTCAATAGTAGCATGTTTTTACAAGTGCAAATGTTCGACGGGTATAATGGGGACACCTGCACCCAAAGAGAATAATTATGAACCTTGCATAATATATTGGTTTTGCTTCTTTTTAAATGAAGCTTTTATATCTTGTTAAACTATGCTTTTACTTTGATTAACTTTAGTTAATTTTACGGCTTTACCACACACAAATATATTTTAGAATATCTGTCACTCATCATCTCACGTCCTTCTCTCACCTACATCATTGTTTTGCTTCTTGTCGCTGCACTAATCTTTTACAATACCATGCGATGCCGATGCGATACAATTTCCAATCGACGCGATGCATTACAGTACAATAGAGTACAATACAATACAATACAATTGTCCGATTTAAGCCAGAAATATGCCTTTGACACATCGTTCATGCATGCAACAGCATAATTAAAGACTAAAAACAAAAACAATATAATGTAAGAAAATCTGTTTGTAAGTTGTTTAGAAACTGCACAGGGTGATTTGTGTTTCATAATTTTAGGGACAATACTATTGACAACAATAGCAAAACCCCAGTTTCCATGTTATGTCTGCGCATTTTACCAGCTTCTTTAAAATCTCGTTGCAGAAAAAACTGTTGTCCCGGTACTACAAAGCCCTGGAACTACAAATATTACTACTGCCGTATGTAACCTAGTCATTACAGTTTAGGCGAATTATAGGTCTAATCTGTGTAAATGTGTAGCGTTTATACAATTTGAATTATTTTAAAAACTAAACATGTTGCCTTAATCCTCTATAAACTGAACTGGAAAGAACACACAAAACATACATGTTATAGAACACATTGTTGATAATCCTTTTAGGTACGTTATGTAAGAGTCATTCTGTTCTTGCGTCGATGTCCTAACCATACTATCTTTGTAAATCGGAATGAAACGAGAGTCATGAAGTTTTGATAGCAGAATGCTTATAGTCTATTCATACTATTGGTACGTAAGTTTCGGTGTTTCTATGACCGCTTTGTTCCGCAGAACAACGTTTTGATTTGCAGTCAGTTATCGTGGTACCATCACTTCAGCCTGGGAGCCAGATAGAATGCGTGTTGGGATCCACCTGCTACCTACCCATCTATGTCCTAAACAGAACGCATGGGTATGACTATGTTAACATTGTAGAAAAGCTACAGAACTTTGGCAAGAGTAACATGCTTGAATAATACAAACACCGAAGCAGCCAACTTGGGTTTTCCGCTTCTGTGTCCTGAAGTCTTTTCTTTTGTCTTTGTAAACTCATGGGCCTCCTACATAGGTACGTAGTACAGTATTTAAATGAGGCATACGAAAGACGAGACTTCCGAGCCTGTGACCTTGTGTGAAGAAGTGCGAGAGGAAACGAAACTTTAAATAGAACGCAGTAGCAATACTGAATCGAATGAGGATAAGAAAATGTGGGAATAAGTCTTGTACTGCGCAATCATGAATTTTATTTAAAATGCAAATTTAACAATTCATGGCGGTTACTTATACAGCTGTGAATCCGCATACAGTTATTCATCACAAGTGCACTGATGTTTGTTGCAGAAGGCTTGCTAAGCAGATTTGCATATACGCACGTGCATTGTAACATCAACTTTATCTGCTGGATGGGTTCACCGTTATATAGTTTTGCATTTTAAATTAGGAATCATCTCGACTTACAATTGCAGGAATCACCTAAACTATTGACCAATTTATAGTCTAATAATAATTCGAGCGTGTAGATACAGTATTCGTTTTCAAAGTAATGAAACTACTTGTACATTTCAGATCGCCAATCAAGGTCATACCCGGCAATATGTCACCAAACCTGACGACTTCACTCACCCCTCTCACAAAAGACAATGTCACAGGCCTTCCAGACACGCTAACATCATCGCTAGTTGTGATGCCGCAGACGATTGGACGTCACGCAGTCTGCGTGGAAGTACAGGACAGCAATGGGTAATGTACACTTTAGATTTTTTTGTTTTTTGTTTAGGTATATTCAATAATAGTTTATAGTAACTGGATAGGTTCTTTTTCTTTCCTGTAAATTGTAATCTGTTGTATTGCGTTTAAGGTGAATTTTATTATTTGCCAGTTATTTCAAATATATATGTGTGTGTTGTATCTGGGGTAGTTGTGGTTGTGGAAGAGATTGGGGAGGAAGGGTAGAGAGGGGTTTAATTGTTTGAGTTTGTTTGTTTGTTTGTTAGTTTGTTTGTTTTAATGTCTTTTAAACCGAAATGATTAAAAAAAAACTAAACTAAACTAAAATAAATAAATAAATAAATAAATAAATAAAATACATAAATAAATAAATACAATTAAATTTTTTAAAAGTAAATTAAAATAAATAAATTTTAATAATAATAGGTAAAACAATAATCTAAAAAAAATAATATTTAAAAAAATCAACAATTGATCATACATAATCATGATCAAACAACATCAGTTATCACTGATACTGAGGAATGAAGAACCAATAAACCTTTTGGATAAATTAATGCATAAATACAAACTAATATTGCACGCATAGAAATGTGCTCACCCCCTCTCTCTTCTTCTCTGCCTCCCTCCCGCTCCCCTCCAGTCCCCCCAATTTTTGTTTTTTA
Organism: Oncomelania hupensis; assembly: GCA_036898135.1. NCBI lineage: Eukaryota > Metazoa > Mollusca > Gastropoda > Littorinimorpha > Pomatiopsidae > Oncomelania > Oncomelania hupensis. The sequence goes on along the minus strand of CM072512.1, from coordinate 101,929,679 downwards.
AAGATTTTTGCAAATCTGTGTGAGATGTGTCCTAAATAGTCCAAAAATGATATTTAAAAAATGTTTTTGTCCGTCCGTCCGTCTGTCTGTCTGTCCGCCGTCCGGACGTCAAAACTTGCAAGTGGATTATTATCTCAGAACCTATTTCAGCTATCACAACCAAACTTGCTAAGATGGTGTATATCTATGAGACCTCATAAATGAACAGTAAATGAATTATTTCACTTCAAGGTCAAAGTCACAGGGTCAGCATATAATTAGTAAAAAAAAAAAAAGACAAGTAATCACAAAATTTCACAATATTTGACATGAATCTTTGAAACATAATAGAGATGAATGAGACACATCCTATGCACATTTGGTCAACCTCACTCCAAGGTCAAGGCCACTTGAGCTGTCCAAAGTCAGTCAGTATAGGTACGTTTACCATAAATTATGAGAGAAATAAAGTTCAAACTTCTTGTATTTAGGGATGATAGATTGATCTTTCATATATGTTTCCTTTTTGCGTTGATTTCGAAGGTCAAGGTCATTTTAGACCTTACAAAAACATACAAAAAATAGGTACAGTGGAATGGCTCTTATTTAACCCATAGTATGCAACAAAACTGGGTTATTTGATCATACAAGAGCATGAGAAGTCACGTTAGTGTCAAGGTCATCCCAAGGTCAAGATCACTAAAGGTCAAGGTCATCCCAAGGTCACTGTTTTGTTTTTCTTAACATAATACAACTTTTGTTGTAGTTTATTTGATAACAGATGAGTGTATTTGGAGCCGAAGGTCAAGGTCATCTCAAGGTCAAGAGCATACAAATTCAAAGTCGGTATTACTTTGCATTTTAATGCCACTGTTGTTGTTGTTTTTTTTACTAGACAGTCATTTTCATGTTAACTATGCAAGTTCCAAAAGGAGCATGTGAGTCATATGGGGTTTGCCCTTCTAGTTTGTACCGTTATATCATGACACAGTCTATATATATATTTCCTTTCAGCGCTGAACAAGCTTGTTACACAATTAACGTCCAGGCTCCTGCTACAGGTAAATGTCAGTTTTATTAATTCTACAAAATTCTGTTGAGGAAAACATCTTGTTTCCAATTCATTTCTTTTATTTTAAAGAAATTAAATCTAAATAAATTTTTTTTGCTCAATCTACAATAAATCTGATTTTCAAGCTGACAGGATCGGACACTGGATGTTTTGTATGTTTTGTTTCTTAGTTATTGATACACGTTCACTTAAATCTTGGTGATGGCGATGACATTTTAATGTCGTTGACATAATTTCAGGAAATACAGGAATAACCACACCTATACCACCTCAAGACAAGGTAAGAAGTGATAGTAAATGACTTTTGTATTAAATAACGCAATTTTATTTTTCATACTCGGTGTATTTTTTTAGACCGTAAGTTGCCATTTTGCTGAGAAATAAAGTTATTCTGTGATGAAAGTACACAACGAAACGCTTACAATAATGCACTCGATATGAACGATGAATAGTTTACAGTACAGCACTCAGTATGAACAATCAAAGAGTTTTACTAAGCCAGGCTTTTGTTTCCACAGCGCTTTACTGATCAAACGCCTCCAGAAGGCTCCGTCATCAACTGCATGACATCACAACCCTGTCACTTACTGGCCCACACTGTTAAAAACAGGACTGGATTGTGGTAAGACAGGCCTGCAGTATTGTGTCCGTTCTTAGTTGTTGTAAATTTCATGCGTATTTAATTTGAGTAGGAGTTAACAGTGGTAAGTTGAAACGTTAAATGCAGGCATTGTAGAAAGGGGCCGTACTTTGTGCCAACAGCCATTGAAAGTGGAAGAGCTTTGTTTTGTTTTGCGTACAATGTGATATGTTAATTCTCCATTGGGGTTATAAAGGGTTGTTGACGTGACTTGACTTGGTATACAAGCCGTTGAATGGACTTCTAGCAAGTAGGCCTACATAGATTCGGAGACTTACCTCATTTATTGTTTTAAAGACACGTGAGGTGAGAGGGAAGGTTCCACAATAACTAATAGTGTCGGTGGTGTATTCTACGCATGTGTGGTTATTTCCGTCACCCTTTTACTTCAAACTCTGAGTATCGTATTATCTTACAAAGAAACATTTACCTACACTGTTTTAATTTGTAATAACAACAATCTATTCAAAACCATGAGTTATCGTGCATTTTAGAGCACGCTATATTGTAATTCACATTTTTCTGTCTTGTCGTGTTTTATGATTGAAGCGAAAAACTGACTACAACAGGCGGAGCCTATGCGATTTGGACTCGAGCAAGTCAGCAGAGCAACAACTGCACAACAGACATTTTGTTGGAACCAGACACTAAGCCTACTGACCGAGTGTGTCTAGCCCTCGGGTAAGAACCAACGTTCTTCTAGGATATCTCTTTTCACGTGGTTTCTTTGACCCTCAGATGTTGAACTTCAGCCACATGCAGCCACAGTACGTGCATAGATTCGTTTGCTTATTTACAATGATTTGATGATGTAACTATGACCAACTTGTAGGGTAATGGAATTTTATATTTAACTGCAAATTGGTCGCGAAAGGCCGATCATATTAATTTTAAGTTATGTGTTTCCGTGTTAATTTTGTGTTCTTTTTTGTATTCACAACAGTATATTTCCTGTTATTTCTATTTTAGCACCAGCGGTGAACAGAGATGCTATACCGTTAACACTGTAAACAACACTACGCCAGGTACTGGTTTATATGTCTTCATTAACCTATGTAATAATAATTTTTATTCATTGCTAAAAGAAAGTGCATTAGCTGTTACTGTTACTGTTACTGTTACTGACTGCATGCACTAAACTGAGCACTGAACACTAATTTTAAATTTGTTCTAGCTACAGATCCTTGCAATCCTGATCCGTGCAATGTGCCCCAAGGGATCTGCATGCCAGACACTTCTATGAGTGGCTTTACCTGCTTCTGCACCGCTAACTACACTGGACAGACTTGTGACCAAGGTTAACACTACACATTTATTTAAACTTGTTCGCCTTTTCGCTTGATTGTGTCGCATTTCCGTTCTTAAATAAATCATCATTCAGTGGAATTGTTAAGTGTATTCACACTCTTCTGACTTCAGGAGATGGATAATTGAGGTTTCTTTCAGAGGTGGATCCATGCAGCAAAGCAGGCAGACCATGTGGTGCCGACTCGCTCTGTGTGGTGGACAGCAAGACAGGGACAGCTGTCTGCAAATGCCCTGTAGGCACACAGGGCGACACTTGCACAAAAGGTTCGTAGTTTTCTGAAAAGAACTGGTATAATTGTTTATTGGTATTTTTGTTAGCCTGATATTAAAGACGATAATTTTGTCACAATCAGTTCTAAAGAGAATAAAACTGTTTTTAATTAATTTTATACTGCTGTAAGTATTCGTTAAAAAAAAAAAGACAAGAAAAAGATTTAAGAATGAAAATGGCAATGGCTTGTTTGGTGAATGTTTATTTCAGCATTACCCGATCTGACCATCCTCCACCTCAACACAACTCAAACTGGAACCAGACCCCAAGATGTAAGTAACTTGTTAATATGATTACAATGATTTGTGTCGACTAATTAAATAAACAGTGGTGTAGGCCTATGCTATTTTGAGAAAGAATGTGGTATCAGCCTAATTGAACTGCAGATGAAGCATTTAACGAATCATATAGTCTTGTGGTAGAGCGTTGGCCTGGCACACCGATGACCCAGGTTCGAATCCCGTGGTGGGCTAAATAAAAAGTGGCAATTTTTCATTGTCCCTTTTAGCAGTATGATTGCTCTGGTGGTTCAGTGTTGATTTAGGTCCCTTACCCCTTGTTCCCTAGAATGGTTATCCCCGTCTGCCATATCGCCAATGGTGGGTGTAGACGTAAACCTCAATGTTCTCTCTCTTTCCGTCGACCCTTTAATTGCCTATATAATATAATATATAATATAGCATCCATTATTATTATTATTATTATTATTATTATTATTATTATTATTATTATTATTATTATTATTATTGGAACACAGTGTTGCAGAAATTGTAAAAATCTGCAGAAATAATTGTTTGAAACATTGAAAGCACTATAATGGATCGTTGCAGCCTCATCTAGTTGTGCCCTCGCTTCAACCAGGCAGTCAGATAGAGTGTACTCTGGGGTCCACTTGTACTTTACCTGTCTACATCAAGAATGCTCCAAATGGGTATGTCTATAAATCTGTGCTTTATGGTACATCATCTGAAAATGATCTAGTATGGATCTAAACGTAATTAACAGCAGAATTGTAAATCGTAACTTACCGTATAAAACAGTTGCATTTTTTCAAATTGAAATTTCAGATCGCTACCGACTTTGGTGCCAGGCATAATTTCGTCGAATCTGACGACCTTATTCACCCCTCTGACAAAAGACAACCTCACAGGTCTCCCAGACATACTGACCTCATCCCTAGTTGTGACGCCACAAACGACAGGGCGTCTTTCAGCCTGTGTGAAACTGCAGAACAACCACGGGTGAGTGAATAATGTGCGCCTTGGGCGGCCTGAGTTAGATTCTATATTGGCCAGTGCCTTGATCTGGAAAAATGCTGTAAGAGAACAATAAAATAAAATTAGAAAAAGTCATGCTCAGCTTTGTAATAATACATGTTAGACTACTCCTCTACTATGATTTATGTCATTTATGCCATTAATCGATTGTCTCGCTTGGTTTAGATGCATTTCTTTTTAGACTCAATATATACCTTGTTGTTTCAGTGAGCAACAACTCTGCTACACAGTCAACGTAACTGATCACAAAGCAGGTTAGTTATATCTTCAATAGCAAATCAAATGTGACGTTTTTGATTGTACAGTATATAATTTTATTCTCAGTGAAAATGTTGTATTTTACCTTATACCACATCTTTGCCCCGTTTTCGTACAAGGTCAGATTTTACTTCAACAGCATACATATTGAACTGAAAGTAAAAATGTTATAATAAATGTACATATACTGTATTTTTACATAATTAATTTGTAACATTTGTTACTGAATATTAATTAAACATTCCATAAACATCGTAGACAATCTTTAAATTGTGACATTTTGTTCCTATTTGGGATGCAGCTAAATACTCTTAATTAATTTGATTCCAGGGACTGCTGGGTCGACCACACAAACTCCACCAAAAGACAAAGTAAGTTAAGAAAGCTTATCTAAAGCAATTGTCGGATTTGTGGTTTATTTTTTTACTATGCACATGTGCCAGTGCATAGCTTTGAAATAAACAGTTTGAAGATTTTTAAAATAATATTATTCGATTGTCTTAACATCTTATTTTGCAGCAATTTACCGACCAAACACCTCCAGATGGCTCCGTCATTAATTGCATGACGTCTCAACCTTGTCACGTTCTGGCCCATTCGGTCTCAAACGGCTCTGGAGTGTGGTAATTTACGTTCGTTTATAGTTTATATTCATACCAGTCTAAATTGCAGATAGATTAAAAAAACATTTCATGATTAAATAATAGATTGATCAAAGGGATTATATAATGTGTATACCAAACGCCAAAGCGTTAAATTACTACTTGCACAGAGAAGGTTAAGATTTTCTTTGTCTGCAGTGAAAGACTGAAAACATCCAGCGGAGCCTTCGTGTTGTGGACTCGACTGAACCAACAGAGCAACAGCTGCGCAACAGACATTTTGCTGGAAGCAGTCACTGTTCCCACTGATCAAGTCTGCGTTACTGCTGGGTAAATTTAACACGGGGGAAAAAAATTGTTAACTGATATTCTGATAGGGAATGCATTGTAAGGGCAGAGAAAATGACAACAGTTGCAATAGAGGTATTATAAAGATTTAAACACACAGGCAGTGTGACAGCCAAGTTAACACCACAGTCAAACTGTGACATTCATGTCCACATGTAGAGTAAGGAAAACTGGGATCTATGATAATCAGTGCGATTAAAATAATATTTTAGTTTGATCCTTCTAGCTATGGCTTCGTTCACTCATAATAATAATGTTATTGTTATTTCTTTTCGATCTGTAGCATGGGAGGAGAACAACGTTGCTATACTGTGCACACAGTCAACGACACAAATTCGAGTAAGTTAAAAACATTTTTCACCATAATGATATTTCTAACTATTGAGTGCACGGAGTAAGTTAAAAACATTTTTCACCATAATGATATTTCTAATATTGAGTGCACCCAAAATTGTATGCTACACATTTTGCATCTGTATCTTGAAATATAAGTCGTTGGTCTGTATAGTAGCCAATAGTTTTTGTCTTTCAACAATGAGCATGCACAACAAATTGATGCTATTCTTCGTTTTGGGTTTGAAATGTGTTACGTGTTCAAAACAGAGACCTATCCATGTGATCCTGATCCTTGCAATTCTCCGAATGGTGTGTGCATACCTGACACCACACAGAATGGCTTTACCTGTGTCTGCACAGCTAGTTACACTGGACAGACTTGTGACCAAGGTAAACACTAACAATTATTTTAAAACTAAATCGATTTTCTCGCTCTGTATTTACATTTTGCGCTCGTAAATAAATCGTCATTCAATGGATTTTTTTTTACATTTTTGGAGAGGAATATAAGTTTCCCCTTTTTTTTCAGTGGTGGATCCGTGCAGTATGGAAGGCAGACAATGTGGTGCCGACTCGCTGTGTGTGATGGACAGCAAGACAGGGACAGCAGTCTGCAAATGTCCTGTAGGCACACAAGGCGACACTTGTATAACGGGTGAGTGATTATCTTAAATGAGTTTACATAGATATTTAGGAACGCATCGGTTAATTGTGGGGGATCTAAATTCAAGAAAATATTGTGAAATAGTTTGACCATAGTTTGACAAGGTTGGAATGACATTTATTGAAACTTGCATTTGTTTTCTAATGAATATTTCAGTATTACCAGAGAATATGGCATTACTCCACCTCAACACAACTCAAACTGGCACCAGACCTCAAGATGTAAGTAGTTTAATATTTATTTTGCTATGATGTGTTCTTATCTTCAACTGTTATATGAACAATGTGGTATGCTCTCTTAGGTGTCGCTCTTTTGCCTAATTGTAAAGTTCTGAACAATCCTGTACCAAACTCATGGGATGTGTTCTTATAATCTGAGGCATGTTAGTTCCTTCATCCATTTTATTTCGTATTTCGTTATACAGTGTTGCTGGTGTTGATTAATGCAAAATAATATAGTGTGGAATTCAATGAAATGCCAACTGCAGCTATTCATTATTACAGCCTCACCTAGCTGTGCCCTCACTACAACCTGGCAGCCAGATAGAGTGTACTCTGGGGTCTACTTGCATTATTCCTGTCTACATCAAGAATGCTCCAAATGGGTATGTAGGTCTGGAGCTCAGTAAACATTATGTTGTTTAGTCATCTGCTATATTACCTAGTAGCATTCTAAAGTACACAGTTGTAACTTTTATTTTGGAAACAAATTCTACAATTATATTTGCAGGTCGCTACCAACTCTTGTAGAGAGCATACGCTCACCGAACCTGACAACGTCACTCACCTCACTGAAGGAAGACAACGTGACAGGTTTTCCAGACATGCTGACGTCATCCCTAGTTGTGACGCCACAAACGACAGGGCGTCTTGCAGCCTGTGTGAAACTGCAAAACAAAAACGGGTAAGTGAATATTGGGCGCCATGGGAGACTTGAGTTATTTCCTGCTTTGACCATCGCCTGGAGTAAGTCTTGAGCTGGAAAAGCGTTATATAAAGAATGATACAATAAAAATAGAACACCTCAGCTTTGTTATGGTTCTTGCTGGACTAACCTTTTACTATGACTTATGTCATTTTATGTTGTGAATCTTTTGTTTACTAGTTTTAGCGCATAATCGTTTCCATTTGGCCACAACTATACATTTTGGTTTCAGTGAGGAACAACTCTGCTACACAGTCAACGTGATTGATCCTAATACAGGTTAGCCAAATCTTCAATAACAAATGAGATATAATTGATTTTATATACATTGTATTCTTGTAACATTACATTACATTTTATTTTCTACGAAAACTTTTACATGGGTGCGCAATATCAGCCTTTTTGACATATGATTGTTGCAAATTATATCTTTGGGACATATTGATGTAATGAAAATCGTGTTCCTGTGTGCAATAATGACTTGTGTATCATATATTTATTTTTATGCAATGTCTCGTAATTTGTGAGGGACAAAAACTTAGGTGTCATACTTTACTCACATCTCACTATGCACCCTCAAACTCTCAACCTCCTCCGCACTGTGAACTTTGAATTGCGTCGCATCAGCTCCATCCGTCATCTCCTTTCTTTCAGTGCTACTCAGACTCTGGTTTCTGCCTTCATCCTGTCTATGCTTTACTATTGTAACGCCCTTTTCTATGTTTGCCCTCAGTATCTGCTGCACAAGCTGCAGAAGTTACAAAACACTACTGCTCATCTTAGTTTGCGTGTTCTGAAGACCATGCCACTTCTCATTTGAAATCATTGCATTGGCTTCCCGTGAAGAACATAATACAGTATTAAATTGCAAAGATTTGCTTCAAAGCTGTTACTCTATCTGCATTATTTATATCTCTGAGTTAGGCCACTTCTGAAGACTATCAAGGTCTTTCAGTCCATCTTCTGACAGTCGCCAGTTTCGTATGTTTGCAAACGCTCATTCTGCTTTTCAGCCCATACAGTTTCGAATCCACTTCCTTTAACTGTGCACTCCCAAATAACCCCTTCAGCCTGGGCTGAAAACACACATTTTCAACAGTATCTTTTCTTAAATCTCGATCCTGAACTTTCCTTAGTCAAATACTTAAAACACAGTCATAGTCGGTTTGTGTGTGTGTGTGTGTGTGTGTGGGGGGGGGGTGGATGTGTGTGTGTATGTGTGTGTGTGTGTGTATGTGTGTGTGTGTATGTGTGTGTGTGAGAGAGTGAGTGTGTGCGTTCTGATTTGGTATTTCATGGTTTGCTTTCACTTAATGTTTTGCTTTGCTATAAAACGCTATGTGCATTAGTGAGAAAGGGCGCCGTATAAAATGTTTATTTTTATTATTATTATTTTATTTTTTAAAATTTTATTTTAATTTCTGTAAAATATTTTTTTTAAAATTATCATTATTATTTTACTTCAAAAGCACAGAAAGTGGACCATAGGTAATTATTACAAAAAACATGTATTGATACTTTTTTTCTAAACCGGTTGTTGAATATTAATTGTATTGCATTCAGTAATATTGTAAAAATATTTTGCATTGTGAATGTCGTTTCTTTTATTGTATTTAACTGAATTCTCCATTAAACTGATTGCAGGAACCATTGGATCAACTACACAAAGTCCACCGAAAGATAAAGTGAGTAAAGTTAGTATATAAAAATTGTCAGATTTGGGCTTTATTACTTATGTTTAAGTAAGTTTACACATGTGCCAGTGCATAGCTTCATATAAGCAGTTTGATGATTTTAAAAAAAAAATATGGTAACCGATTTTTAAAAAAATCTTATGATTTTGCAGCAATTTACTGACCAAACACCCCCAGATGGTTCCGTCATCAACTGCATGACGTCACAAACTTGTCACCTTCTGGCCCATTCTGTAATAAATGGCTCTGGAGTGTGGTAAGATGTTCTTGTATAGTTTTATCATACAATTCCAAATTGCAGCTTTACACTTGAAATTGAGTTGTAGAATTTAATGATTAAATAATAGATTGATCAAGGGAATATGGAATGTGTGTATACCAACGTCAAAGCTTTCTATTGCTACTTGCATGGTGAATGTGAATGTTTTCTCTGCCTGCAGTGAAAGACTGAATACAACCAATGGGGCCTACGTGTTGTGGACTCGACTAAACCAACAAAGCAGCAGCTGCACAACCGACATTTTGCTGGAACCAGCCACTGTTCCCACTGATCACGTCTGCCTTACGGCTGGGTAAACATGCAGGAGAAAAAAAGATTGTGTAAACTAGGTTTCTTATAAGGAATGTTGCGTTGAAAACAATGGTAGAGCAAATGATTGCATGTGCTTTAGGGTTAAGAAGATTTAAACACTCAAGCACTGTGGCAGACACCTGACACAGTCACACTATAACATTCCTGTCCACATGTAAAGATAAAAAAATGGCATCTGTGATAACAGTTTAAATACCTTTATTTTTATTATTATTAGTTCTAGAGCTGTAAGCTCCAGCTCGGGAGCTATTGGTTTTGGCTTTGTTCATCCGTCCGGCGTCAGTCAATAGAAGTATTATAAAGATTTAAGCACACAGGCAGTGTTGACAGCCAATTTAACACCACAGTCAAATTGTGACATTCATGTCCACATGTAGGGTGAGGAAGAACTGGCATCTATAATAATCCGTGCGATTAAAATAAGTTTTTAGTTTGATCCTTCTTGCTATGGCTTCGTTCACTCATTATAATAATGTTATTGTTATTTCTTTTTGATCTGCAGCATAGGAGGAGAACAACGTTGCTATATTGTACACATAGTCAACGACACAAATTCGAGTAAGTTAAAAACATTTTTCACCATAATGATAAATTATTCTTAACTATTGAGTGCACCCAGAATTGCATGCTACACATTTTGCATCTGTATCTTGAAATATTAGTTGTTGTACTGTATAGTGGCCAGTAGTATTTGTCTTTTAACCATGAGTACGTGCAACAAATTGTTGCAATGCTTCGTTTTGTAGTTATAATGTGTTACGTTTTTAAAACAGAGACCTATCCATGTGATCCTGATCCTTGCAATTTTCCCAATGGTGTGTGCATACCTGACACCACACAGAACAGCTTTACTTGTGTCTGCACAGCTAGCTACACTGGACAGACTTGTGACCAAGGTAAACACTAACATTTAATTTAAAACTGAATCGCTTTTCTTGCTCTGTATTTGCATTTTGCGCTCCTAAATAAATCGTCATTCAATGGAATTTTTAACATTTCTGGAGATGAATATAAATTTAGCCTTTTCTTTCAGTAATGGACCCGTGTAGTAAGGAAGGCAGACAATGTGGTGCCGACTCGCTGTGTGTGGTGGATAGCAAGACAGGGACAGCAGTCTGCAAATGTCCTGTAGGCACACAAGGCGACACTTGTATAACTCGTGAGTGATTATCTTAAATGAGCTTACATAGATATTTAGGAATGCAATGGTTCACAGTGGGATCTAAATTCAACAAAATATTATGAAATAGTTTGACCATAGTTTGACAATGTTTGAATGGCATTTAATAAAACATAAAGCATTTATTTTCTGAATGAATATTTCAGCATTACCAGAGAATATGGCATTACTCCACCTCAACACAACTCAAACTTCCTCTAGACCTCAAGATGTAAGTAGTTTGAAGTTTATTTTGCTATGATGTGTTCTGTTTGAGAGTATCGTTTTTCAGTGTCCGTGAGTGCACGACTCGCATAGCATACAGGCTTGCCATCTTGAGTGAGAATTGCTCCAAGACCCACTGGACTAGCATCAACGATAATTTCGGTTGGTTTGTTGGGGTCAAAGTAAGCCATGACATGAGCTGCAGTAAGAGACTGTTTCAGAATCTCAAATGCTTGTTGCTGTGATGTACTCCACTTCCATGCTATATCTTTCCTGGTAAGTCGTCTCAAGGGCTCTGTGATTGTTGCATATCCAGGGATAAATCTGGCAACATACTGGGTCATGCCGAGGAATGAGCGGACCTCGGAGGGATTTTTTGGCGGACTGGTCTCGGTTATGGTTCGGATCTTCTCAGGATCAGGAGCTATGCCATATTTTCCAAACACATGACCAAAGAAAATGAGCTCGCTGACAGAAAAGAGACACTTGTCACGGTTGAGTTTTGCTCCGCTGGCTTGCAGCTTGGCTAGGGTTGCTTGTAAGCTTGCATCATGGTCTTGTTGGGTTGCGCCATGAACAATAATATCATCACTCAGGTTTTTGGCACCTGTAATGTCACATAACAGTTCTGCAATGGCATTCTGGAATATTTCTGCAGCAGCATTCACACCAAACAACAGTCGCTTGTACCGTCGGAGGCCAAGGTGAGTAGAGAAAGTTGTTATGTATTTGCTGTCTGGGTGAAGTTGGAGTTGATGATATGCGCTTGATAAGTCTAGTTTGCTGAAAACTGTTGATCCATTCAGCTCGTGAATTAGATCATCAAGGGTCGGCATGGGGTGTTTTTCTCGCTTTATGGCTTTGTTAGCTTGTCTCATGTCTACGCAAAGTCGCACGCCACCGGTTTTCTTTGGTACTATGACGACAGGGCTCACCTAAGGTGTTGGTTCGTTCACTTTTTCTATGATGTCGTCCTGTTCTAGACGTTGCAACTCTTTTTCCACATCAGCGCGGACGTGGAAAGGGATGCGCCTGTGACGCTGTGAAACTGGTTGTACAGTTTCATCAATATGAAGTTTGATGAGGACACCATTAATCTTGCCAACTTCCCATCAAATAGGGCAGGAAACTGACTGGGAATGTCAGAGGGCATCGCATTTGCTGACTGAGCAAACACGATTATGTTAAGAGATTCAGCAGTCTCACCACTGAGTAGATTGCATGCTTGTTTGACATCTGTGTCTACAACATATACTTTTGTGTTCATGGTCTTTTCTCTGTAAGACAGGGTGCTGAGCATATAGCCTCTTACAGGAAGAGGCTTGTTTGAACCATAAGAGTAGATAAATGGACAAGGGTTGTATAGTTTATGTTGACCAAAGGTCTTGAAAGTTGACATGGTGATCACATTCACAGATGCTCCAGAGTCAGTGACAAAAGGCACGCTTTTCTCACCAACATTTATTTTGACCACGTGGTTATTGGATCTCTTGCCAAGTGTGAAGACACTCTGATGACTTGGATTACTGTCATCATCATCATATGTAATGTCATCAGGGACACGGGGAAAATGAACTGACCTGACCTGGTTTCTGCGGCGTGTTGTTTCACAGACATGTGCAAAATGTCCGATTTTGTGACAGCTGAGGCATATTTTTCCACGTGCTGGACATCGATTACGATGAGAGCAATGACCACCACAGTATCGGCAGGTAAAATGACTATTCTGCGATGAATGGCTGTTTGATGGGGTACTACTACGATTGTTGTCACGACGGGGAACAGAATCACCACGGCGTGAATTGTGGCCATGACGAAATGAGTCGCCAGACTGACCCACACTGCGTCGTTGGGTTTGATTACTAGGTTGACCACTACGACGGAATCGTTGTCGTTGTCGCTGCTCTGTGCTGACGGCGTTCGTTGCATCGGCAGTACTGCTACTTGCATTTTCGATTTCAATGGCCCTACGTTCCGATAGTTCAAATGCACGAGCTTCGTCCATTGTTTGTTTCAGTGTCAGATTATCTTTCAAGGCTTTCCTACGCACTCGGGTGGATGAACAACCTTGAATTATTTGCGAGAGCAATTCGGCATCATTGTCATGAAATTCACAAAGACTTGCCTGTATTCGTAGACGTGTGTAGAATGAGTCGATGCTTTCCTCATGGTTTTGTTTCATTTGTCGGAACTTGAACGTCTCGAAGGAAATGTTCTTCTTCGGAGTGAAATATTCCGAAAGATTGTTCTTGAGTATCTCGTACTCGTTTGGCTGGCCATTCCTTGTTGCTCCTACGCCTTTCTGTTCATCAGAAAACGACTCAAAAATGTCAAACACATCGTCGCCACCATAGTGCAGTAAAAGTGCTTTCTTGCGACAATCAGCGGTGATGTTGAGAGCAAGCAACAAATTTTCCAACTTCGAAATCCACTTTTTCCACCTAACACCAGCGTTTGCTTCCTCAGGATGCACAGAGAATTTCTCAAATGCAGGTAATGCCATGTCGGACATGTCACACAGATCTAAATCTGGATCTAACTCAAAAACACTGGATATTACACTGGAAAAAATCACAAATGTTTAATCCTCGTCGCCAAAATGTAGTGTTTGAGGTGGAGGGAAAATACACTGACAGAACAAACGTAACAAATAACACAACTCGTGTGTTGATGGTTCTGAGATGTATTCTGTCTGATGAGCAGAATAGGAGATTGTCCGTTACAAAGTCGTTGTTTCTAAAGCATGCTGGGTAAAAACATAAATACTGAAATCTCATAAGACACGAACCGGAAATACAATAGTTTTACTTTCGCTTTCATAAACATTACAATCTTCAACTATTATATGAACAATGTGGTATGCTCTCAGGCCTAATTTTGCCTAATTTTGCCTAATTGTAAAGTTCTGAACAATCCTGTACCAAACTCATGGGATGTGTTCTTATAATCTGAGGCATTTTAGTTCCTTCATCCATTTTATCTCGTATTTTCGTTATACTGTATTGCTGGTGTTGATTAATGCAAAACAATATAGTGTGGAATTCAATGAAATGCCAACTGCAGCTATTCATTATTACAGCCTCACCTAGCTGTGCCCTCACTACAACCTGGCAGCCAGATAGAGTGTACTCTGGGGTCTACTTGCAAGATACCTGTCTATATCAAGAATGCTCCAAATGGGTATGTAGGTCTGGAGATCAATAAAAGTTATGTTATTTAGTCATCTGCTATATTACCTAGTAGCATTCTAATGTAAGTTAGTTAGTTATTCATTGCTTACAGGGTCCAGCGGAGTGCAGAGAGCCGAATCAGGACCACACAAACAAGACCACAACTTCGCTGAAAGAGGACTCTCCCCTGATCCGCATATAAAAGGTCTGCTGAAACAACCCCAGTGGTACCACTGAAGGCACTCCACCAGCCGGTCACTGTAAAATAAAGGCATCCCATGCAGGGGACGCTGAGGCTATACTCTAATTTATCGAACCCCTGTTTACAAAAACAAAATAGAATACAAACATTATAAAATATCAACAAAACACATACATATAAAAAGCCTACATTGCTAAGTAATAATATCATAGGAAGCCCTAGTGACCATTTGGCAGAAAGCATCCAATATTCCCAAGCTGATACAACAGACCTCCCACACAAATGAGGAGTTTTGTCCCGGAAGAGTTTTCAAGACAAAAAGTAGGTGACTGGTTTAGTGAAGAAGAAGATAGTATAGTAGATTGATAGAACGGAGTAGGAACGAGAAGGAACAAATGAGAAAGACAGTGGCAGTGGGAATTTAAAGCACTAATTTTTCAGAAAGTGGAGATATTACTTATACAGAAACCCCCGGCATCCTCACGGGTCAAGCATTCTAAAGTACAGAGTTGTAACTTTTATTTTGGAACAAAATTCTACAATTATAATTGCAGGTCGCTACCAACTCTAGTAGAGGGCATACATTCACCAAACCTGACAACGTCACTAACCTCACTGAGGGAAGACAACGTCACAGGTCTTCCAAACATGATGACGTCATCCCTAGCTGTGACGCCACGAACGACAGGGCGTCTGGCAGCCTGTGTGAAACTGCAAAACAACAACCGGTGAGTGAATATTGGACACCATGGGAGACTTGAGGTATTTCCTGCATTGGCCATCGCCTGGAGTAGGTATTGAGCTGGAAAAGCGTTATATAAAGTATGATACAATAAAAATAGAACACCTCAGCTTGTTATGGTTCTTGCTGGACTAACCTTTTACTATGACTTAAGTCATTTTATGCTGTGAATCTTTCGTTTATTAATTTTATCGCATAATGGTTTCCATTTGGCCACAACTACACATTTTGGTTTCAGTGAGGAACAACTCTGCTACACAGTCAACGTGATTGATCCTAATACAGGTTAGCTAAATCTTTAATAACAAATGACATATAATTGATTTTATATACATTATATTCGTTTAACAACATTACATTACATTTTATCTTCTACAACAACTTTTAAATGTGTGTGCATTTTATCTTCTACGAGAACTTTTAAATGTGTGTGCAATATCCGCCTTTTTGACATGTGATTGTTGTAAATTATATGTGTGTGACTCGTGTTCCTGTGTGCAATAATAATTTGTTTAACATATGTGTATTGTTATACCATTGCTCGTAATTTGTGTGGGGCAAAAACTTAGGTGTAATACTTGACTCACATCTCACTATGCATCATCACATTATTAACCTCATCCGCACTGTTAACTTTGTATTTCGTCCCATCAGCTCCATCCATCATCTCCTTTCTTTTAGTGCTACTCAGGTTCTGGTCTCTGCCTTCATCCTGTCTAGACTTTACTATTGTAACGCCCTTTTCTATGGATTCCCTCAGTATCTGCTGCACATGCGGCAGAAGTTACAAAACAATACTGCTCGTCTTATTTTGCGTGTTCCAAAAGAAGACCATGTCACTTCTCATTTGAAATCATTGCATTCCCGTGAAGAACATAATAACATTATAAAATTGCAAAACATTTGCTTCGAAGCCGTTACTCTATCGGGTTCATTTATTTCTCCACTTCTATATACCATCAAGGTCTCTCCGTTCATATTCTGACAGTCGCCAGTTTCGTATTCCTGTATTAAAACAAACACTATTTGCAAACGCTCATTCTGCTTGTTTCGAATCCTCTTTCGTTTTGGTTTGGGCTGAAAACACACATTTTCAACAGTGCCTTTCCTTAAATCTTGATCCTGAACTTTCCTTCGCCAAATTCTTAAAAACACTGTCATAGTCGGTTTGTGTGTATGTGTGTGTGTGTTTGTGTGTGTGTTTGTGTGTGTATGTGTGTCTAGGTAGAAACGCCTTTATTCTGACATACACTTGAACCTCTACGTACTTTCTTTTGACGGACCCCGTTATTTTGACGTCAAAACAGTGTCCCGTTAGGGTGAGGGCTGTGTTAGGCTTAGGGTTAGGTTAAGGGTTAGGTTTAGGGTTAGGGTTTGGGATAGCTTCAAAAAATTGACAAATTTGTAAAAATGTCAAAGTAACGTACAGTATGTAGAGTTTTATGAAAGTCATCACAACGGCGTTTCTACACGGTTGTTTGAGTGTGTTTGTGAGTGAGTTTGTGCGTTCTGATTTGGTATTTCATGGTTTGCTTTCGCTTAATGTTTTGTTTTGCTGTAGGCACTGTATAAAAATGTTTTTATCATCATCATCATTATTATTATTATTATTATTATTATTATTATTATTATTATTATTATTATTATTATTATTATTATTATTATTATTATTATTATTATTATTATTTTTATTATTATTATTATTTTACTTCAAAAGCACAGAAAGTGGACCTGATAATGATTGTTAGATTGGATGCAACATCATTTTATATGTCATAATCAGACTGTGATTATTGTTATTGTTGTTAATAACAGTAGTGGTGGTGTGTATTCATGCGTGTGCATGACTGTATGCCGCCTGTAGGAGTGGTTTTAAAAGTATTGTTTTGTTTTGTTTTGTTTATTTTAGCTATAATAAACCTGCATCTTATCCATGTGGAGGAAAATTTGTAGGTTGAAGCATTTATTACTTACCTCTTTGTAGCTTGACTCTTTTTTTTATCCAGCGTGATTCTATGTAATTTACTTTTAGAGCAATAGATTTTAGTCGTCTAGTTTTTAAGAGATTCATATGCATAACCATACTTTGTGCAAAGTTGATCATCAGAAAACCCTTTACTTACTCAGTTTCTCCTTGCATGGCAGTCTGGTTCATAATATCAAAAACATGTATACTCCTTGTAAATTCAGGTCTTTGTTTGTTGGGTCCTGTGTACGTGTAAAAATAATATCCAGGAATTGCAGTTACATTACATTACATGATTATTGCTTTAGGTCCAGCGGACTCTTCCGAGCCGAATCAGGACCGGACAACCCCTGATCCGCATAAAAGATCTGCTGAAACCACCCTAGTGGTAAAACTGAAAGTTCTCCACCAGCCAGTCACTTTACAATAAAGACATCCCACGCAGGGGACGCTGAGGCTGTACTCTAATTTATCGAACCCACGTTTACAAAAAACAAAATAGAATACAAACATCGTTATAAATTATCAACAAAACACATACATATAAAATGCCTACATTGCTAAATAATAACATCATAGGAAGCCCTAGTGACCACCTGGCAGAAAGCGTCCAATATTCCCAAGCTGATCCAACAGACCTCATACACAAATAAGGAGTCTTGTCCCGGAAGAGTTTTCAAGAAAAAAGGTAGGTGACTGGTCCAGCGAAGAAGAAGATAGTATAGCAGATTGATAGAACAGAGCAGGAATGAGAAAGAGCAAATGAGAAAGACAGCGACAGTGGAAATTTAAAGCACTAAATTTCCAGAAAGTGGGGATACTATTTATACTGAAACCCCCGGCACCCCAACGGGGGTGGGGTGGGGGGTTGGGGGGTGGAATTGCAGTTGATCTGCACTGAACTGAAATTTTTTATACAGACTTAGCACGACTGTGTCCCGTTGTGTGTTTAGAACACTGTAACTAGGTTAGAAGTGACGTCATTACTGGTCCTGCCACAGGCCAGTGACAGTCTGTACCGGTAACTTTTTTTTTACTTCTGGTGTGTGTGTGTTTGTGTGTGCGTGTGTGTGTAGGTGGGTGTTTTGTGTTAGGGGTTAGAAAGTAGGATGCATGACTTTTAATATTTTTTTATTTGATAAGCTACATTCATGTTGTGTACAACTGCTTTTCTGTTCTTTGTGGTGTGTTGTTTTAGTCCCTGAAGTCTTTTAAGTTTTAGTGCTTTTGTGCCGTTGTGTTGATGAAGTGTACGCCGCACACACATTTCCTTGTGTTTTCATGGGGACAATAAAGATTCTGATTCTGATTCTGATTCTGAAGGTAATTATTACAAAAACATGTATTGTATTGATGCTATGTTTTTCTTTTTCGAAAACAGTTGTTGGATATTAATTGTATTGCATTCAGTAATAGTGTAATAGTGCAAACTATTTTGCATTGTGAAATGTTTCTTTTATTGACTGTGTTTAACTGAATTCTCCATTAAATTGATTGCAGGAACCATTGGATCAACTACACAAACTCCACCTAAAGATAAAGTAAGTAAAGTTTAGTGTATACAAATTGTCAGATGTGTGCTTTATTATTTAAGTTTAAGTACGTTTACACATATTATGCCAGTGCATAGCTTGATATATGCAGTTTAATGATTTTTAAAATAAATATGTTAATCGATTTTCTTACAATCTTATTATTTTGCAGCAATTCACTGACCAAACACTCCCAGGTGGTTCCATCATCAACTGCATGACGTCGCAACCTTGTCACGTGCTGGCCCATTCTGTAATAAACGGCTCTGGGGTGTGGTAAGCATTTTTTTTAATAGTTTATCATACAATTCCAAATTGCAGCTGTACACTAGAAATTGAGTTGTAGAATTTAATGATTAAATAATACATTCATCAAAGGGATAATGGAATGTGTGTATACCAAACGTCAAAGCTTTATATTACTACTTGCATGTGAATATGAATGTTTTCTTCTCTACCTGCAGTGAAAGACTGAATACAACCAATGGAGCCTACGTGTTGTGGACTCGACTGAACCAACAAAGCAACAGCTGCACAACAGACATTTTGCTGGAAACAGTAGCTGTTCCCACTGATCACGTCTGCCTTACAGCTGGGTAAACATGCGGGAGAAAAAAATGTGTAAACTAGTTTTCTTACAAGGAATATAGTTTTGAAAATAATGGCATGTGCTTTAGGGTAGTAGGAAGATTTAGACACTCCGGCACTGTGGCAGCCACTTTGACACAGTTACATTATAACATTCCTGTCCACATGTAGAGTTAAAAAATCGGGCATCTATGATAACAATTTAAATTCCCTTATTATTATTATTATTATTATTATTATTATTATTATTATTATTATTATTATTATTATTATTATTATTATTATTATTATTATTGTTGTTGTTGTTGTTGTTATCATCATCATCATCATCATTATCATTATCATTATTATTATTATTATTATTATTATTATTATTATTATTATTATTATTATCATTATTATTATTATTATTATTATTATTATTATTATTATTATTATTATTATTATTATTTCCAGAGCTGTAAGCTCCAGCTCGGGACCTATATTTTTTGGCTTCGTTTCCGCCGTCCGGCGTCCGTCCGAATGTGGTATCTGCGTACCTTTCTCTGAAACTAATGGACGAATTTCTTTTTAAATTTGCTATTTAGTTAGAAAATAGTGAACCCAGACAGATGTTTAAAAAAAAGTATGCATAACGGGTGATCTAATCACGGTGACGTCATAATTTGTAGTGTTTTTTTCTAATCCTATTTTCTATGATACCACTGGAGAGATTTTTATTCAAGTTTGTTATGCACTTAGATTATCTGTGCCTCCAAGTAAAATCAAACTTATGCAAATCGAATGACGTGATCACCGTGATGTCGTTTTTCTAAATTAGATTTCTTTTTTTTTTTTTAAATCTGTGCATATAATTAGAGTGTACCAGGTGCCTTGAAACTTAAAGGAAACAATTGTATACGATATCATCGTGGGACTCACTGACTGCTTCGTGGTGACGTCATAATTTGTTGTTCTTTTTTTATAATCCATTTTCTCCCAAACTATGTGTGTATGTGTGTGTGTGTGTGTGTGTGTGTGTGTGTGTGTGTGTGTGTGTGTGTGTGTGAGGGGGGGGTATATCTATAGTATAGTAATTTTGGGAGAAAATGGGATTATAAAAAAAAAGAACAACAAATTATGAAGTCACCACGATGCAGTCAGTGAGTCACACGATAATATCACTCAATATACCATTGCATATATATATATTGGACATTTTATTGTCCATTTTTATCGAGAAATTCTGGGCCGTCTCCCCTGGAGAAGGCGTAGTAGCAGCTTGTGGCACGCCCAAACCCAACGTACCTAATATTATTTGTGGCATTTTTTGCTGTTGTTGAAATTTTTGTTGGGGGAGCAAACCGGAGTACCCGGATAAAACCCCAGAGACGTGGCCCGAGTCGAAAGTAAATGATATTCGGAGAACCATAATGGCCAGAGGCAGGATCGTTCCCACACCTGTCAGGCGCCATTGGTTTCTAGACTGTAGACAAGGCAAGTTAGTCCGACCTTAGACCAATTAGTCACTATGCCTCCAAGGTAAAACCAAACTTATGCAAATCGAGTGAAGTAATCGTCCTGACGTAATATTTCTGTAAAAAAAAAAAAAAAAAAAAAAAAAAAAAAAAACACGAAATACTTCCGCCCCCGTATCCACTTTTCCACAAACACCACCACTACCCTCCCCACCTCCCATTTTCCTTCTAGTACTACAGGATCTAACTCGACCATCTGAAGCACAAACTTGCATTCCTATGCGCATCATTTAATGCCTCAATTACCGTATTTGTGTAACTGGCACTCAACCGCCTAGGACCTGGGCGTCAGGATCTTTATAGTCTGGGGATAATTTCTTCATAATCCTCTTAGTCCTCCCTCCTCTCCTTCTTTCTCTTTTCTCTTTCTTCATTGTCTAAAATAGGATATATATGTGTGTGTGAGGGTGTGTGTGTGTGCATTTGCATAAACGTACCAATGGGTACCAGACCTTGCTTTTCTTAGCTACAAATAGCAAATGGGTTCATTTGCTAGGAACCCACTTTTTTCCAGGACCCCACATTTTATAAATACACTGGAGTGCTCTTTTAGTGCACGGGAGTGCAGTTGTGGTGCATGAGAGTGTTTTAAGAACAAGGAATTGTTCTATCCGGGACGTACAAAGCCCAGCCACTTTTGGGGAACATTTTGAAGAAAAGTCGACCTAATTCATCCCCTATAGGAGACGAACTAGGTAAACCTTTTAAACGGAAAGAGGCAATTTTGCATCAGATTCTTACTTTTTTTAATGTATTTTGCGCTCTTTCAGTTACAAAAAAAAAACCACAACACTTTCCGATTCCTACATTCTTAAATAAACCCAGTTCTGATGTTTTCAGATATGTGTGTTTGTGGGGCAGATCTCCAACGAAAAATACAAAACATGGAGATTATGTGCTACAGAAGACTTCTGGGCGTTTCCTATACCCAGCACATCACCAACGACGAAGTCCGACAGTCCATCACACAAGCCACTGGACAACACGATGACCTGCTCACAATGGTGAAAAAACGTAAACTCCGATGGTATGGCCACGTCACCAGATCATCAGGTCTTGCAAAGACCATCCTGCAAGGTACAGTGCAAAGAGGTAGAAGAAGAGCGAGACGGAAAAAAAGAGGTGGCAGGACAACATTCGAGAATGGACTGGCTTGACACTGAGCGAAACCATCAGGATTGCTGAGCACAGGGAAAGATGGAGTACGCTGGTTAAACGATCATCTGTGGTGCCCCTACGACTTCCGAGTTATGGGATAGGATAGGATAAGATAGGATAGGTGTTTGTGGGTGTGTGTGTGGATGTGTGTGTGGGTGTGTGTGTGTGTGGGTGTGTGTGTGTGTGTGTGTGTGTGTGTGGCGATATAGAAACGCCGTTATTGTTACACACTTTTTATACCCTATCTACGTTCTTTTGACGACCCTGTTATTTTGACGTCAAAACAGTTTTCCGTTATGGTTAGGGCTATGTTAGGCTTAGGGTTAGGTAAAGGGTTAGAGTTAGGGTTACTTAAAAGATTTTACAAATTTAAAAAAAGTCAAAACAACGTAAGTGGTATTTTATGAAAGTCATAAAACAACGGTGTATGTGTGTGCTCGCACACGCAAGTGAAACTGCAAGCACTTGTTAATATTGTTATTATTATTATTATTATTATTATTATTATTATTATTATTATTATTATTATTATTATTATTATTATTATTATGACTGACCTGACTAAATTAAGATTTTTGTTTGATACTTCTAGGTATGGCTTCGTTCACTCATAATAATAATGTTATTGTTATTTCTTTTTGATCTGTAGCATGGGAGGAGAACAACGTTGCTACACTGTGCACACAGTCAACGACACAAGTTCGAGTAAGTTGAAACATGTTTAACCTTAATGATAATTTAAACTCTTAAATGCATCCAAAGATTGTATACTACACATTTTTCAGCTGTAGCTTGAAATAGAATTCATTAGACTGTTTAATAGCCAATATAGTTTTTATTGTTTACACATGCTAACATGAAACAAATTGATGCGATGCTTTGTTTTGGGGTTGAAATGTTTTAGTATTATTTTGTGATCAAAACAGAGACATATCCATGTGAGCCTGACCCTTGCCATTCTCCTAATGGTGTGTGCATACCTGACACCACTCATAATGGCTTTACCTGTGTCTGTACTGCTAGCGACACTGGACAGACCTGTAACCCAGGTAAACATTAATATTTATTTTAGCTTTCCTGCTTGGTATTATCGCTAAATTCACCGTCATTTACTGGAATTGTTAAGTGCATTAACACACTTCAGAAATGAATAATTTAACTTTTCTTTTAAGTGGTGGATCCGTGCAGTAAGACAGGCAGACCGTGTGGTTCCGACTCGCTATGTGTGGTGGACAGCAAGACAGGGACAGCAGTCTGCAAATGTCCTGTAGGCACACAAGGCGACACTTGCACAACTGGTGAGTGGTTATCTAACATTTTTTTACACTAATATGTAGGAATGCAATGGTTCACAGTGGAATTTAAATTCAAGTCAAGTAAAATCAACAAATCTTTCTTACCACAATTGAAATAGAAATTTTTTATACATATACAAATAAAAGTAATACATAAAATCAAACTTTAAAAACCACTGAAAGTTGTACATTATACATTATATTTTCAACTATATTTTCACATCTGAGCACACACACCTTTCTCCTCCAACTCTCGCACCACCAACACATACACCCACATAGTTCAAAGGTGTTGAAAATTTCTGTTGACTGACGGAACCATTCATGCACATTCAACAAAAAAACTTTTCCATTCATTATAACACTTTTGTGTGTAAAAAAAGAAATAATATAATTTTAAATTCAAGGAAGTACTGGGGGAAATTGTGACCACAATTTGACAATGTTACACGATTTATTTAGTTGGTGAATGTTTATTTCAGCATTACGGGACATGCCCATACTCCACATAAGCACACCTCAAAATGGAACCAGACCTCAAGATGTAAGCAGCTTGACATTTTGGTTGTTTTAATGTATTTCTGAAATGACAGATTTCTTTTTTTTTAATTACATAGCGAATATTAAGTAGTATACTCGCCTTTGTGTGTCACTCTCGTTCCAGTACACATGTACTGTGAATCTTTAAATCTGGTGCATATGATCTTGTTCATCCACTTTCTCTCGTCTTTTCATATTATAGTGTTGTATGCTATTTTATCCTATCCTATCCTGTCCCGTAACCCGGAGGTCGTAGGGTCACCACAGATGATCGTTTAACCAGCATACTCCATCTTTCTCTGTCCTCAGCAGCCCTGATGGCTTCGCTCAGTGTCAAACCAGTCCATTATCGAATGTTGTCCTCCCCACCTTTTTTTCGGTCTACCTCTTCTTCTACCTCTTTGCACTGTGCCCTGCAGAATAGTCCCCGCAAGGCCCGATGCTATTTTGAGCAACCATATACTAATGTGAAATTAAATGAAAAATTAACTGCAGCTGTTCATTTTTGCAGCCTCATCTAGCTGTACCCTCACTTCAACCAGGCAGTCAAATAGAGTGTACTTTGGGGTCGACTTGCAACCTACCTGTCTACATCAAGAATGCTCCAAATGGGTATGTAGGCCTAAAGCTCAGTAAACATTACGTTATTTCATCATATGCTATATACCTAGTACCTTTCTAACTTATGCAGTTGTAACTTTTAATTTGAAAACAAATTCTCAGTTCATAATTGCAGGTCGCTACCAATTTTGGTAGCAGGCCTACGTTCGCCGAACCTGACAATGTCACTCACCTCACTGTCGAAAGACAATGTGACAGGTATTCCAGAAATGCTGACGTCAACGCTAGTTGTGACGCCACGAACAACAGGGCGTCTTTCAGCCTGTGTGAAACTGCAGATCAACAACGGGTGAGTAAATAGTGGGCGCCTTGGAAGACTGGAGTTAAAACCTGTGTTGGCCAGCGCCTGAAGCTAGAACGCTATAAAAGAATGATACAATAAAACTTACACACTTCAGCTTTGTAATGATGCATGCTATACTGCATCCCTTTTGTA
Organism: Oncomelania hupensis; assembly: GCA_036898135.1. NCBI lineage: Eukaryota > Metazoa > Mollusca > Gastropoda > Littorinimorpha > Pomatiopsidae > Oncomelania > Oncomelania hupensis. The sequence continues at coordinate 101,904,563 of CM072512.1, read as the reverse complement.
ATTTATGTTATTTGTGCAATGAATCTTTGGTCTCACTTGTTTTATTGCAAATACTTGTTTCCCTTTCGACACAACATAGACTATGTTTTGTTGTTTCAGTGAGGACCAACTCTGCTACACAGTCAATGTAAATGATCCCAGTGCAGGTTGGTTATATCTTCAATAGCAAATCAAATGTAAATTTTGGGATTTTACAATATACATTTTTTATTCTCATCAAAAGCATTACGTCTTACAGTCCAAAAAGTTTTTTTGTGACGTTTACAAAGTCTGATTCTATTTCTGCAGCATAAAAATTGACCCGAAAGTTATAATGGAATACTAATAATCTTGTTGCATTAATACTTTATTTTTCATAGAAATAATTTCAAAACCTGTTATTGATTAGTAATTAAATTCTTCCATATAATTATACCGTACACAATCTTTAAATTGTGACATTTTGTTTCTTTGTGGGGTGCATCTGAATACTCTAATCAATTTGATTTCAGGGACTGTTGGGTCGACTACACAAACCCCTCCAAAAGACAAAGTAAGTTAAGTAAGCATATATCAGTAAAACATTTTTAGATTTGTGGTTTATTGTTTTAAAATACACATGTGCAGATCCATAGCTTTGTAATAACCAGTTTGACCAGTGTTGTTATACCTATGTTATTCGATTGTCTTAAAATCGTATTATTTTGCAGCAATTTACTGACCAAACACCCCCAAATGGCTCTGTCATCAACTGCATGACGTCTCAGCCATGTCACGTTCTGGCTCATTCTGTCACAAACGGCTCTGGAGCGTGGTATGACGTTCTTTTATAGTTTATCAATACAATTCTAAATTAAAGCTGCACACTAATATTTGTTTACTCACATGCATAGCAATGTGAATTTATGTACTTGTTATGATTGAGACGCGCACAATAGATCCTGTCACTTTGTTTTGCAAAGCATACAATGATAGTGTGTATTTACCTTTGATTTGTTTTTGTGCTGTTGCTTAGAAGAAGCTTTGTATAATGTTGATAATTTTCGTTGGTCTATATTGTTAAAAATTGTATAGAATTATTTGTTTATTATCGACCAAAGCTTCCGGATAAGTCTCGTAGCCTAATAGCTAAGCGATTCTTCTAACCTAAAGGAATGTTCTATGACCTATGACAGTGTATAGTTCCAGTGACGAGTTTTACTTTGATTGGGTGTTATTGCGTCATGCTGGAATGTTCCAATGTTTTCTCGATTGCAGAGAGGCTATATAAGCAATGCACTTTCTGCTTGTATGAGTGAATTAGAGTAATTTTGGATGATCTTTATAGTGATTTCGGAAAGCGATCTTGTATGCAGTTGTTGATGTTTGCTGAATAAAGTTGGAAAACTGTATACAACGACTTCTGCTTTGTTGCTGAGCGAACTATTGATAAATAACCGTGTAACATTACTCACCCCCCCCCCCTCCCCCCTCTCCAAGCTCCCCCTCACCCCCAAAAAAATAACAACAAAAACACACATTTTCCAGATTTTGGGAAATCTGTGCAAGATGAGTTCTAAATAGTCCAAAAATAAATTTGAAAAAAATGTGTCCGTATGTGTAAAATTTTTAAGTGGCTACGTACGCAGAGCCTATTTGAACAATCACAACCAAACTTGGTACCCCCGTTGGGGTGCCGGGGGTTTCAGTATAAATAGTATCCCCACTTTCTGGAAATTTAGTGCTTTAAATTCCCACTGTCGCTTTCTTTCTCATTTTGATCTTTCTCATTCCTGCTCTGTTCTATCAATCTGCTATACTATCTACTTCTTCGCTGGACCAGTCATCTACCTTTTTTCTTGAAAACTCTTCCGAGTCAAGACTCCTTATTTGTGTATGAGGTCTGTTGGATCAGCTTGAAAATATTGGATGCTTTCTGCCAGGTGGTCACTAGGGCTTCCTATGATGTTATTATTTAGCAATGTAGGCATTTTATATGTATGTGTTTTGTTGATAATTTATAATGATGTTTGTATTCTATTTTGTTTTTGTAAACGGGGGTTCGATGAATTAGAGTACAACCTCAGTGTCCCCTGGGATGTCTTTATTGTAAAGTGATTGGCTGGTGGAGAGCTTTCAGTTTTACCACTAGGGTTGTTTCAGCAGATCTTTAATGCGGATCAGGGGTTGTCCAGTCCTGATTTGGCTCGGAAGAGTCCGCTGGACCTAAAGCAATAATCATGTAATGTAATGTAACCAAACTTGGTAAGATGGTGTATACCCATGAGACCGCGAAAATGATCAGTGAGTGAATGGCTTCACTTAAAGGTAAAGGTCACAGGGTCATCAAATGTTAGTGCAAAATAGACCCATTTTCCAAAGATTTCACATTTTTCTAGGTTATTAATATTGAACTTATAATTCTTTGACGCACGATAAATATAAATGAGAAACACAGCCTATGCACATTTGGTCAACCGCACTCCAAAGTTAAGGCCACTGGAGCTGTCCAAAATCAGTTTGTATAGGTAAGCCTACTTTGAAGTGACCTTGACCCTAATCAATGAGAGACATGAAGTCCAAACTTGTTGTATTTAGAAATGATAGGTTGGTCTTTCATATTTATTCCTTTTTTGCGTTGATCTTGAAGGTCAAGGTCATTTTAGGCTTTGCAAAAATGTACAAATATGGGTCATCGTACAATGGAATCGGTGTTTGTTTAACCCATAGCATGCAACAACATTTGGGTTATTTGATCCGACATGCATAAGAGGTCACCTGAGTGTTAAGGTCACTAAAGGTGAAGGTCATCCACAGATCACCGTTTTTATGGGCGTAGTACAACTTTTGCCGTAGTTTTATTTTTGATAGTACATGTGAATTTGGAGCCGGAAGTCAATTAAGGTCATCTCAAGGTCAAGAGCATAGAAAAAGTAAAGTCAGTATTACTTGGCATTTTAATGCCACCCTTCCATTTTGTTTTTTCTGGGCACTCATTTTCATGTTAAATATTGCGAGTTCCATAAGGAGCATGTGAGTCATATGAGCTTTTCTGTGACGGTCTACTAGCGCCAACACCTGATAATTACAAATATCATAAGATATTTACAAATATCATGGCAGAATTACCATTATCAATGGATAATTACAATTAAAAAATTACAAATATCTTCCCGTGATCATGTTTAATTTTCAGTTTTGGCTGTAACAATCCGCCTGGAAATGCGCCCAAACCGAAAATTTTAATTATCACATAATAATTACAATTTTCAATTAATAATTACAATTTTTACGTGATAATTCTGGCATAGTCGGCTTACTAGTGCCAAAACTTGCATTTAAAGGTATCAGTGATAATGGTAATTAACACGTGTTCTGTGTAATTCACGTATATGACGGCCTACTAGCACCAAAACTTGATAATTACAAATATCATGGGATAATTACAAATATGAGCGACATATTTATAATTAACACGTACAAATTGTAATTATCAAGTAAAAATACCATTTTTCGGGTTTGGCGAATTACCAGATGGATTGCTAAAGCCAAAACTTAAAATTAAATATGATCATCCGAAGATATTTGTAATTTGTCAATGGTAGTTGTAATTATCCCTTAATAATTGTATTTATGCCATGATATTTGTAAGTATCTTATGATATTGGGTATTATCAGGTTTTTGCGCTAGGAAAGCGTGGCAAATATTGGTTATTATTAATTAACATTAGGGATTACCGGTATCTCTGTAAAATTCACAGAACACCAGAACACGTCTTAATTTCAGTTACCTCGTGATACTGTTAACTCCCGGATTTGGCACTAGTAGGCCGTCATACTCTTCCCTCCTAGTTTTGTGTTAAATTTAATGACCACATAATATATTTATCAAAAAGAGTATATAATTTGTGTATTCGAAACATCAAAGTTTTACATTACATATTTGCCCAGTGATTGTCAATATTTTCTTTGTCTGCAGTGCATTACAATTTGCCAAGTGATTGCCAATATTTTCTTTGTCTGCAGTGAAAGACTGAATACAACCAGCGGAGCCTTCGTGTTGTGGACTCGACTGAACCAACAGAGCAGCAGCTGCGCAACAGACATTTTGCTGGAACCAGTCACTGCTCCCACTGATCATGTCTGCATTACCGCTGGGTAAAAATGCGTGAAAACTAGTATTCTGATTGGGAATGCATTGTAAATGACTGCGTGTGCAATAGAGGTATTGGGAAGATTTGATTTTAATTTTTGACTTGATTTTTGACACTTTATTGTCCCTTTTTATCGGAAAATTCTGGGCCATATCCCTTAGGGAAGGCGTACTCACATCATGTGGTGCGCCCAAACCCATCCTATACCTAAAATTATTTATGTTTATATAAAATGTTTCTTGGATGAACAACACCGGAGTACCCAGAGAAAACCACAAGAAGTTGCCCGAGTCGAAAGTAAATAATATTCGGAGAAAGGTAACGTCCAGAATCGGGATCAATCCCACACCTCTCATGCGCCATTGGTTTCTATCCTGTGGACAAGGCACGTTAATCCAGCCTTAGTCACGCGGCCATGTAGTCCACGCGGCCATTCAGGCAATGTCGCAGTCACTCTTACCCAGTCATATTTTAACATTCTTGTCCACATGTAGAGTTAACATTTTAAAAAGTGGCATCCATGATTACCAACGCGATTAAATTAAGATTTTAGTTTGGTCCTTCTAACTATGGCTTAGTTAACTCATATTAATAATGTTATTGTTGATTCTTTTTTTATCTGTAGCATGGGAGGAGAACAACGTTGCTATACTGTGCACACAGTCAACGACACAAGTTCGAGTAAGTTAAAAATATTTTTCACCTTAATAATATTCTTAGTTATCGATAGCACCCAAAGATTGAATACTACACATTTTGCATATGTATTTATTATACTGTATAAAAGCCAGTTGTATGTCTTTCAGCCATGAGCACGCGCAATAGATTAATGCTATGCTTTGTTTTGCGGTTCAAATGTTTTATTATTGTGTTGTGTTCTAAACAGAGACATATCCATGTGATCCTGACTCTTGCCATTCTCCCAATGGTGTTTGCATACCTGACTCCACACTGATATTTACCTGTGTCTGTATTGCTAACTACACTGGACAGACCTGTGACAAAGGTAAACAGTACACATTTATTTAGCTTTCTCGCTCGGTTTTGTCGCATTTGTGCAATTACATAAATCCTCATTCAATGGAATTGTTAAGTTCATTCACACACTTCAGGAAATGAATAATCTAACTTTTCTTTCAGTTGTGGATCTGTGCAATATGGCAGGCAGACCGTGTGGTACCGACTCGATGTGTGTGGTGGACAGTAATACAGGGACAGCTGTTTGCAAATGTCCCGTAGGCATGCAAGGCGATACTTGCACGAATGGTGAGTGATTATCTAATACGCGTTTACACTGAAATGTAGGAACGCAATGGTTCACAGAAATCTAAATTCAATGAAATATTAAAATGGGAAAATGTGGCCATAGTTTGAGAGTGTTACAAGATTCGTTTATTTAGTTTGACAGCGTTACAAGATTCGTTTATTTTGTGAATGTTTATTTCAGCATTACTGGACATGCCCATACCCCACCTCAACACAACTCAAAATGGAACCAGACCTCAAAATGTAAGTATAGCTTGAAATTTTGGTTGCTTTGATGAATTTCTGAAATAACTGGTACTTCACTTCAACTGCTTATTTTACAAATGTAGTATGCTCGCCTAGGTGTGTCGCTTTTCTTCACAATTGCCTACATGTGAACTGCTAAAAAATCTTGTACCTATACATGCACTGTGAATCTTTTAATCTGGCGCGTGTGATCTTTTGCATCCATTGTTTTCTCGTCTTTTCGTAATACGTTGTTGTAGTCTGGTTTGAGCAATATAAAATAATGCGAAATTCAATGCAGCACTCACTGCAGCTATTCAACTTTGCAGCCTCATCTAGCTGTGCCCTCTCTACAACCAGGCAGTCAGATAGAGTGTACTTTGTGGTCTACTTGCACTATACCTGTCTACATCAAGAATGCTCCAAATGGGTATGTATAGACTTGGAGCTCCATAAGTATTGTTTTATTTCATCATATCATATAGGCCTAGCTAGTACCATCCTTAACTATACAGTTGTACATTTTATTTTGGAAACACATTCTCAACTCATAATTGCAGATCGCTACCAACTCTGGTTTTGGGCATAAAGTCGCCGAACCTGACAACGTCACTCGCGTCACTGACGAAAGACAACTTTACAGGTCTTCCAGACATGCTGACATCAACGTTAGATGTGACGCCAGAAACGATTGGACTTCTTTCAGCCTGTGTGGTACTACAGAACAACAAAGTGTGAGTGAATTGGACACCTTAGTTGTGTAACGGGGCACACTATACAGTGCTTATGCTCTTTTGTATGTTACTTATGCAAAAACAAAATCATTGGTTTGGTTTGTTTTATTGCATAGTCATTCCTTTTTAGATGTAGCATATAATTTTATTGTTTCAGTGAAGAACAACTTTGCTACAGAGTCAACGTTATTGATCCCAATACAGGTAAGTTAATTCTTCAATACCACTTTTATTATGATTGACTTTCATAATTAAATTGCATGCTCAATAAACGGCATACACATTTGTCTGACATTATCCTAGTAATTTTCCTATAGTTCTTGATACTATATTTTCTATGATAATTGTCAAAACTTGTTGTTAAGCGTACTTTTAGTAGGATTTAATACAATTGTGAAATTTTACTTCTTTATTTGTAGCTAAGTGCTCTATTATATGGATTGCAGGAATTGTTGGGTCAACTACAAAAACTCCACCAAAAGACAAAGTAAGTTTAACACATCATATCGTCTAATTTCGCTTAACTGTGTAACTGTGTAAGATACGATTAGTTACGCCACTGTACCGCTATAGCATGGATCTTAGCAAATTCTTTTTTTTTCAATAATTGATTTTGGTTTCCAGGCTTTCGAGGTGGGATAGTAAGCTATATGCGCAAGTATTTATTTAAGTTTTAGGTTTTACTTCTCGCACGAGGGTTTAAATTGAGGACTAATCTGTGCACGCACGCCTTCTAACGCACGGGCTTTAAAGATCCTGACGCTCATGTCCTAAACGGTTGAATGCTGTCAGTTGTCTATGCGTCAAACATTGCGCCCAAAGGCGGTAAGTGGGCGATCTTGGCGCTTGGGTTAGATATTGTATATCGACCAGCGCCTTGAGCAGTTCTTGAGCTGGAAAAGCGCTATATAAGAACGATTAAATAAATCAATAATAGTGAAGTTAATATCAAACGTGATTGCAGTTAGTCATCTTTGAATTATACATATATTTGCATTGACCAATGCAATTGTCAGTCAGAAAAAACACATGGCCCGGACCAGGAAAAGGTGCGTAGCATGACCAGAGGAAAAAAACCATGTACACCTTTTTAACTGCTTTTCAGCGATTCACTGATCGAACGCCTACACATGGTTCCGTCATCAACTGCATGACGTCACAACCTTGTCACCTGTTGGCGCACACTGTCGCAAACAGTTCTGGCTTGTGGTATGTCGTTATCTCGTTTTCATTCATATACATTTTGTAGATGTGTTTTTCTCAAATTATAAGTTTATAAAAATAAATGAAAGCTTTTTATATCTTTTGGATTATTTGTATATACAAGTAATAAATTTACTGCTACTGCTACGGCGGCAGGGATAGCTCAATCGTCAGAGCGTCTCGGGAGACGTGGGTTCGAATCCTGACTTCAGCAAACTATTTTGTGATTGCAGGATAGTAGTGGTCAGCGCTTTGAGAAGCTCTCTGAGCTTGTAAATGCGCTATATAAGAGTAATCTCTTTCTTTTTTCTTTACCTATGACAATGTTTGCTGACTGAATTTCTCAAGTGGGATTGCAGTGAAGGACTAACTACAACCAGCGGAGCTTACGCCCTATGGACTCGAGTGAACGGACAGAATACGAACTGCACAACAGACATTTTGCTAGAACCAGTTACTGTTCCCAATAATGACGTCTGCATGACTGTTGGGTAAGTTCAACGATTATGTACACTGCTACTGTAAAGTAAGGAAGATGATTGAAACGTACTCTTTATTAAAGTAAGTAATTTTAATTGGGTTAAAGCAGCATTCACTGATTTGTTATGCATTAGTTAAATAGTATAATAATATTGTAGATGTAAATTTGATTGCGATTTGGAAGACAACATCTAAGCTTACTTCAGCGAGTGTATTGTTTATTTGATTTTTGAGCAGGGTCAGTTGACCAGTTCCTTTACTGATGTGACATTCATTCCTTCACTTGATTTGTTTTTCCAGCAATATCGGGGAGATGCGTTGCTACTCCGTACACGTTGTCAATGACAGCAATTCGAGTAAGTTAAATGCAGTTCTCAAGTTCATAGAATGTAATTCGAAGCATTGAAAATATAACATTTCTTTACCACAACCACAGGTTTTGAATTTAACATTGTATATACATCAACTTGGTTAATAAGAATAAAATATTGTGTCTGAGTAAAATTAGGTTAAAGAGGTTTATGTTCTCATGTGGACAGTATTTTGCTTTATGAACATCAGTACAGTACATCATTGTGACTTTGGTGCTCCATTGTATACTTGTAAATAAGATATATTTTCCCTTCAAAACAGAGACATATCCGTGTAACCCTGACCCATGCCATTCCCCGAATGGTGTTTGCATACCTGACACCACACAGAATGGCTTTACCTGTCTCTGCAGTGCTAACTACACTGGACAGACTTGTGAAAAAGGTAAAAATATCCTTGCATGTTCATATGCTTGCAAGGTCTCACTTAGTGAACACTTTTCTATCTCTCAAGATAGTGCAGAACATATTATTGTTTTCGTGAACAATTAATATTACTTTGTTTTCATGATAATGCAGTTCGAATTGTTCGTGAACAATGAATGATTAATTTCTTTCAAGATAGTGCAGCTCGTATCGTTCATCTTAATGGCTTCTTGCACAAAATCATCTCTTATTGTGCCGTCATTTTTTAAAGTAGATAAGCATTATTACTAAATGTTTCAGAGGTGGAACCTTGCACAAAAGCAGGCAAGCCATGTGGTGCCGACTCGTTGTGTGTGGTGGACAGCAAGACAGGGACAGCTGTCTGCAAATGTCCTGTAGGCACACAGGGCGACACATGCACAAAAGGTCGGAACTTCAGACTAACGGTTAATTCTGTTCTGAGTTCGGTGTTTTCACTGAAATGCGATGTTTTTAAAACGTATATGAAGTGGTAGTCATTTACCCTCTTTTTTTTCTCCCTGACTTATAATTATTTATTACTTGCTAAGGTAAATTAAATTAAATTATATAATAATAAATATAGGAACTTGCAGCAGAGTAACAACGCGGTTTCATCAATGAATTATGCAGTGTAACTTTCTTTCACTTTCTTTCTTCAAGGTAATATAAAATTACTCATTCGGATGAGAGTATAAACCCAGGTGTAGTCTGTGCACGCACGCATTCCATCGCATGGATTTTAAAGATCATGACGCTCATGTCCTAGACGTGTAAGTGCCGGCTACACAAATATACTAAGCACGCACAAGATCACTTCTCCCCATCCCCGGTCAATCATCAGTCGTCTGGGTATCAGACTATTCTCCAAAAGCTTGAAGGTGAGTGCCTCGGGCGGTTTGAGTTAAATCCTGTATCGACTATAGTGCCTTGAGCAGCTCTTGAGCTGGAAAAGCGCTATGTAAGTTTGATGAAATAAATAAATAATATCAATAGTATGTATTTTTTGCAGAACTCCAGGAAATGCCCATACTGCGACGAAAAACACCCAGTCCGGAATTTGTAAGCAGTTTTGTATTATTAATGGCAGTGTTTGCTGTGTTTTAACATTATTTAATCTTCCTTTGGAAAACAAAAAGTATGCCTGTTGCAGAAATGTAACACTATCTAGCGCTCTTTAAACTATAAAATTAACACCACTGCTTAAAACAAAAAAAGTTAATTTATGTTTTACAGCCTCACTTGGTCGTTCCCTCGCTACAGCCAGGCAGTCAGATAGATTGTATTTTGGGGTCTACCTGCAGTGTGCCCGTCTATGTCAAGAATGGAGCAAACGGGTATGTAAATATACTTACACTTAATTTTTTCAGTACCTATTGAAACCCCCCTTGGGGTGCCGGGGGTTTCAGTATAAATAGTATCCCCACTTTCTGGAAATTTAGTGCATTAAATTCCCACTGTCGCTGTCTTTCTCATTTGCTCTTTCTCATTCCTGCTCTGTTCTATCAATCTGCTATACTATCGTCTTCTTCGTTAGACCAATCTCCTACCTTTTTTCTTGAAAACTCTTCCGGGACAAGACTCCTTGTTTGTGTCTGAGGTCTGTTGCATCAGCTTGGGAATATTGGACGCTTTCTGCCAGGTGGTCACTAGGGCTTCTTATGATGTTATTATTTAGCAATGTAGGCATTTTATATGTATGTGTTTTGTTGATAATTTATAATGATGTTTGTATTCTATTTTGTTTTTGTAAACGGGGGTTCGATAAGTTGGGGTGAAGCCTCAGCCGTCCCCTGCGTGGGATGTCTTTATTGTGGAGTGACTGGCTGGTGGAGGGCATTCAGTTTTCCCACTAGGGTTGTTTCAGCAGATCTTTTATGCGGATTGGGGGTTGTCCGGTCCTGATTTGGCTCGGAAGAGTCCGCTGGACCTAAAGCAACAATTATGTAATGTAATGTAGTACCTATTGAATGTGTATCCTGATGTTGACAACGTTGTACCAAGTAAAAGTACGTGCGTTTTTTGTTTGTTAAACACTTCATAATTACAATGTCACTCCTTTTTTTGGCTTCCATTGTATATTATATTGTATAGAATAGAACTGTATACCTTTCTACAATTTATATTTCAATATTGGGCAGGGTGATGTTATTTGGAATGTTTTATATACCGCTAATGCTAATAGCCATGCTATTATAGCATGCTCAGTGGTATTTTTATTGTGGTACAACCTCCCACATTTCAGGTCACACCCGACTCTGGTACTAGGCATAACGTCCTCGAATCTCACAACATCACTATCTCCTCTGACCATAGACAACGTCACAGGTCTTCCAGACACACTGACGTCGTCACTAGTTGTGGAGCCGCATGTGATTGGAAGTCATTCAGCCTGCGTGCAAGTACTGAACAACAACCCGTAAGAAATATTAACAGATTCAGTTTAACCAGGGAACTTATACACATGATATTAGTCTTTCTTCAGCAATTCATACCATTTGTATTTGTGTTTTTCTTGATCTGGATGCCCGTCAGGAGGTTGTTGGTTGTTGGATAAATCAGAGAAACTGATGAGTGCTTTCTTCATAATTTATATTGACAGGGTGTCTGTAATGAAAGGCACGAACTGTTCTTTGGTGTTGTGTGTAATGTCCTTGTCTTTGTTATATTTAATTTCAGTGTAATGATGTTGATACCTTATGAGCAATGAAATTGTTTTGAAATATTTTTTTTTTAGTGAGGAACAGCTGTGCTACACAATAAACGTACATAATCCCAGAACAGGTTAGTAAAATATTGCTTGATTTATTGTCGTTGCAATCTTACAGTTTATACTAACTGTTCCTTTGTAAATATTTAATAAATTGTCCTCTCCGTCAAAGCAATCATCAGTGAAATCTTGAAGAAAAACTTTCAATTGCATTTAATTTAATAATTTACGTTTAGACTATTATAAAACTGCATTATGACCGTTTATTTATTCCCGAGTTTTATAAATTGAGTATTACCTGCCAAATATTTATTATTATTATTGCTTGCAGGAAATACAGGAACAACGACACCAACTCCGCCTCAGGACAAGGTATATAATATGCTTTTGTTTAAAATATTTTCATGCACAATATTGGATAATAATTATTGTGTCGAAATAGTTTCAGTTGTCGGTTGTTAAGTCTGAAGTAAATTACAGAGCTGTTTCATAACAGCAAGCGATTGCAACAGTGTTGTTTTCAGATGGTGATTTCACTGTATATGTTTTTAGAGACACATCCCTAATGTATTTGTTTTAGCGATTCACTGATCAAACGCCTCCAGATGGTTCCGTCATCAACTGCATGACGTCTCAACCTTGTCATTTGCTTGCCTACTCCGTCTTAAGGAGCACTGGATTGTGGTAGGACTGCATTGTGCTTTATATTCATAAAAACATGAAATATCTATAGTACGGTGGTTTTAGGTAACTGACTCTGTAATGTATTTGTTTTATGAAGGTTAGGTATCCCTATGTAAGTAGATGAAAGTTTTTTTTTGTGTGCATGCTTTGTGTGCTTTGTGTTCACTTTAGGACTTAGTAGTTTCTTTGATTTGCAGCGATCGACTGAATACAACTAACTCAACCTATGCGTTGTGGACTCGAATGAACCAACGGAACAGCAGCTGCGTTACTGACGTTTTACTAGAACCAATCACTAGCCCAACAGACCATATTTGTATTACTGCTGGGTAAGAAAACGAAAAGAAATGTGAATACATTAAAGAAGGAAGAAAAGCAGTTACATTATTTAAATTAAAGTGAGAAGAAGAAGAATGTGGAATAGTAAATGTCATTTTGCTACACAGACCTATAGGTATTGTTTGTTTGTGACAGCCCATTATATATTACTGATGCTATTTGATTTTGTATTTTGTCCCTTATTCATTGACTGACCGACTAGTAGTTAAACTCAAACACCTGGTTTTACACTCTCTTTTTCCTTTGTAGAGTGGGAGGAGAACAACGTTGCTACACAGTAAACACCGTCAATGATACCAGTCCAAGTAAGTTAGGAGCAAATTGTGTTTATTTTTCAAGGCTAGTTTAAAGCAGTGCTCAGCTTTACTGTAACATCTGTAGGTGTAAGTCTCATTCAATTGCGTTTGAACAATTCTTTAGTTGTCGTTTGATTCGATTCTCTGTTTTTTTGCGTTAATGGCTCCTTTAATTACATCTAAGTTCGATAGAAGAACTTTGCTGGCAGCAAAATAAAACGCAATACAATGTGCACAGAATAGAAAATAATGAATATCTTCTATGATTGGACGAAGTTTCAGTGTGCTGAATGTTCCCGTGAGTGTTTTTCTCGTTGATGATATTTAATTTTATGGTTACTGTTTAAGAAGTTGCTTCCCTTGGACTGTATACTTGGAGAGAGCGGGCGCATTTCCGTAGTAACCATACTGCGCGTATGCAGGTGTACATTGTCACATGATCGCTAACCGTCAAGCTGGCTTCTATGTTTGCACTTTGTTCTGAAGTGGCTCTGAATAAAATACTTCCTAAGCTGAACCGGAAGGAGTTCTGTTAGTTTAACCCTGAATTAACTGTTTTTTCTATGACTAACAGCCACTGACCCCTGCAATCCTGACCCGTGCAACCCACCTCATGGGATCTGCATGCCAGACACATCAGCCAATAGACGTACGTGTGTCTGCCACAATGACTATACTGGACAGACTTGCGACAAAGGTAAGCCTAAGCATGAAACATAGCCTACACTAAAATCAGTTGTCTACTTGCGCACGGTCATCTGCATGTTGCACTGCACCATTTGTCATCTGCATTCATGTACTTTTCCCCTTCATTTAGTTGTTCATTCTTTGTAGTTTAGCAAGCAATTTACCGTGTGTTTCAGTGGCAAGCCCGTGCAATCAGGCAGGCAGACCATGTGGTGCCGACTCGCTGTGTGTGGTGGACAGCAAGACAGGGACAGCAGTCTGCAAATGTCCTGTAGGCACACAAGGCGACACTTGCACCATGTGTGGGTGAATCTCTGCAACTCTAATAGGCCTTAATTGCAACAGTTATAACAAGCATTTTGTCCGTTGTTATTAACGATTTTGTGTGTGCTAGATTTAGTATTATTTTGCTAAGCTTAGGTTAGCCTCCTTAGCGGTACCCTTTTTCGTTATGAAGTTCAAGTTTACTAACCTTTCGTTTTTCAGTTTTAGTCTATATGTACTCAGTCACCCCTCACCCACCTCCACCCCATGCATCCTCATCCTCCCCCCCCTCAAGCCCACCCCTCCCCCCCCCAAAAAAAAAAATCCAGATTTTTGCAAATCTATAGGAGAGGAGTCCTAAATAGTCCACAATGGACATCTTTAAACAAAATGTCCGTTGGTCCGTCAATGTCCGCAATCCACCGTCTGTGCAAAACTTGCAAGTTGTAATCGAAAACAAAATGTCCGTCTGTCTGTCCGCAGTCCGCCGTCTGTCTGTGGTAAACTTTTAAACTGGCTAAGTACTCAGAACCTATTTGAACTATCACAACCAAAGTAGGTAAGATGGGGCGTACCCATAAGACCTCGTAAATGATAAGTGAATGGATGACTTCACTTAAAGGTCAAGGTCAGCAAATGTTAGTCAAAAAATGAAAATTTTTCACACAATTTTACTTTTTTTTCTAGGTTATTAATATTGAACTTTTGTTCTTTGAGCCATAATAGATATCAATGAGACACACATATTATACAAATTTGGTCAACCTCACTTTAAGATCAAGGTCACTGGAGCTGTCCAAATTCGGATAGTATTAGAACTTTAAAGTGACCTTGACCACAAACTATGAGAGATATAACAAACTTGTTGTATTTAGAGATGATCGATTGATCTTTCATATATGTTCCGTTTTTGCGTTAATCTTGAAGGTCAAGATCATTTTAGGCCTTGCAAAAAAAAGGTAATCGTACAGTAAAATAGCTGTTATTTAACCCATAGTATGCAACAACATTGGGTTATTTGATAAGACGTGCATGAGAGGTCACGTGAAGGTCAAGGTCATCTCAAGGCCAAGGTCAGTAAAGGTCAAGGTCATCATAAGTCACCGTTTAAAAAAAACAAACACACTTTTGCTGTATTTAACTTAATAGTACATGAGTGTATTTGGAGCCTGAGGTCAAGGTCAAGAGTATAGAAAGATCAAAGTCGGTATTACTTTGCATTGTTTTTTGCCACCGTTTCATTTTATTTTTTCTGGGCATTCATTTTCATGTTTAATATTGCGAGTTCCATAAGGAGCATGTGAGTTGTGGGGGCTTTGCCCCTCTAGTATCATTATTTTTGCACTTTGACGCGGTTGAATTTGATTGATTTTTCTTTTGCTGTTGGAGTTGTTTTTTTCCTGATGCCAAAAAATAATTTGGATGTTAAAATTATAGTATATTTAAAACACTGTTTACTCTTTTATATATTTGTATTACAGCAGTACCAGACATACCTTTGCTTCATACAAACGCCAGTAATACAACACAAGCAGTAGTCCAAATACAAAATGTAAGTAGCCTATAAACGTAATACTGTGTGGTTAGCCAGTAACTGAACACTTTTTTGTGTTCAATTAAAAATCTATAGGATGTCTAAACATATTAACTGGTCCAATTTGGCGAAAACAATTCTGATTCTTCGGCAAGCATGTATTTGTAGATTTTGGTGTTAATCTGAAAACTTTCTCCAGCCAAATGGCTGAAGTGTCGACTCGGGAAATGTAGTGTGTCACTATTATGAGAAGAGTACTATGATTTACCGTGCATTCCTATTTCATTGCCAGTCGGATAGCGCAGTGGTTGGAGCACTCGCTACTGTGTCGCAAGTTAAGCACCGTCTAGTGCGGTTAGCACTGGGATGGGTGACCGCAAAACTTAAAGCGACAAATAACAACGCCCCCAGTTGACTCAACTGTGACTGAGTACCTACTCTCTTAAGGGTGGGGAAGGTAAAGCAGCGAGGGAGAGATATGGGCATCACCCTCATTACGCTGGCCCAAGATAAGTGGCATCTCCAACATCACGCTCCCCTACGGCCACAAGGCTATGGGACTACCCTTACCCCCCCCCCCTTACCCTTTACACTAAACCATCTAACATATCATTATGTCAATATTAAAGGACAATATAGAAGTTATCGTTTTGTAGAGATCTTGTATCTAAGGATTTAGGCTTACTTCATTCAGTGAACATTCTGTCTCTGTTAATTGTTTTCAGCCCCACATTATTGCTCCAACACTGAGACCAGGATCACAAATCGTCTGTAATGTGGGTTCAACATGTCATGTGCCAATATATCTGAAAGGCGACCACCAAGGCATTCAGGGGTAAGCATTTAACGGAATTATATAATATAAATGGGCATAGGAAAATGCGGAAAAATTTGTATAACCGCACAGACAGTTTTTTTTTTTTTTTTTTTTTTTTTTTTTTAACTTAGATTAACTTTTTAGGAAGAAACATCAAATGCCTGCAGGGTTCAGAGATGCGAAGTTTCGATTTATTGTTGTGGTTGCTGGTATTTGAAAAAAAAAGTGTTAAACATGGACTAAAATACTACATTACAATCATTTTACATGTGCCCAGATCACATCCAACCGTCATCCAAGACTTGTCACCAAACGTAACGGCTTCTGTGACGTCACCAGAATCATCCCACTTCAATGTCACAGGTTTGACTGCGGCATATACCTCAACACTAACAGTGTCACCAAAAGTGACTGGAAACCATTCCGTCTGCATTGAAATTCCGGACAGTCGAGGGTAAGATTTTTTTGTGTACAATACATTACATGTTTATTGCTTTAGGTCCAGCAGACTCTTTTTAGTCGTTTTTCCTTCTTCTTCTTCTTCTTCTTCATCATCATCATCATCATCATCATCATCATCATCATCATCAGCAACAGCATCAGCATTATCACCATCTTCATATTATCATCATCATCATCATCATCATCAAGCTGATTTCATCTATAGGAAGAAGGAAGGAAGTTTGTAATGTTTACACGGCTTTCTTGATTATCATGTTGTATTTCTTCGGGTGTTTAAACTTGTCAAATTTTATCTTGTCTATTTAGATCACTTGCAGAAGAAATCTGTTATACCATAAGTGCACAGAATGCTCCATCAACCGCAGGTAAGCTAATTCATTTCATATTGCTCTAGTTGACCGACTTTGGTCAATGTCTCAACCAGCATATAATTGCATGTGGTGCTTTTGCCAAGCAATACTTAAATGTCTGATGATACGTTTTTTTTTGTTGTTTCCGTGTATAACGAAGCAGCGTTCGTTAAATATCTGTATAACAAAGAAACGGGAATGATAAACAAAAGATGACTTTTTGTGTTTGATTGAATACTTCATTCACACTCATTTATTCCTTACGAAGACGACATGAAACAACAATAAGTAATCAAAACACCAATTTTCAAGATGATGTAGAATTTTTATGAATGTCCGATGATCCTGTCTCAGTGGCACAGTCAATGTTCGATGAAGATGGCAGTCCTATGGCACGATGATGATGATCGGCTCCCCAATGTCGATGAATGGATTACAGCATTATTTTCCCTTGATTTACATCCAACATAAAAACCCTAAAACAGACAATGTGAACAAAATCCTGAACGTTATGTCATAATATTATTTTCACCTTAAATCTATTCATAATGAACATTCGCCGCTCTTCTTAGGGCAAAACAACGGTCATTTTCTCCATTGTATGACCTCGACTATTCAAGTCCCTATTCTAAATACATTTCCCTCAAAATCTATATTATTATCATTCCTTAATATCCAAATACTTATTCTATATATTATTTATTGGTCTACGTACCTCCAAAGAGGGCTGGACACGAATATTACATTAACAAACACACAGATCTACATTAACACAACCATTCTCTTCAAATCATTGTAACGAAAACCGGAAATGGCGAAATGTGCGTCATCATCTACGATAATGACGTAAACAATTTTTTTGCACTAGTATCGAGAGTTGAACAAACTTTTATGTTATGCCTCAGTCACAATTGAACATCAACATGCCCGACGTCGGCCGATTAGGGCGATTTTGACGATTTCCAGACGTCGGGGTCGTCGCAGGCGATTTGGACGATGTTCTCGGTGGTGTAAATAGGTCGCCCGGCGCCCTCACGGCGCCCGTTAGACGTCTCAAAGACGTCGGGCGAAAAGGTCGGAGTGCTGTCGGGCTGGTCGTCGGGCGACGTCGAGCGGGCACCGCATGATGCCCGCTCGACATCGCCAGATGTCGGTATCAGTGTTGCGACGCGCGGACGTGCATCGACCGACGTCGGTCGAACATCGCCCGACGTCGGGCGAGCATCGCCCGTCGCCCTCTGGGACGTCGGGCGACGCCAGCTTGATTTTCTGGAGGGTACATAGCCTCCATTCGTGTCATGAGAAATCAGTATATAGGGCTGGAGACTATAAACTGGAAACAAACAAGAGAAATCAGCAGGCTTGTAATTATTTTAATAAGAATGAAAGTGTGTGTTCGGCGTGAGAATGTACATGTATTTTATCCTGTACATACTCTTTTTCTTATTCCCCAAGGTTTTAATCGTGGTCCTGAGAGGGGTTGCGGGTGTCCTTGGGGGCGGCCTTGGCGGCATTTAGATTTTTTACATATTCTTATATCATCACTTTTTTTATTTACCCTTCCCCCCTTTCTTTTTCTCCCCCGAGGTTAAATACCACATTAACATTTTATGAAGTAACATTTTAAATTTTATATCAAATCCATTTTAGAGTCCCCTTTTATCCTATTACTAGGGCTGGAGACTGTAAACGTAACAAATCAATCAGAAATCAGCAGTCTTGGGAAAAGCCAAGGACATGTCGGACAAAGATGGGGGAGAAAACAAGAAACCACGCAAGAGGCAGAAGGTCATGCCAGAGGACCAGCCCACGAGGACCTCACCCCGCAAGCACGCTGCCACGGTCGAGAGGAGAAATGAGGCTGGAAGCGAAGCTGGATCCCTCTCCCCAGCCTCTTCGGATGTTGAGTCGGCCTCCCTGTCGCAGTTAACAGATGAGCAGATGGCCGAGAGTTCCGTCTTCGAGGCGTCGTCGCAGGTCTGTCTGGTTGAAGGGTTGAAGATGCCACAGTCGGACTCAGAGCAATAGCTGCCAACATTCGCCCAGATGAACTTGTAGTCTGCGTCGACCAGGGCTAGTAGCACGATGGAGAAGTACCCCTTGTAGTTATAATACAGGCTGCCAGACTTCCTTGGCTTCTTAATTCTGACGTGCTTCCCGTTTAAGGCACCGCAGGTGTGATGGAAGTTCCATCTGTAGGAGAAGCTATCCGCTATGGCCTGCCATTCCTGTGGGTTCGTTGGTGTGCAGATGACTTCGTGCTGGTGCATCTGTACGATGGCATCACAAACCTCTGGCACAAACAAGGATATCGTGTTGTGTGCAACACGAAAGGCGAAGGCAAGGGAATGGAAGCTGTTTCCGGTGGCCAGGTACCGTAAGGTAATTGCTAGCTTGAGGCTGGATCGAGGGGCTCTCTGTATCTCATGTTCCTGGCGATGACGGGGGCCACCCTATTCAACAACTCCATAAACATCTCCACTTCCATCCGCAGGAATGACTTTAAGTCGCCATGACATTCTTGCATCAGCTCCTGCATGAGCGTTTCGTACTGACCATGCATGATGCGCCTATGGAGCCACGGTTTCACCCACCACCGTCTTTGCTGACGCAAATGTCTCGCCGGAAGTTCGTTTGCTCGCCTCACAGCAAGCACCAGTCGGGCGTACTGCAGACGTGCTCGTTCCAGCTCTAGTTGCAACTGAAGCTGCCGCAGTCGTTGATGGGAGATCGACATCCTGTCTTGACTGGAATCTCGCATCAGCAGCAGCAGTTGCAAATGCCGGGATGAAGACCCGGGGCCTTATAAATATATATAATTATATATAACAAAAAATCTTCCTATCATCGCCCAAACATCGGGAGACGCTCGGCCGGCGCTTGCCCGACGCCCGGACGACACAGACAATCGCGGCGATGATCGCAAAATTTTAACTCCGCGTTAAAACGTCACCGACGCTCGGCCGACGTCGAAAATCACTGCGATTTGCCCGATTCATCGCGCTGCCGCCGCCCGATCGTCGCACAAATCGCCCGATTTACACGTCGCGCGATCGTCGTGCGTCTATTGTGACTGTAGCATAAGTCAATTCCTTACACCGTGTATAGATTTCATATTATTTGGTAATCCTAATGTAAATCAGTGTGTTAAATAAATTTGTTCTGGGGGATGTTTGCGTATACGTTTGTTTTAAACTGCTATATATATCTGTTTCATTTTTTTAGAAAGTCGTTTTATTTATGACACACAGCTAGAGGTTTTAATGAAGCAAAGGACTGTCGTGTTACTTACAGTTTTGTGCTTTCTTGTTCTGTGTACAGGGTCAGCAACAACCGTTCCACCGAACAATGTTAGTCCATTTTTCTTATTTTATTATCGCCTTGAGTATATCAGTGTGTTGTTTACGAATGATAGCATTTATGTACTTCAATTTCATGTGTGAACAATGTTTTAGTCATCTTCCGAGTGGAAACTCAAATCAAAATAAAATTATTATTGTTTTCAGGGGTTCTTGGATCTCACACCACCCAACGGATCAGTCATCAACTGCGTTACATCACAGCCTTGCCACGTACTTGTCCACACAGCTTTGACGCCTTCAGGAAAATGGTAACAGTATAAACTACACATTCTGTCATATGTGTCCAGAGTGGCATAATAATGTAGTCTGTAGAGCAAAAACATTTTTGATGTTTAGTGTTTAAATGTCACCCATAAGTACCAAACTTTCAACTTTTACAGAGCACTGTAAATTGAGGATTACGTTGCAGCAGCCACAGAAGCATTCAAAACCATAACTTCACAGGCTCGCTTTCCTACTAGTGTACAATGGTTTTGTAAACATGTCTTCATTGTATTTGTCAGCCACTGTGTAGAGAGCACTTTGCTTGTAGTTTAAAGGTAATAATTCTTGTCATCATTAAAATGGCCTTGGATTACTTTAAGAAATAGTTTGTAATACACTCGAAAGCTTGGTTTTCATCTTAAAACTTGTGGGGTTATTTTTTATTGTTCTGCTTTTTCTTTTCTTAAACCACCTTAATACCCAATCCCTAAAACATTAAGAAAGCTGTCTAATCCACGGCGACATCTTAGCTGCGAATATGTGTGCTAGTTATTTCTTCACAAACATTTTTTAGAACAATATGTTTTCAGCAATTGCGATAAGTCTATTAATTCTTTTAAATATTCCCGCAATTCCGCATATTCACAAAGTCTGTTAATGTTTGAATGATCTGATTTTTATAAATGTTGCTGTGTGCGTGGATTTTTTTTTTTTTTTTAAAGAAAACGATGTTCACAATATAGTTGACTTTATAATCATATGTTTAGCACATGGATTGACTGATTGATTCATATCCATTGACTGATTTAGTGATCCTATCCACACGGATTTGAATGGAACATATTTCTTGTGGAGCCACCCAGATATCCCACAGAGTTCTGGAAACTGCACTTCAGACATTTTGCTGGAACTTCAACCCTCCTCTAACGATCATGTTTGTCTTACTGTGGGGTATGCATTTAATTATTCATTTATTGTTTTGCGTGTGAGATAATAAAGAATGTTCTGCCGTAGTCTGATATTAAAAAAGGAACTGACAAGGGAAAAGAGAGAGTTGAAAGCGAATTTCCCTGACTCATCGGCATTATTTGTGGCCCCCAGCAGTACAAAAAACTGGAAAGGCATCGAGTATTGTACAGTTTCCAACCTATCGGTTATGTAAAAGCTTGTAAACAATATTTAGTTAATATCATTATACTGCTATGGCTGGGTGTCGAGTAGAGAGCATTGGAACGGAGACTTCTTGTAAATTTTGATAGATTATTCTTCCTCTTCTATTCATATTCATAGAATTATTATTTCTTGTGTTCGATTCAGCAGACTTGGCGGAGAGCGACGATGCTACACTGTCAACACTGTAAACGATTCTAATACTAGTAAGCAATTCAGTAAATATTTCACTGTTAATATATAAAAATTATAACCCTGAACAAAAGAAGTTTACTTGGTTTTAGTTTTATTGACAGAAATAGAAGAAACGTGTATAGCCTATCTAGAGATCTCATACAAGTAAGCAGTTTAATTCATAATTATATCACCATTAAAATAACAGACAACCTTGATCACAACATGTTTTATTTGAAGGCTTGTATTTGTATTGTTGAAAGAAAGAACGTTACCTGTACATTCCTCATAGCGTGAAATGTTAGATAAAACCTCATTTTCTGAACGTCTTGAAAAAGTTTTAGTTGCTTTTTAACGAACAGGAAGCATTGATGCGATCTGAAACTCCCACAACATATTAAAAAAACTGTGAGGGAATAGAAAACTACATTTCCATGTGAATTTTATTCGGCATTGTTCAGTGTATTATTGTTTTAATTCTCTAGTGTATTCCTCTGAATTTTTTGTTCATGTTTGTTTTATTTCCAGAAACGAACCCCTGTGATCCTGACCCATGCAACTCTCCATACGGCGTGTGCACGCATGACACCAGTCCCAGTGGTTATAAATGTGTCTGCCATTCTCATTTTGTAAAACCCGACTGTGGTGAGTGGGAATGTTACGATTTATAGTGCGTTGTACTGGATATGTACGTAAGCACGGTCAGCCGATGCTGGGATTAATTACGTCCATAGATGATGGACAGGGGTTAGTTGTAGAAGGTCAAGTCAATGGCTCTTCATTCAGCACCAAGCGAGAGTATATGGCACAGTAGTATTAACTAAGAAGAGGTAGAGAGAGAAAGAGAAGAGATGGGAGGGAAGGTATCAGAGAAAGAGAGAGTGAGAGAGAGGGCCGGAGGGAGAGAGTGTATTAGCCTTAGAATCAGTATGTTTAACTCCGTGGGTAAAACGCAACGCACGTACAAATAAGAGCGTGAGAGTTGCCACAGGAATGCCAGAGTGCTGGACGCCTAAATGATTGTGCATTTGTTTAATCTGCTAATAGATGTTATATTTTATGTGATGTAAGCTTAATTGCAGTGAATATGAATGTTATTTTTCAGCTCCTGAGTGCGATCCAAACCCATGTTACAATGGGGCTACATGCGCCAACACGAGAGTGACAGGAGAGTTACCAATATGCCACTGTGCTCAGGGATTCTATGGGAGACTATGTAACAAAAGTAAGCTTAACATTTTAAATGTTTACATTAATTTGATGGGATGAATTGTCAGCGCTATTCAAAATCCTTGCTTATGAAGATGTGTGATCAGACCAAAACAATATGCTGGCTATAAACGAAGAGAAGGGGAGAAGGAGCGACGATAAGACCAATAGGGGATGATTCTAACTGGTCAAACAGTCTATACATTCAAAAGGCGATTGCTGTATCCATCATTTTTACCCTGCCATCACTGGTTTACATATGTATGCGTACTTGTTGCACAATTCGTATGGGTGTTATTGCGTCCTTTTGGAATGTTCGAAGTTTCTCTGGATTGTTGTCTGCTTGCGAGCAGTGATTTTCAGAATGCGATCTTGTAATGTATGCAGTTGTTGGTGTATGCTGAGTAAAGTTGGAAACTTTATACGACGACTCCTGCCTTGTTGCTGAGTGAGCAGGCTGCGTGGACAAACGATTCGAGTTACTCATATCAAGATTCAAGCATCGAGGCTTAATCGACTATTTGCTAAAAAAAAAAAAAAAAAAAAAGGTTTCACGATTATCAGTAGTCATTTCAGCCCCGATGCTTGAATCTTGATATGTGTAACTCGAATTCGTATATCAACGCAGCCTGTTCACTCAGCAACAAGGCAGAAGTCGTCGTATAAAGTTTTCCAACTTTATTCAGCAAGCACCCTCAACGGCAAACAAGATCGCTTTCCGTAAACCACTGAAATTATGGGGAAACTCGCCCATAAGATCCTTGAGCTCCATCTTTTGCGTCATCGCATGAACGCCATGCGACATCCGGCTTATCTCACAGTAGTATTCATTAGCATTGCAATGTTCAGCTGTGAGAGTGTTGGAGCTTTTGCATTACTATTGTTGCCACCGTAAATATAATTCTAGTATATTTGTTCAAAAGTGGAATGTAATTGCAATGTTATATTTACGTAATGTATTTTTTTCCCGTTCTCTTTGTTTTATTTTGTTGAGTTTGTGCATTTTCTCTACGATTACAGTATATATATATATTATTTGTTAGAACTTGTCATCATTTCAGCACATGACCCGTGCAGCTCGGGTCCATGTCGGAACGGAGCAACATGCATGAGTGGAGGAGGCAACACTAGTGCAGGATCCTATACTTGTCGGTGCGCTCCAGGATATACAGGAACTAACTGCACTGGTACATGCAAGTTTACATTGAAACCTTATTAAGTAATGTTTGTTTTGTGTGAAGCTAGTAACAGTTAGTCCCAACATTAACTACAGTTGCATTTGAGAGACATTTAAAATGCAACTATGCTTATTGAGACTAATCCAAACATGTATTGTAACAAATATGGCTGATTTAATTTTCAGGTATTGACGAATGTTTGTCCAATCCATGCCAGCATGGAGGAAATTGCACAGATGAAGTAAATGGCTATAAGTGTTCGTGTCGACCAGGTTTTGATGGTCATGACTGCGAGAATGGTAAGAACTTTCATCAATAACAAATAAGATATGCCCTGTGTCTTATCATCTCCCTACAACAACCAAAGAATCAAACGTTCCAATTTGGTCGACTGATCTCTGATGATTATTTCTAAAGTTAATTCTCTATTAGATATCGACGATTATTCGCCCAACCCGTGTCTCCATGCAGGAAATTGTATAGAGGCAATGAACAGTTATTCGCGCTCATACCAAGAGGATTTCACGAGAAATGACTGTGAGATAAATAAGAAATTCATAAAATTAATATTGACTTAAATAAAACTTTACAATATAGGTCTGTGCTACTGGCTACGCTGGAAAAAAACTGCAGTCGAGGTTAGTAGATCTAGAAAAGAACAAACATCCACAACTAATGAAACTGCTAAGTCGTATATGCGGGATAGATCGTTTTGTTTGCGAGTGCATGTGCTTGGGAGCCCAGACTATTTTTCCTTGTTGACAGGAACCTAACCAAGGCCGGGCAAGGGGACCCGGTACACCTCTCGATACGCGTTCTGCCAGATTCTATTGAATAATGAAATGTATGTCACATTGCCCATTGGGAACCAACTTTTCCTGCTTTGTGTAAGGTGTTTGGAGAGGTTGTCGCCCTTTATAAGCAATCCTGAACTATTGAATTTACTCACCTACAGTAATCTTCGATTTGTTTTAATGGAATGTGTTATTTCTTTGACAGTTAGGGATCCATGCTTTATAAAACAATGTGACGCCGCTGCAATGTGCACTGTAGACAGTTCTTCTGGGCAGGCCGTCTGCAAATGTCCTGTGGGCCGAGAAGGAGATACGTGTTCAACCAGTGAGTGACCTCACATCTAGCAAATTATTGATATTGATGATAATGAGTAACCTGTGTTACGCCTGTATCTAAAAGGAAATTTGATATTACAGCTAATGAGTAAATTGTTTTATGCCTGCCTTATCTAAGTTTGGTATTACCGATAATGAGTAAAGTGTGTTACAACTGTATCTAAAATTAACTTTATTACAACCGTGGTTGCTCTGTGACTTAAAAAAAATTACTTGAAGGGTCTACTTCAAGTAGCAAAAGGACCTATAATTAAAACCTTTTGTACAGTTTAAGTCCAGTAGGCTATACACATTTTATTTTGTTTTATGAATGCAGAGTCTTCACAACCTCCACTGTTAAATCCGCAGACTGTACCTCACGTAAGATTTAATTTCGTTACTCATTTATGGTAATCGATTTATTGTTTTGTTGATTAATTGACGATTGATTGGTTTGTTTCTACACTAGCGGTTAAGTATGATACTACATAATTCTGTTTTATTAATATAAATCATGGTTATAACAATGAAACGAAAACCTGGGATGGTATGCAGGAAGCAGTTATCCAGTGGATAATTCCGCGATTTATCTTCTGGGTAAATAAATGCTTCCTGAATATTACCCCAGAACATGTCGATGACGGATGACAATAAATATGATAGTGAGTTTGACAAAGAATGACGACGATGACGATGATGATGATGATGATGATGATGATGATGATGATGATGATGATGATGATGATGATAATGATGATGATGATGATGATGATTTATCACCACACTTAATTTCACTGCTGCCGCAGCCGCACGTCATATCTCCCAGTCTAGCTCCAGGGTCTCAGATCACTTGCTACATTGGAGCGACGTGTCAGGTACCAATCTACGTCTCGGGAGGCGGTCCTGGGTGAGTACATTGGGTGTGAAATAAACGTTTAGGCACATTAAAAGCTTAAGTGGTTTTGAATTGGCTTTTGTATAATTTTACGTTGCCATGTTTGGCTAATACATGGGTTTCATAAGGTCAGTCTAAATGGCGGTTGATTTAAACTGATGGACATGCCCGTCCTTATGTAATTTATTTTCCTTCATTTTGTTTGTACTATTCTCACAGTAACTTTCTGTACAGGCAACCCCCTCCGAAGTTATTTGTAGGTGTGACCTCAGGAAATCTTACTACGTCAGTGAGTCAACTACTCACTCCAACTGTTGTGGGTCTTCCTCCAAACACGATGACTTCAGAGCTTAGAGTGACGCCTTCGGCATCTGGGCGTCATTACGCTTGCTTCAACATTTCCGAAGGAACAAGGTAGTGAGATGATAACACTCAAAATAGGCAGATAAACAACACTAAAGGTATTTATCCTGCTGTCAAAGGTTGGAAAAAAGAAGTGCAACATACTCACTCTTTTATTTTTTGCTCCGTAATAGCTGCAAACCCCAATTGTAGGGAAATTTGCACACGGCTCATTTTGGGAGCTGATGAAGTAGATGTCAACACCATGACCAGTTGACCACCACCTTCAACTCAGCTGTAGCAGATGCCGCCTTTGAGATCGTTGGCAAGCACCGCCCAAAGAAGAAACCGTGGATCACACCTGAACGTTTGGATCTGTGTGATAAACGAAAAGAAATTAAAAAAGAAAAAGAACACCTCGTAGGGAGCCGATCCTACCGAAAAATCAACAATGACATCCGAAAGGGCACAGCAAAGGATAAACTGGTTAAGAGTGCAATGCCAGGAAATAGAGAATAGTCTGAACAAGAACAACAGCAGAAGGTCTACCAGATTGTGAATCGGCTGACAAGTGTTAAACACCCCTAGGTCTCCACGATCCAAAGCAAGTCTGGCATATGCCTTACAGAAGAACAGGAAGTCGTAGATAGATGGACAGATTATTGCTCTGACCTTTACAACCATACACCAAACGGAGACCCATCAGGTCTGGCATGTCCCCAGAACAGAGGAGAGGAAGAAATGCTCCAAATTCCCCGAGAAGAAGTTGAGGCAGCATTGCAATCTTTGAAGAAGGGGAAGTCAGCGGGAGTGGACAACATACCCGTGTAATTGCTTCAAGCAGGAGGAGAAGCAATGATTGTCGCCCTCAATATTATCTGCAACAAGTCCGGGCAGAGTGGGGAGTGGCCTATACTATGGAACCAGTCGCTCGTCATCACTTTTCTTCAAAAGGGTAACCTTCAAGAATGTGAAAATTACCACACCACCAGTCTCATCAGCCATCCTGAAAATAATACTCAACAGGTTGAAACGCCCAGCTGAACAAATCATAGCTGAAGAACCAGCTTGAATCAGAGCAGAGCGAAGTACCACTTAAGAGATTTTCAACCTCGGAATATTTGGCCAAAAATACCTACAGCACCAGCAACATCTATATCATGTGTTTGTAGACTTCAAGAAAGCGTTTGGAATGGAAATAAATGCAGAGAAGACCAAAATGATGACCAAAAACACCAATGGCATCAACATGGACATCAAAGTCCAAGGCCAATCCCTCAACTCGGCGCATAGCTTCAGATATTTAGGAGCCATTGTATCAGACAATAGGTCCCGACAGGAAGTAATCTCCAGGATCTCACAAACAACTGCGGCCCTGACAAAGTTGAAACTCATTTGGAAAGACAGGACAATCAGTCTACATTTCAAGGTAAGGCTGCTGCGCTCCTTTGTCATCTCCATCTTGCTATACGCTTGCGAATCATGGACCCTCACAGCACATCTACCACGAAGAATACAAAAAGCATGGAGATGTGGTGCTACAGTAGACTTCTGGGCATTTCCTATACCCAGCCCATCACCAATAACGAAGTCCGACAGACCATCACACAAGCCATTGGACAACACGTTGACATGCTCACAGTGGTGAAGAAACAGAAACTCCAATGGTATATCCACGTCACCAGAAAATCAGGTCTTGCAAAAACCATCCTGCAAGGCACGGTGAAGGAGGCAGAAGAAGATGGAAACATAAAAAGAGGTGGGAGGACAACATTCGAGAAGGAACTGGCTTGACACTGAGCGAAGCCATGAGGGTTGCTGAGGACAGAAAAAGATGGAGAACGCTGGTTAAACGATCATCTGTGGTGCCTTAACGACCTTCGATTTACGTAATAGGATAGGATAGGATAGGATAGGATAGGATAGGACGCAATAAGGTTGAAGACAGCATCTTTTTGTGTGCGTTAAGATTGTGCATGAAATTCTCTCTGTGTGTGTGTGTGTGGTAGCGCGCGGGCGGGCGTGGGTGGTGCGTGCTTTTGTGTGTGTGGGTGAGTGCTGTGCTATACAGCTATTAAGTTAATCGGATGAATAAAACTGATGCAACAATAATAGCTGTGCCGTTGGTATAAATTTATGTCTGTGTGTGTGTGTGTGAGAAAAATACGAAAGAGTATTATTAAATAACTCTAAAATTGTTTGAATCTTCTTTATTGGTCAACACCACGGCGAATTTCGTTGAATTCTTTTTTTTTCTTTCCATTTTCAGTTCCCCTCAGGAGGAAGTGTGCTACATTATTAGCACCCCTTCTTCATGGGCTGTTGGTGGGTTTTCTCATCGTTGTCTGAACAACATGATGATGATGATGATGATGATGATATAATGATGATGATGATGATATAATGATGATGATGATGATGACGACATTGGGAATTTTGAACATGACAATAAAATTGGGTTTATTGGACTAACCACACATTTCGGTCTTTATTATTATTGTAAACGATCCATCTTAATATTTTGACTCGCATGCATAGCAGTGTGAGTCTATGTAATTACACACACACAAACACACACACACACACACAAACACACACACACAATTTCAGATGTTTGCAGATCTGTGCGAGATAAATCCGAAATAGTCCAAACATGATATTGAAAAAAATGTCCGTCCGTTCTCCTGTCTGTCCGAGGTCTGTCTGTGCAAAAAATTTCAAGTGGCTAAGTACCTAGAGCCTATTTAAACTATCATAATTAAACTTGGTAAGATGGTGTATACCCATGAGACCTCATAACTGATCAGTGAATGAATGACTTCACTTTAAGTTCAAGGTCACAGGGTCATCAAAGGTTAGTCATAAAATGATGATTTTTTTAAACCAAATTTCTCCTTTTTTCTAGGTTATTAATATTGAAGTTATGATTCTTTCATGCGTAATTGATATCAATGAGACACACGTGAGTTCCATGAGGAGCATGTAAGTCATTTCGGCGAGGCCTTTCTAGTTTGTTAGCTTTTCGACTCAAATACATGGCAGTTGTCACGTGGGGTTTATGGGCTCTGCACAATGGAATTATGGACCCTCACGTTTATTCGGTGGGAACTGCTAGTAAGTCACCCTATGAATTACTTTAATAAATTTATTTGTTTAGCTCGTTCTGTGTTAAGGTTGGGGTACAGAGATAGATAGAAAAATGGTAAAAGATACTGTCACACTAGCTTTCACACGGCTATGAATCATATGTAGTCCAGCCACTTGATAACAGTTAAAATCACACATTTATTTCTACTACTCTATACAAGATTCTCTAAGCACTAATCTAACTTAAAAAGTCTCTTTCAATGCTAATAGTTCGATCGCTGATAGTCTAGGCAGCTGTTTTTCTTCCTCGGGCACTTGCTATTATATTTCATGTAGATTTGGACTACTGTGGTCCGTTTTACAGTTTCTGAAGAGTTGGACTACTGTGGTCCTGTTTTGATCAGGTTAAGTGCACTTTCGGAGAATACACTTAACTTTCTGATGGTGCGGTCGAAGTCCTTCTGTGAGGTAGCTTCTGGTACACCTTTGTCGTTGTGTAGTTGGGTTCCCTTGCCACGCTGTGGGGTCTGACAGGGTGTTTTTCAGGGTAGCTCTTTCCGTCTTGTGCGGTAGAGGATACTCCGCCAACTTGTTTCTGTGGAGTGGGGTTCACAGGATAGCTCGGGATAGCTCGCCTGCTCGTCTGTAATATAAGAGACGAAATTCTGCACAACCCTGAATAATCGGTTTGTGCAGAGCGTCTCACTGAAAGCCAAAGTAGCCCTCAGTGATAGCTCCACATCTCTATACATAAGCGACGAACATTCTGCTACTTCCGGGGTCCACTGGAATCTCACTCTAAATTCCTATACATACATAAATATCAATCGTGTCTAACTATACACATCCAGAATTAATAATAATATAAACCTTCAGTGGTACAGCCACTGGTCTGCAAACATACATATAAGTTAAACAACAGTGGTTCCGTACAGCATACAACATGGCGGCGCAACCGGTCGTGTTTCGCCTCGTGCTCGGGTCTTCCACGTGGTACGGCAAATTCGGATTAACAATTCACATTTATGCATAGCAAATTCCACAAACATAATTTCCACAATAATATAAACATATCACGATGAAACAGAAGGGTGTTCATTTACCTGTTTGACAAGTTCAGGCCCGTGATGACTAAATAGAATTCTGAGATTC
Organism: Oncomelania hupensis; assembly: GCA_036898135.1. NCBI lineage: Eukaryota > Metazoa > Mollusca > Gastropoda > Littorinimorpha > Pomatiopsidae > Oncomelania > Oncomelania hupensis. The sequence goes on along the minus strand of CM072512.1, from coordinate 101,873,763 downwards.
TAAGTCCTGCTTCCTGGTCTATGAGTGAAGATAGTTCTCTGCTAGCTAAGGAGATGTTACTTCTTCCTCGTCTCACACACGACTGATTCAAACTGTGTTAGGCTCTGACACAGTCAAACTGGCGCGAACCGCTTTGCCTAAGCTCTCATTGGGTAAAACGGTCCGATTCAAAGCTCATGTGCTGACTCACTGCGTAGCGTGGGTCGGGCTCGCGGTGTGTACTTTACTTGCTGGCTGTGTTATATACTGACTCTCTACTGTTACAAAAACTACACAAGGCTGAATAGTCAATGAGCAGAGTTAAAACTAGCCAGTTCATGACAGCAGTGCACGTCTATGTACTCCGCCCTTCCCCTTTCCTCTGTTACACTCGATCGATGTTGGTGTTTTCTATCAGTATCTGATTCAGCCCCAATGCTGAAGTACTGATGAGTGTAGCTCAGATTCGTTTATCCACGCAGCCTGCTCACTCAGCAACAAGTCAAAGTCTTCGTATGAAGTTTTCCTCTTTTATTCAGCACACATCAACAACTGCATACAATCGCCTTTTCACTTTCAATTTTTTACTTTCCAACTCACTATCAACAATCTCTCTTCACAACACAGTGTGTCCATTATATATTTTTTCTCTCAACTCGAGATGACCTCAGGACGTTCTAGAAATGACGCATTACAACCAATCAGAATTAAAGATCGTCATCACTGTCTTACTTCATACATCTCTATACACCTTCCCGGAACGTTCTCAAACTTCTACAAGTTTCTATCGACAGTAAACACGCAGATCTAGAGAATTCTCCAATAATATCGACTAACGAAAATTATCAACGTTATACAAAGCTTCTTCTAACAGCAATGCAAACTCAAATCAAAGGTAAATACACTCTATTGTTGCATGCTTTGCCAAATAAAACGAACAGATCTATCGCGCGCGCTTCACACATAGGGATCTTTCGAAAGCGGGTGAAAGTGAAAGTGAATGTGAATCGGGACTACTTATTGTTGTGACGTCAGCAATTTATGTGACGCTTTAACTTCCCGTGGTGAAAGGTCACGAAGTTTGCCTACCACAAGGAATAAAACTTCGTGGAAAACCTGATTTCCACGAACTAATGTTAGTGAGTACATTTTGGTTATTAAATCGTTTGTAAAATGTCCAAAAATGATTTGAATTTGTATATGGTACATTACTCAACCATTTTAGAAGGAATAATGGGGATCTAAACTCGGTCTCAGACTTAAAACGTATTTTCAAACGAGCTACTGAAAAGAGTGCCCAAACCCTCATGCCGTCATGGCTGTCTAGAATCTATCTATTCTGTATCACCAATCAGCAGTCCAAAAACTGTTTTATGTGACAAAAATGAAACTCGAAGCTAGAATGTAAAATATCTTCAATGTTAGAGCACTAATCCATCTTTAAAGTTCAACCTAATCGTTACATTCGTGTCAAATCATGATTTGTTAGAAGAAGCCTTACGTAGGCATAATAATCACAACGAAACTAGGTGCTGGAATCGAAAGCGCACAGAAACACGTTCGTTTCGTTTCGTAACGCGGCGTAAGAATCAGCGGCGTACCTCTCGTTGGACGAAACGAACACACAATCACTTTCACTTTTACCCGTTCCGAAAGACCCGCACCATCATGCGCGTTTCAACGTAACATCCTCTCTCCCGTTTTCCCTCTATAGAAATCCAGAATTTTGCAAATCTGTGTGAGATGAGTTTTAAATAGTCCAAAAATGACTTTTTTAAAAAAAATGTCCGTCCGTCCGCCTTCCGCCATCCACTGTCGGCCCCCCGCCGTCTGTGAACAATTTTCAAGTGGATTAATATGTCAGACCCTATTTAAACTATCAAAACCAAACTTCGTAAGATGGTGTATACCCATGGGAACTCATAAATTAAATGAATGACTTCACTTCAAGGTCAACGTCACAGGGTCAACAAATGTTAGTCAAAAATTGACAGTGTTACACAAAAGTTCTTTTTTTTTCTTTTCTAGGTTAATAATATTTAACTTACGATTCGTTGATGTATGATATTTGTCAATGAGACACAAATATATTATATAAATTTGGTCAACCGCGCTCCAAGACCAAGGTCATTGGAGCTGTGTAAAGTCGGTTAGTATAAGTACTTTAAAGTGATCTTGACCCTGCAGTATGAGAGATATAAAGTCCAAACATGTTTTATTTAGACATGACAGATTGATCTTTCATATTTTTCCCGTTTTTGCATTGATCTTGAAGGTCAATGTCATTTTAGGCCTTGCAAAAACATTTTTTTTTAAAAAAAGGTAATGGTACAGTGGAATGGCTGTTTATTTAACCCATAGTATGCAACAACATTGGATTATTTGAACAGACATGCACGAGAGATCACGTTAGAATCAAGGTCATCCCAAGGTCAAGGTCGGTGAAGGTCAAGGTCACCGTTTTCTTTCTTTTTTTAGCATAATACAACGTTTACTATAGTTTATTTGATAGTACATGAATGTATTTGGAGCCGGAGGTCAATGTCATCTCAAGGTCAAGAGCACAGAAAGATCAAAGTCGATTATACTGTGCATTTTAATGCCACCGTTTCTTTTCTTTCTTTTTTTTTCCTGGGCACGCATTTTCATGTTAAATATTGCGAGTTTCATAAAGAGCATGTGAGTCATATTGGCCTTTGCCCTTCTAGTTTCCTATACAAGAATCGTTGTTTTAAATCATAAATTATATCATGAAAATAACAATTGTTTACCTTCATTTTATTACAGCAACAACGACGTTAGCACCATCCAATAAGGTACTTAGTATGATCAATACCTCCTTTTTCTTTTCTTTTCTTTGTTTTTAAATCAAACTTTGTTCGCTGGATTTAATCTTTTGTAAAAAAATAACCCACCTGAAAACGATTGTTAATATTTTCGTATATTAAAAGACAAGGTTTAAGTACGGAAGAATAAGTAACATGCACACGTTTACAATTAGAAAGTACTAGGTCCTTTTCCCCCAACCCTGCGCATGCAGGATGACTCTCCGTTGTATGGGGTCTCAGATTAGGCTTCTATGGCTCGAGCGGTGTGAGTTAGAACCTGTATTGACCAAGTATTGAGCAGCTGTTGAGCTGGAAATAAACTTAACAAGAACAATAAAATAATTGAAAAAAAGGTTTGTTTGTGTGTTTGCTTGCTTCTGTGTATGCTGTTCTTTTATTAGGTCTAACACAATAAGATTAAAAATCACATCACCTGTTGTTTGGTTTTAGATGTTTACGGACCAGACTTTGCCAGCTGAATCTGTGGTGAACTGTAAATCAACACAGCCTTGTCACATTGTTGTGCACACTGTCAAGTCTACTAATGGTACTTGGTAAGAGTGAAGATGCTAATGGTACTTTGTAAGAGTGAAGACGCGAGAACATTCAATAGCTGTTAATAAAAAGAAGAAATAAAGACAAATGATGTATAACTCTTCTGCGTGAAAAAAAAAACCTTGTAGTTCTATGTAATATTGAAGTCCGTGTTGGTACTGGTCGAGATAACAATAGTTAATTTCTGTCTTAGGGTGAATAAAGTATGCTGGAAGCTTGAATCTTCAAGAAAGGACATTGGTGTTACAACCTTAAAGTCTTAATTAAATAGAACATGTTGGAAGGCTTCTTCGGTGTAAATTTTGGAAGTCGGATGGACTTAGATTGCGGGATAAAACACAAAATTACAACATCAAAACACAAACAAATAATCAAGACTTTAAATGTCGATTTTCTCAACACGAGCGTAACTACATTTGCTATGGCAATCAATCAAAATGTTAAAGTGTTGTTTATTTACACCTTCAGGCGATATTAGGCATTAAAATACCAATCAAATCACAGTTAATGAACCTAAAAACAGAATGTGAGAAAGGAGGAGAGGGATTCAATAAAGGTCTACCAATAGACACTATGTTATAGCAGAACTCGTGGATTTGCAACGAAGACAAACAATAAATTAATTATTTTAAAATACCCTTTAAACACGTTGTTTAATGCATTTCTAAATCTGGGTTATACTGTACGTTTTACAGTGAGCAGGTACTGTCGAGTTCCCATGAAGTCAACGCTCTGCAGACACAAGCAGAAGCAGGAAATTCAAACTCCTGCAGTACAGACATTCTTTTGGAACCATCCACCAACAAGCCTACATCCAACGCTTGTATTTCTGCTGGGTAGGACTGAGCAACACAAAGTATTTTTCATAATGATTATTATAACAGTTTTTTTGTTTTTTTGTTTTGGCTATTTCATTGCTGCCTTTGCACTAATTTTACCTTGAAAGGGGTTTCTTATTATACATGACAAATTCAGCTGAACTGCCACAATGAATTAGCATTTTTGGCAAACGAATACAAAATGTACATATGATCCCTAGCACCTGTACTGCTTACATTATGCCTGCTTAAATTATGCCATGTGGTGGCTGGCTGCGCATGAATTTACGTTCATGTTGCACTTTGAACATTCCTTTTGATCATAAATTTTAAAATGCTTTAGCAACTGACGTCTGCAATGCAGTGGCCTATATTCCAGACCTGTACCAATCAATTGTCACAGGTAATTTTAAACGACAAAGAAACATATAATTATATATATTCAATTCAAATTTCCTTGATGATTGACTAGGCCAATACATTTATTAATTTGCGTTTTCAGAAGTGGAGGGGAGCGACGCTGTTACACCATACATGTAGTCGACAGTACAGGTAGGTCTAATTCATTAGTATCTGTGTGAAAGAATTCCAGTTAATAATTCGAGATACGAACGCCCAAATATTCAATTCCGATCGATCGGTTAAAGGGAGACAATTTTCGTATGTGTTGCTTCGAGCTGAAGTGTGCTTACCCAGGGGCGGATCTTGTTCTTGTGCACGTGCACACCCCCCTGGCGGTCAAAAAAAAAAAAAGAAAAAAAAAGAAAAGGAGGGAGAAAAGGAGAAGAAAGAAGATAAAAAAATTACTAATTCTCACTCACCACACAGTTTCATGTACCTCCAAATTAGTTGTTTTTTTGTTTTTGTTTGTTTGTTTTTGTGTGACCAAACTTGTACATGCATCAGGTCAGTTTTGAATAAAACTGATGTGAGTGGCTATTTCTTGTTTTATTTGCAGTAACTTTATCTGTCTTTGTATAAGCCTTTATGCAAGATGTTCTGCTATTGTAAATTTTATCATCAGAGTTTTAGAGGGGTGTTTGTGTGTGTGTGTGGGGGGGGGGAGGACTAAAAGAGGACTTTTAGCACAAAACAATACTATTTTCATTCCTTAAAATAATGCCCAAAATGCACCAGATTGCACGGATTTTAACCATTATTTTCCAATTTTTCCGGACCCCCTTAGTACACTCGCCTGCTTCGCAGGCTCGCGCTTGTTGCTACGTCACTTCGCATTAGCTGTGCACACCCCCTCAACAATGGAAAGATCCGCCCCTGTTACCTGCAAACCTTCTCTCCCTTACCTCAACGCTACCTACGTCTCTATCTTCTCTCTCTCTCTCTCTCTCTCTCTCTCTCTCTCTCTCTCTCTCTCTCTCTCTCTCTCTCTCTCTCTCTCTCTCTCTCTCTCTCTCTCTCTCTCTCTCTCTCTCTTCTTCTTCTTCTTCTTCTTCTTCTTCTTCTTCTTCTTCTTCTTCTTCTTCTTCTTCTCTCTCTTCTCTCTTTTTCTGTCCTCTCTCTCTTCTCTCTTCTTCTCTCTATAAGTCTGTCCTCTCTCCCTTCCTCCTCCTTCCCAAGTTACAGTTGGTTAACCTACAATTGAAACTACGTTTACATGTATATACACAGGCACAGATCCTTGTGAGAAATCCCCATGCCATTCACCTAACGGTGTTTGTGTCCCCGTTGCTGGTGCCTCTGCTGGTTACTCATGCGTGTGCCACGACGGCTTCACTGGCCAAGATTGTGCTGCAGGTAAGGGGAGATAAAAGAGCATTGATTATAATACGATATAAGAAATATATCGTTGAAAAGTTCACCTTTGAAAGTTTGTTTTCGGTCATGCAAAACAAAACTAATTATTATAAGAAGTATTTAACAACATAACGGTGATGCTGACAATGCCATGCCCATCATGATAATGATGATAATGCTGACGATGACGAACTGAAGCGCCATACCATTTACATGTTTGTATCCTATCCTATCCTATCCTATCCTATCCTATCCTATCCCGTAACTCGAAAGTCGATGGGACACCACAGATGATCGTTTAACCAGCGTGCTCCATCTTTCTCTGTCATCTGTAACTCTCATGGCTTCGCTCAGTGTCAAGCCAGTCCATTTTCGAATGTTGTCCTCCCACCTCTTTTCTCTCTACCTCTTCTTCTGCCTCATTCCACCGTACGTGGCAGTCTTTGCAAGGCCTGATGTTCTGGTGACGTGGCCATACTATTCTTCACCACTGTGAGCATGTCATTGTGTTGTACAATGGCTTGTGTGATGGTATGTCGGACTTCGTTGTTGGTGATGTGCTGGGTATAGGAAATGCCCAGAAGCCTTCTGTAGCACCTCATCTCCATGCTTTATCTCATATGGTTTGTTGTCTGTAGGACTTGTATGCAGTACTGTTGTTGGTGTTTTCTGAGTAAAGTTGGAAACTATACTACCACTCCTGCCTTGTTGCTAAGTGAGCAGGCTGCGTGGACAAACGATTTGAGTTCCTCATCTCAAGATTCAAGCATCGGGGCTGAATCGACTATTTGCTAAAAAAAAAAAAAGTTTCACTATTATTAGTAGTCATTTCAGCCCCGATGCTTGAACCTTGATATGTGTAACTCGAATTCGTATATCCACGCAGCCTGTTCACTCAGTAACAAGGCAGAAGTCGTCGTATAAAGTTTTCCAACTGTATTCAGCAAACACCGTCAAACGGCAAACAAGATCGCTTTCCGTAAATCACTGAAATTATGGGGAAACTCGCCCATATCGTCCTTGAGCTCCATCTTCTGCGTCAGCGCATGAACGCCATGCGACATCCGGTTTATCTTACAGTAGTATTCATTAGCATTGCAATGTTCAGCTGTGAGAGTGTTGGAGCTTTTGCATTACTATTGTTGCCACCTTGAATATAATTCTAGTATATTTGTTCAAAAGTGGAATGTATTTGCAATGCTATATTTGCGTAATATATTTATTTTTTTCCGTTCTTTTTGTTTTATTTTGTTGAGTGTGTGCAGTTTCTCTACGATTACGGTATATACATATACTTTGTAAGAACTTGTCATCATTTCAGCACATGACCCGTGCTCGGGTCCATGTCGGAACGGAGCAACATGCATGAGTGGAGGAGGCAACAATAGTGCAGGGTCCTATACTTGTCGGTGCGCTCCAGGATATACAGGAACTAACTGCACTGGTACATGCAAGTTTACATCGAAACCTTATTAAGTAATGTTTATTTTGTGTAAAGCTAGTAACAGTTAGTCCCAACATTAACTACAGTTGCATTTGAGAGACATTTAAAATACAACTATGCTTATTGAGACTAATCCAAACATGTAACAAATATGGCTGATTTAATTTTCAGGTATTGACGAATGTTTGTCCAATCCATGCCAGCATGGAGGAAATTGCACAGATGAAGTAAATGGCTATAAGTGTTCGTGTCGACCAGGTTTTGATGGTCATGACTGCGAGAATGGTAAGAACTTGCATCGATAACAAATAAGATATGCCCTGTGTCTTATCATCCCCCTACAACAACCAAAGACTCAAACGTTCCAATTTGGTCGACTGGTCTCTGATGATTATTTCTAAAGTTAATTCTCTATTAGATATCGACGATTATTCGCCCAACCCGTGTCTCCATGCAGGAAATTGTATAGAGGCAATGAACAGTTATTCGCGCTCATACCAAGAGGATTTCACGAGAAATGACTGTGAGATAAATAAGAAATTCAGAAAATTAATACTGACTTAAATAGAACTTTACAATATAGGTCTGTGCTACTGGCTACGCTGGCAAAAAAAATGCAGTCAAGGTTAGTAGATCTAGAAAAGAACAAACATCCACAACTAATGAAACTGCTAAGTCGTATATGCGGGTCAGATCGTTTTGTTTGCGAGTGCATGTGCTTGGGAGCCCAGACTATTTTTCCTTGTTGACAGGAACCTAACCAAGGCCGGGCAAGGGGACCCGGTACACCTCTCGATGCGCGTTCTGCCAGATTCTATTGAATAATGAAATGTATGTTACATTGCCCATTGGGAACCAACTTTTCCTGCTTTGTGTTGTTTGGAGAGGTTGTCGCCCTTTATAAGCAATCCTGAACTATTGAATTTACTCACCTACAGTAATCTTCGATTTGTTTTAATGGAATGTGTTATTTCTTTGACAGTTACGGATCCATGCTTTATAAAACAATGTGACGCCGCTGCAATGTGCACTGTAGACAGTTCTTCTGGGCAGGCCGTCTGCAAATGTCCTGTGGGCCGAGAAGGAGATACGTGTTCAACCAGTGAGTGACATCACATCTAGCAAATTATTGATATTGATGATAATGAGTAACCTGTGTTACGCCTGTATCTAAAAGGAAATTTGATATTACAGCTAATGAGTAAATTGTTTTATGCCTGCCTTATCTAAGTTTGGTATTACCGATAATGAGTAAAGTGTGTTACAACTGTATCTAAAATTAACTTTATTACAACCGTGGTTGCTCTGTGACTTTAAAAAAAATTACTTGAAGGGTCTACTTCAAGTAGCAAAAGGACCTATAATTAAAACCTTTTGTACAGTTTAAGTCCAGTAGGCTATACACATTTTATTTTGTTTTATGAATGCAGAGTCTTCACAACCTCCACTGTTAATTCCGCAGACTGTACCTCACGTAAGATTTAATTTCGTTACTCATTTATGGTAATCGATTTATTGTTTTGTTGATTAATTGACGATTGATTGGTTTGTTTCTACACTAGCGGTTAAGTATGATACTACATAATTCTGTTTTATTAATATAAATCATGGTTATAACAATGAAACGAAAACCTGGGATGGTATGCAGGAAGCAGTTATCCAGTGGATAATTCCGCGATTTATCTTCTGGGTAAATAAATGCTTCCTGAATATTACCCCAGAATATGTTGATGACGGATGACAATAAATATGATAGTGAGTATGACAAAGATTGACGACGATGATGACGATGATGATGATGATGATGATGATGATGATGATGATGATGATGATGATGATGATGATGATGATGATGATGATGATGATGATGATGATGATTTATCACCACACTTAATTTCACTGCTGCCACAGCCGCACGTCATATCTCCCAGTCTAGCTCCAGGGTCTCAGATCACTTGCTACATTGGAGCGACGTGTCAGATACCAATCTACGTCTCGGGAGGCGGTCCTGGGTGAGTACATGGGTGTGAAATAAACGTTTAGGAACATTAAAAGCTTAAGTGGTTTTGAATTGGCTTTTGTGTAATTTTACGTTGCCATGTTTGGCTAATACATGGGTTTCATTAGGTCAGTCTAAATGGCGGTTGATTTAAACTGATGGACGTGCCCGTCCTTATGTAATATATTTTCCTTCATTTTGTTTGTACTATTCTCACAGTAACTTTCTGTACAGGCAACCACCTCCGAAGTTATTTGTAGGTGTGACCTCAGGAAATCTTACTACGTCAGTGAGTCAACTACTCACTCCAACGGTTGTGGGTCTTCCTCCAAACACGATGACTTCAGAGCTTAGAGTGACGCCTTCGGCATCTGGGCGTCATCACGCTTGCTTCAACATTTCCGAAGGAACAAGGTAATGAGATGATAACATTAAAAAATAGGCAGATAAACAAAACACTAAAGGTATTTATCCTGCTCTCAAAGGTAGGAAAAAAGAAGTGCAACATACTGTTTTATTTCTTGTTAATTGTAGGGAAATTTGCACCCGGCTCATTTTGGGAGCTGGTGAAGTAGATGTCAACACCGTGACCACCACCTTCAAATCAGCTGTAACAGATGCCGCCATTGAGATCGTTAGCACGCACCGCCCAAAGAAGAAACCGTGGATCACACCTGAACTTTTGGATCTGTGTGATAAACGAAGAGAAATGGAAAAGAAAAAGAACACCTCGTAGGGAGCCGATCCTACCGAAAAATCAACAATGACATCCGAAAAGGCATGCGCACAGCAAAGGATAAGTTGGATAAAAGAGCAATGCCAGGAAATAGAGAATAGTCTGAACAAGAACAACAGCAGAAGGTCTACCAGATTGTGAATCGGCTGACAAGTGTTAAACACCCCAAGATCTCCACGATCCAAAGCAAGTCTGGCATATGCCTTACAGAAGAACAAGAAGTCGTAGATAGATGGACAGATTACTGCTCTGACCTTTACAACCATACACCAAACGGAGACCCATCAGGTCTAGCATGTCCCCAGAACAGAGGAGAGGAAGAAATGCTCCAAATTCCCCGAGAAGAAGTTGAGGCAGCATTGCAATCATTGAAGAAGGGGAAGTCAGCGGGAGTGGACAACATACCCGTGTAATTGCTTCAAGCAGGAGGAGAAGCAATGATTGTCGCCCTCAATATTATCTGCAACAAGTCCGGGCAGAGTGGGGAGTGGCCTATACTATGGAACCAGTCGCTTGTCATCACTTTTCTTCAAAAGGGTAACCTTCAAGAATGTGAAAATTACCACACCACCAGTCTCATCAGCCATCCTGAAAATAATACTCAACAGGTTGAAACGCCCAGCTGAACAAATCATAGCTGAAGAACCAGCTTGAATCAGAGCAGAGCGAAGTACCACTTAACAGATTTTCAACCTCGGAATATTTGGCCAAAAATACCTACAGCACCAGCAACATCTATATCATGTGTTTGTAGACTTCATGAAAGCGTTTGGAATGGAAATAAATGCAGAGAAGACCAAAATGATGACCAAAAACACCAATGGCATCAACATGGACATCAAAGTCCAAGGCCAATCCCTCAACTCGGCGCATAGCTTCAGATATTTAGGAGCCATTGTATCAGACAATAGGTCCCGACAGGAAGTAATCTCCAGGATCTCACAAACAACTGCGGCCCTGACAAGGTTGAAACTCATTTGGAAAGACAGGACCATCAGTCTACATTTCAAGGTAAGGCTGCTGCGCTCCTTTGTCATCTCCATCTTGCTATACGCTTGCGAAACATGGACCCTCACAGCACATCTACCACGAAGAATACAAAAAGCATGGAGACGTGGTGCTACAGTAGACTTCTGGGCATTTCCTATACCCAGCCCATCACCAATAACGAAGTCCGACAGACCATCACACAAGCCATTGGACAACACGTTGACATGCTCACAGTGGTGAAGAAACGGAAACTCCAATGTTATGTCAACGTCACCAGAAAATCAGGTCTTGCAAAAACCATCCTGCAAGGCACGGTGAAGGAGGCAGAAGAAGATGAAAACATAAAAAGAGGTGGGAGGACAACATTCGAGAAGGAACTGGCTTGACACTGAGCGAAGCCATGAGGGTTGCTAAGGACAGAAAAAGATGGAGAACGCTGGTTAAACGATCATCTGTGGTGCCCCAACGACCTTCGATTTACGTATTAGGATAGGATAGGATAGGATAGGATAGGATAGGACGCAATAAGGTTGAAGACAGCATCTTTTTGTGTGCGTTAAGATTGTGCATGAAATTCTCTGTGTGTGTGTGTGTGTGTGTGTGTGGTAGCGCGCGGGCGGGCGTGGGTGGTGCGTGCTTTTGTGTGTGTGGGTGAGTGCTGTGCTATACAGCTATTAAGTTAATCGGATGAATAAAACTGATGCAACAATAATAGCTGTGCCGTTGGTATAAATTTATGTCTGTGTGTGTGTGTGAGAAAAAGACGAAAGAGTATTATTAAATAACTCTAAAATTGTTTGAATCTTCTTTATTGGTCAACACCACGGCGAATTTCGTTGAATTCTTTTTTTTTCTTTCCATTTTCAGTTCCCCTCAGGAGGAAGTGTGCTACATTATTAACACCCCTTCTTCATGGGCTGCTGGTGGGTTTTCTCATCGTTGTCTGGACAACATGATGATGATGATGATGATGATGATGATGATGATGATGATGATGATGATATAATGATGATGATATAATGATGATGATGATGATGACGACATTGGGAATTTTGAACATGACAATAAAATTGGGTTTATTGGACTAACCACACATTTCGGTCTTTATTATTATTTTAAAATATCCATCTTAATATTTTGACTCGCATGCATAGCAGTGTGAGTCTATGTAATTACACACACACAAACACACACACACACACACAAACACACACACACACAATTTCAGATGTTTGCAGATCTGTGCGAGATAAATCCGAAATAGTCCAAACATGATATTGAAAAAAAATGTCCGTCCGTTCTCCTGTCTGTCCGAGGTCTGTCTGTGCAAAAATTTTAAAGTGGCTAAGTACCTAGAGCCTATTTCAACTATCATAACCAAACTTGGTAAGATGGTGTATACCCATGAGACCTCATAACTGATCAGTGAATGAATGACTTCACTTCAAGTTCAAGGTCACAGGGTCATCAAATGTTAGTCATAAAATGATGATTTTTTTAAACAAAATTTCTCCTTTTTTCTAGGTTATTAATATTGAAGTTATGATTCTTTCATGCGTGATTGATATCAATGAGACACACATGAGTTCCATGAGGAGCATGTAAGTCATTTCGGCGAGGCCTTTCTAGTTTGTTAGCTTTTCGACTCAAATACATGGCAGTGCACGTCTATGTACTCCGCCCTTCCCCTTTCCTCTCTCCAGTTTTCCCTCTATAGAAATCCAGAATGTTGCAAATCTGTGTGAGATGAGTTTTAAATAGTCCAAAAATGACTTTTTTTTTTTTTTAAATGTCCGTCCGTCCGCCTTCCGCCATCCACTGTCGGCCCCCCGCCGTCTGTGAACAATTTTCAAGTGGATTAATATGTCAGACCCTATTTAAACTATCAAAACCAAACTTTGTAAGATGGTGTATACCCATGGGACCTCATAAATTGAATGAATGACTTCACTTCAAGGTCAACGTCACAGGGTCAACAAATGTTAGTCAAAAATTGACAGTGTTACACAAAAGTTCTTTTTTTTCTAGGTTAATAATATTTAATTTATGATTCGTTGATGCATGATAGTTGTCAATGAGACACAAATATATTATACAAATTTGGTCAACCGCGCTCCAAGACCAAGGTCACTGGAGCTGTGTAAAGTCGGTTAGTATAAGCACTTTAAAGTGATCTTGACCCTGCAGTATGAGAGATATAAAGTCCAAACATGTTTTATTTAGACATGATAGATTGATCTTTCATATTTTTCCCGTTTTTGCATTGATCTTGAAGGTCAATGTCATTTTAGGCCTTGCAAAAACATTTTTAAAAAAAGGTAATGGTACAGTGGAATGGCTGTTTATTTAACCCATAGTATGCAACAACATTGGGTTATTTGAACAGACATGCACGAGAGATCACGTTAGAATCAAGGTCATCCCAAGGTCAAGGTCGGTGAAGGTCAAGGAAACCGTTTTCTTTCTTTTTTTGGCATAATACAACGTTTACTATAGTTTATTTGATAGTACATGAATGTATTTGGAGCCGGAGGTCAATGTCATCTCAAGGTCAAGAGCACAGAAAGATCAAAGTCGATATTACTGTGCATTTTAATGCCACCGTTTCTTTTCTTTCTTTCTTTTTTCCTGGGCACGCATTTTCATGTTAAATATTGCGAGTTTCATAAAGAGCATGTGAGTCATATGGGCTTTGCCCTTCTAGTTTCCTATACAAGAATCGTTGTTTTAAATCATAAATTATATCATGAAAATAACAAATGTTTACCTTCATTTTGTTACAGCTACAACGACGTTAGCACCATCCAATAAGGTACTTAGTATGATCAATACCTCCTTTTTCTTTTCTTTTCTTTGTTTTTAAATCAAACTTTGTTCGCTGGACTTAATCTTTTGTTAAAAAAAAAAACAAAAAAAATGAAAACGATTGGTAATATTTTCGTATATTAAAAGACAAGGTTTAAGTACGGAAGAATAAGTAACATGCACACGTTTACAATTAGAAAGTACTAGGTCCTCTTCCACTGTATGGGGTCTCAGATTAGGCTCCTATGGCTCGAGCGGTTTGAGTTAGAACCTGTATTGACCAAGTATTGAGCAGCTGTTGAGCTGGAAATAAACTTAACAAGAACAATAAAAGAATTGAAAAAAAAGGTTTGTTTGTGTGTTTGCTTGCTTCTGTGTATACTGTTCTTTTATTAGGTCTAACACAATAAGATTAAAAATCACATCACCTGTTGTTTGGTTTTAGATGTTTACGGACCAGACTTTGCCAGCTGAATCTGTGGTGAACTGTAAATCAACACAGCCTTGTCACATTGTTGTGCACACTGTCAAGTCTACTAATGGTACTTGGTAAGAGTGAAGATGCAAATGGTACTTTGTAAGAGTGAAGACGCGAGAACATTCAATAGCTGTTAATAAAAAGAAGAAATAAAGACAAATGATGTATAACTCTTCTGCGTGAAAAAAAACCTTGTAGTTCTATGTAATATTGAAGTCCGTGTTGGTACTGGTCGAGATAACAATAGTTAATTTCTGTCTTAGGGTGAATAAAGTATGCTGGAAGCTTGAATCTTCAAGAAAGGACATTGGTGTTACAACCTTAAAGTCTTAATTAAATAGAACATGTTGGAAGGCTTCTTCGGTGTAAATTTTGGAAGTCGAATGGACTTAGATTGCGAGATAAAACACAAAAGTACAACATCAAAACACAAACAAATAATCAAGATTAAAAATGTCGATGTTCTCAAAACGAGCGTAGCTACATTTGTTATGGCAATCATTCAAAATGTTAAAGTATTGTTTATTTACACATTCAGGCGATATTAGGCATTAAAAAACCAATCAAATGACAGTTAATGAACCTAAAACAGAATGTGGGAAAGGAGGAGAGGGATTCAATACCATGTTATAAAGGTCTACCAATAGACACTATGTTATAGCAGAACTCGTGGATTTGCAACGAAGACAAACAATAAATTAATTATTTTAAAATACCCTTATAACACGTTGTTTTAATGCATTTCTAAATCTGGGTTATACTATACGTATTACAGTGAGCAAGTACTGTCGAGTTCCCACGAAGTCAACGCTCTGCGGACACAAGCAGAAGCAGGAAATGCAAACTCTTGCAGTACAGACATTCTTTTGGAACCATCCACCAACAAGCCTACATCCAACGCTTGTATTTCTGCTGGGTAGGACTGAGCAACACGAAGTATTTTTCATAAAGATTATTACTAAAAAAAATTATTTTGTTTTTTTGTTAAAACGTTTTTCTTTTTTTTTTTGCTTTTTATTGTTGCCTTTGCACTAATTTTACCTTGAAAGGAGTTTCTTATTATTCATGACAAATTCAGCTGAACTGCCACAATGAGTTAGCATTTTGGCAAACGACTACAAAATGTACATATGATCGCTAGCACCTGTACTGCATAAATTACGCCTGTTTAAATTTTGCCATGTTGTGGTGGCTGGCTGCGTATGAATTTACGTTCATGTTGCACTATGAACATTCCTTGTGATCATCAATTTTAACATGCTTTAGCAGCTGACTTCTGCAATGCTGTGGCCTATATTCCCGACCTGTACCAATCAATTGTCACAGGTAATTTTAAACGACAAAGAAACGTATATATATATTCAATTCAATGTTCATTGATGATTGACTAGGCCAATACATTTATTAATTTGCGTTTTCAGAAGTGTAGGGGAGCGACGCTGTTACACCATACATGTAGTCGACAGTACAGGTAGGTCTAATTCATTTGAATATGTGTGAAATAATTCCATTTAAAAATTCGAGATACGATATTCAATTCCGATCGATCAGTTAAAGGGAGACAATTTTCGTATGTGTTGCTTCGGGCTCAAGGGTGCTTACCTGTAAAGCTTCTCTCCCTTATCTCAACCCTACCCACAGTCCTCTCTCTCCTCTCTCTATCACTGCCCTCTCTCTCTTCTCTCTATAAGTCTGTCCTCTCTCCCGTCCTCCTCCTTCCCAAGTCATAGTTGGTTAACATACAATTAAAAGTACGTTTACATGTATATTCACAGGCACAGATCCTTGTGAGAAATCCCCATGCCATTCACCTAACGGTGTTTGTGTCCCCGTTGCTGGTGCCTCTGCTGGTTACACATGCGTGTGCCACGACGGCTTCACTGGCCAAGATTGTGCTACAGGTAAGGGGAGATTAAAGAGCATTGATTATAATACGACATAAGAAATGTATCGTTCAAAGGTTCATCTTGGAAAGGTTGTTTTCGGTCATGCAAAACAAAATTAATTATTATAAGAAGTATTTAACAACATAACGGTGATGCTGACAATGCCATGTCCATTATGATGATATGATAATAATGATAATGATAACGATGACGAACTGAAGTGCAATACCACTTACATGTTTGTCTCCTATCCTATCCTATCCCGTAGCTCGAAAGTCGTTGGGACACCACAGATGATCGTTTAACCAGCGTGCTCCATCTTTCTCTGTCATCAGTAACTCTCATGGCTTCGCTCAGTGTCAAGCCAGTCCATTTTCGAATGTTGTCCTCCCACCTCTTTTCTCTCTACCTCTTCTTCTGCCTCCTTCCACCGTACATGGCAGTCTTTGCAAGGCCTGATGTTCTGTTGATGTGGCCATACCATTGGAGTTTCCGTTTCTTGACCACTGTGAGCATGTCATTGTGTTGTACAATGGCTTGTGTGATGGTCTGTCGGACTTCGTTGTTGGTGATGTGCTGGGTATAAGAAATGCCCAGAAGTCTTCTGTAGCATCTCATCTCCATGCTTTATCTCATATGGATTTTTGTAGGAACTGCGTTCACAGCATGCAAATAGCGTACTTGTCACGGGTTTTGTTTCCGATAAACTTAGAAATCAATCTAGTGTAACGATCAGTTTCGGAAATAATTGCACACAGCTTCAATACATACATTAGCTGACATGATTTGTGTCCAGCTGCGGGTGAGGACAAAATTCTTTTCAACTTTTTCAGTCATCCCGCAAGATCCATGCTATACCAGGAACTGTGCAGCAGATTCAGTGTGCGTGGTCGACCAAATCTCAATGACAGCAGTGTGCAAATGCCCCATTGACAAGGAAGGGCTTAGGTGCAACATTCGTAAGTTTGGACTGTGTATTGTTACTAAATAGTCATAATTAGTAAGCCTCACCGTATGTGGGATGAATTGATTTCTGACGGGTTGGTTTTATTATGAGTTCTGATGATTCCCGTTAACTTTAGTAGCCGTTTTATTGAGTTTGACTGATTTGTGCTTTTGCTTTTTATTTTGCAGAGAAACAGCAAAAAGTTCCATTAACATCGACTAGCTCAGCTGTAAGTTGTAGTTGTATTGTAGTTTGCAAGGAGCCATTCCAGTTACCTCATTTTGCCCCTGTTTCTTGTGCTGGTCTGTCATTTCAGCTATCTCGATGACGTATCGATACTGGCATACATTTATTTAGAAATGTGTTATTATCACATGACACCGGTGCAAAATACTTCCACTTAGATTATTCTGATAAAAAAACATTAACAAGTTTATTCAGCCATAGTTCAGCTTGCTGTTTTGTAGAGTACACCTATTAGGTGATCTACGTCATCCATTCTCACTGTAGACATTTTGCTTGAAAGTGTATAATGCTAATCAGTGTGCATACTTATCACAGCAGAGGTGTGGAGAATGAAGTGCTTCTATTTGGTGTTACCACACTGCATTACATATTATATACCTGTTTTATATCCTTTGGCCATGAGCCCTCCGTTTCGTCTTCTTGTGCATAAGCATGTTAAGTTATGATGAATTGAGCAATTTCTGTTATAATAATAATAATAATAATAATAATAATAATAATAATAATAATAATAATAATAATAATGGATGCTATATACACGCCTTTCCACAAATCAATCAGGCTCAAAGTGCGGCGATCTGTACCAACATACACGCTCACTTGTCTCATCTACACTCACAAACACACAACAAATACACATCCATCACGCTTAACAGGTGGTGTAAAGGCAGGGAGATCGCTATTTATCGTTATGTTGAGGCTTATACTTTTTTTCTTCAAATTACAGCCTCTCATCGTAGCACCAAGCTTGGGACCTGGCACGCAGATCACATGCACAGTGGGCACAACATGTCGTATTCCTGTCTACACAATTGGGTCCCCAATGTGAGGCCTACAAAGTTTGTCTGTCGGTGTCTTAATAGTAGTAGTCTAGCAAGTGTTTATATATAGCAAATTGTCGTGAGGTGACATATAAACTACTGAAGACACTAAGTTTCTCAGAACTTATTCCAACTATCATAACCAGACTTGGTAAGATGGTATATATATATATATATATATATATATATATATATATATATATATATATATATATATATATATATATATATATATATATATATATATATATATATATATATATATATATATATATATATATATATATATATATCCATGAGACCTAATACATGACCAGTGAATGAATTCACTTCACATCAAGATCAAGGTCACAGGATCAACAAATGTTAGTCAAAAAATGACAATGTTTCACAAAATGTCACTTTTTTCTAGGTTATTAATGAACTTATGATTCTTTTATGCATAATAAATATTGAGACACACATACTGTACAAATTTGGTCAACCTCACTCCAAGGTCAGGATCACTGGAGCTGTCCAAAGTCGGTTAGTATAGGCCCTTTGAAATGACCTTGACCTTAAACCATGAGATGTAAAGTCCAAACTTGTAATTAGAGATAGATTGATCTTTCATATGTGTTCCGATTTTGTGTTGATATTGAAGGTCAAGGTTATTTTAGATCTTGCAAAACATTAAAAAAAAGGGTAATCGAACAGTGGAATGGCTGTTTATTTAAGACCATAGTTTGCAACAACATTGGGTTATTTAATAAGACATGCATGAGAGGTCACGTGAAGATCAAGGTCATCCCAAGGTCAAGGTCATCGGTTGTTGTTGTTTTTTTCCATAATACAACTTTTGCTGTAGTTTATTTGATAGTAAGCTTACATGAGTGTATTTTGAGCGGGAGGTCAATGTCATCTCAAGATGAAGAGCCTAGAAAGATCTAAGTCGGTATTACTTTTCATTTTATTGCCATGTTTTTATTTATTTTTGTTCTGGGCTCTCATTTTCATGTTAGATATTGCGAGGTTCATAAGGAGCATGTATGTCATAATAAAAGTATAGACTTTGCCCTTCTAGTTTATTTATGCTGTGTTTTCAATACTTAAGCTGTATTGATTTTCATTAAATATTCAAATATTTTACTTATGCTGTGTTTTCGATACTTAAGCTGTATTGACTTTCATTAAATATTCAAATATATTACCTTATGCTTGTTGTAAATTTAGCCCACGGATCCGGGTAGTCACAGGTATGACGTCACCAGCGCTGACTGCAACAGTGGGGCCATTGGTGTCTGATATCGTCACAGGTCTGCCAGATCAAGCCGTCTCAACGGTTGTAGTGACGCCACAGTCGCCAGGCGACCTTCCTGCTTGCGTCGAAGTTGTCGATAGTACTGGGTAAGTGAAAAACCACCGGGGCAGATCTTCTCAAAGAAAGCCTACATCACCAAGGAAATTGTATTTTCTTCTGGCAATACATAACCCTCCCCCTTCTCCCCCCCTTCCCCTTTCTCCCCCACTCCCTACACCTTTTCTCTCCAAAACATATCGGCGAAAGGTGGCGCATCAGTTGGGAGTGCCACACGTTTCGCCTACGCCCGTTTTCCCCTTTTTTTGGCTAAAATGCCCCCTGGGCTATGAGCCTTGTTTCATGCTTTAATTATATGTGATTTTGTTAATAAAAGGACAAAGTTCCAAAGTTCCAGGACAAATTTCCTTACGCGCGTTTCACATACCCATTGTTCTCGAAAATCTTGTATACATTGTCCAGGTCGGGTCGGCAGAAGCGTTGCGCCTACGCATGCTCGCTACATCTACAGAAGAGCTCTTAATCACATCTATGTTTCCCCTAGGTCTTTGCGCCCCCGGGTCTATATTTTTCAAGGTCTTTGCTTCTTAAGATCTATGTTTAATGGTTATGGAAGTCATCCATCATGAATAGGAGTACATATATTCTTCTCAAAGTGTAACAAATAAAAAATGAGTGAACATAACCTAAACCATCAACATACAACACTTAACGTTATGAGCATACTTCATTCTGTATCGTTTTCAGTACAAACGCAGAAAGAGTCTGTTACACCATACAGGCTACCTTGCCTACTATCCCTGGCAGTAAGTTTATTTATTTATTTATTTATTTACTTATTTGTTTATGTTTATATTTTCTTACGATGATAAATTAAATAATAATTATACCTTTATAAATTACTGTTTGTCGAAAGCGAACATAAAATGTCAGTATATTTGTACTTATTATTGTCATTCCCTTTTCTTTTTCTTGAAAGATTGTGGCCCATCAAAAGCAATGAAGACGAGTTGTTTGCATATTTAGATCAAACTGATTCAAGTTGACAAACGATCAAAAAATGATATAAATTCCTTATTTCTTGTCTTTCCCATTCAGGGATAACAACAGTAGCTCCTGGGACTCTGGTGAGTTACAAGATATGTTGATTGAGCAAATCAGTTATCTAACTTCTGTTTTCTTGTCGTTTGTCGTTTTCTATTTATTCGCCTTATTACCTTTGTAGTGATTTTTTTGAGAGGCCTTAAGTATGTATGTGTGAGGGGTGGGAGGGGGGAGTGTTGGCGCGCCCGCGCTTTTGTATATTTGAGAGAGAGAGAGTGATAAAATCTGAGATAAACATTTGATCAAATTTGAGATATATTTAATAAAATCTAAGATAGACATGAAATGCATTGAACTACTTGAATTACATATTATGAAAATCAAGGCACATTGTACAGCATTTATGAATCTTGTTCCAGAAATTCGCGATTTCGACCCCTCCTAACGGTACCGTCATCAACTGTTTCATTTCACGCCCATGTCATATCTTGACATACACCGAGATGCCAGCCTCTGGAATTTGGTAAATGATTTCTGCGGATGCGGATGCTGCTGCTGCTGCTGCTGATGATGATGATGATAATAATGATGATCGTGATGTAGACTTGTAGTTGCAGCACGTACTACTCTAACATGCAAAGTGCATACAGAAATATTAGTTATTCTACATCTACAAATTACTAACAAAATGAACGATGGATGGGTTGTTTCATTGATAGAGCCAGATAATCAGTATTTCCTGGTTGTTAATGTGCAGTGAGAAAGTGCAGGCGTCGTCACCGCTGGCACATGCTATGTGGACGAAAAACGACGCAGCATGGAAGACGTGTGTTACAGATATACTCATTGACACGCCTCCAGGTTCTGCTACTAGACCTAATTCTAATGTCTGTCTATCTGCTGGGTAAGACATGTATTATTCATATTACATGATACGTTATTACGTGGTGTTCTGTTCTATATGATCGTGTTGCGTGAATGTTATTGTCAATGATTGTTGTACATTGCGATAAAATGTTTTTTGCTCTTTGTTGGGACATGATGCAGATTCTGATTCTGATTTAAATCAAATGTCCATCCAAGTAAATTATCCTTCTGTCGAAAACTGTTTCTCAATTATTAAAATGGCAAAGGTAAAACGGTGTAAACCTATTGTGAACACAATTAAAATAGTTTCAGTTTTCGATATGAACAAAACAAAGCAAAACAAAACAAAATCTACATTTGAATACCTTTATTATGATGATTACATGTATATCCGTCTTGATTTTTTGTGCATGTAGCCGACATTACATGTGATTAAGATACTTTTGCGCATTCATAACCTCTAGCCGTAAAATGAATGGGGGTAATTTAAGCAAAGAGCGTGTCCATTATAGACTCCTGGGAAAATATAACGAAAGAACAAAGCAAAAGGAATTCGAGCCGATTTGATGCAATTAGCCTACAAATGTTTTAAACTCGGCTGTATATTCACTTGACGTCACTGTTTTGCAGAAACGGGGGAGAACAACGATGTTATCTAGTTCACACTGTTGATGACTTTACTCGAGGTAGTAGCCAGTCGTTTTGTTTTATGAACTTTGTTATATTTCATTTTCAAAGACACAAGCATTATCTGCATTTCTCAGTGGTTTTGTCTATGTATGTTATCATCATTATTTTTAAACAATGTTAAGAGTCGTTCATGTCTATACGTTTAAATCAATCAAGCTTTGTCCTATGTGATCACTCAATGAAGCTCAGCATGTTCAAACATGGGACATTTTATGGGAACAGTTTTATTGAACAGATGCATACAACCCAAATTCATTAGTCATGTCGTAGTTGTACGCCTTCCAGCATAAAATGTAAAATTTTCAGTGCAGCAGTTCTAAATGTAAACCTCCAGGTCATGTCATAGTACGCCTTCTATTATAACATTTAAATTGTTCAGTGAAACAGTTGTAAATGTAAACTCCAAAGTTCATATAAGTCATGTCATAATAGGTCTTACGCATTTCCAGTATAAAATTTAAAGTGTTCAGTTTTAACTGTTCTGCAAACAGATCCATGCTATCCGGACCCCTGCAATCCACCTCAGGGAGTTTGCACACCCCGAACTTCTGGTTTTGGATACAACTGCGTGTGTGACAGCCAGTACACAGGCTTTGACTGCCGTTACAGTATGGATAATAGATATACATTGTTTTATTTATTTCCTGGTGTTTTATTTTGTTTACTGTTCTTTCAATGCTATATAGGCCTGAGCATCACTGTTCGAAAGACTCCAGAAGTTTTCAGTTTAACTTACATTTTTCAGTTAGGGAGAGTTTTGTTGGCAACAACATTGCCAATAATTTAAAACATGAGGAAAATAGGCTTGCATACATAGCTTTCATTAACCTCAAATGTGTACAGCATCCAGTGGGAATGAACTTGCTGCAATATGCTTTGGGACGTCAACTCCTGCAAATTAGTGAATGCATTTCCTTTAATTCAAACGTATGAAAATGGCCTCAGGGAGGGAAAACACTCGGTGATCAGTTGTTGCTTGTAGAGGTATTTTGACTGTAAAAATTAAATTGCGCAATTCAGAATGCGTTTTTTTGATTTTCAACAAGGAAAAATGACGACGACAACAGCAACAACAACATCACCACACCGTGTACTAACCACCCAGGCCGCAAGCGATTCGAATGGCGGGACGAACGTACATCTCACTGTAAGTTTTCTGTGAGATTTTATGGTTCTTGAAAGACAGTACATTGACTGTATAAGTCCTATTCCTAACAAAACTTCAACATAACATTACCTGTTGTCCTTTTTTAAAGGCTCAATTCTTGCTTAATTGGCTGAAGAATTTGACTGTATTGGATTTTTTTTTAATCTGAGGTGGAATAGATGATGTTTGCGTTATGTTGCTATGGTAATCTGGAAATCTAAGTGGCAGATACAATGATACCAAGATCCCGTATATGGAATCATCTTTTACACCTCCACCATCACACCCAAATCAGTTTGTTTTTGGCAGATTATAAGCACTCAAAAGGCACAACAATATATAATGGTATTTACATGCGAAATATGTCCCTTTTATTAAAGTGTTAGTATGGCTTGATTACCAGCACAATTCATCTTGCACATGGGATAAGTGTAATATTAACTTACACGAACATAGTTAATTTGGGGGGAAGTCCATTTTTTGTTTTACAGAATAATAAAGGCGATGACAAAGAAAAGAAAGAGCTGTGCGACAACTGGATCCTGTGTTTCCTCATCCCACTCATCAGTATTATTGTTGTCACATCCTGCTGCCTTTTCTTCGCTGCTGCCATATTCAGGTAAGTGTTGCAAACCTCCTTTAAAGCAATCAATCCGCAGTTATCACATCCCTCCTATCCACGGCGATCGCAGTGTTCCCCTGCCCATCGCTTGCCCACAAACTACTGCGATTGCAGTTCTCAACTGGGAAGTTTTTTTTTTTGCTTTAAAAAAAAATTAATTAATTAATTAATTACGTCAATTTTTGTATGAAGCTAAAGTTCTAGCTTTCAGATGTGTTCTATTGCCAGTTGTTTTTGGTTATTCAGCTGTAGAATGACGCGGCAAAGTTTAGTTTCGTAATCACTGGCTTTACCTGATTTTGCCAACCAAAATGGCGTCCTCTACTTCGACAAAAAAAGGGCCATTTATAACCCCTATCTAAATCATGTAATTTTCCACTTGAAACATTTCGAACTTTGCACTATAGTGAACCAATGTGTACCAATATAGCTCTTGAAATTTTCATGTTCTTTTGGAGAGTACTTTTTTTTTCAATGAATTTTGTTTAAATAAATAGTACAAATAGCCAGTAAAAAGAGAAAAGCGTAGAACAAAATCGCCCAGTGGGGAGTGAGTTGCAAGTGACTTGGTGTGCAATATAGGTAGTTGGTACGCTGTCTTGCAACAAGAGTGGGCCAGTCATGGTCATGTGCCTTCAATGACGTTGGCTCGTTCGCGATATTGCAGCAGGACAGCGCGGTAGTGACGTGCTGCCTTCACTCTCGACTTCTACGCATTATTTTTGTCGTTAATTTTGAAGAAGAAGAAGAAGAAAGAAGATGACGAGGAGAAGGAGGTGGATGTCGATGAGGGTGGTGGCGATGATGCTGGTGATGATGATGATGATGATGATGATGATGATGATGATGATGATGATGATGATGATGATGATTGATGATGATGCTGATGATGAAGATGGACAATCACAATATTATCGGTACAGTTAAAGGAAACTAAATACGACAATGAAGATGTTTTTGTATAGATTCACAAATTATGATGCTTGTGATGATGATTATAATGATGATGATGATGATGATGATGATGATGATGATGATGATGATGATGATGATGATGATGATGATGATGATGATGATGATGGACAATCACAATATTGTCGGTACATTTAAAGGAAACTAAATACGACAATGAAGATGTTTTTGTATAGATTCACAAATTATGATGCTGGTGATGATGATGATTATGATGATGATGATGATGATGAAGATGGACAATCACAATATTGTCGGTACAGTTAAAGAAAACTAAATCCGGCAATGAAGATGCTTTTGTACAGATTCACAAAATTGTGTAACCATGCATTTATTTGTTTCTTTCATAAACTGACATATTTAAGACATGCATGTCCTTTTGCTATGATTGCAGACGTCGGAAGAGAAACACTGCAAAAATCAGCCCATACCGACATTTGGCGTTCTACTACTGAGGACGAATTTGCTTCGAAAAGAAATCGTCCTGCTACAAAAACAATTTTGAGCATAACGGAATTCAAAACTAAGTGTTACCTATTGTGCAGTTCTTACTACGCGAGGCTTGATCTAACCATTTTTTAGTAAAAATTCTGTACAAATTTTACTTTTTTAGCGAAACAACTTGAGGTGATGATGACTTATATTTCAGGTTGTCCAAGAATTAAATTTATGCGTACTTTATATAAGCGCTAAGATTTCCTCGATCTGTCAGCGTCTGTTCTCAACATTAATTTATTTTTCCTTCTGCCTATTATATATTCTTGAATACCGTTTTAGTTTCTGGCCCGTGTGATATAGTGTAATGTGGCTCTCCAGGCGGAGTTCGGCTCTGACAGTTATGGATTGTGTTTGGCAGTGCCGTTTTCTTTTATCAGTATTATTTACCTTGAATTGATTGTGGTTTTTTTTAAATCCAGTTTGTGTAAATCAAAAATCCATCACGCTGCGCTACTCGGCAATAGGCAGGGGAAATACCAAAAAATGTAGGTAAAGCTGTGGAGAGATAAAATTGCTGCAAGGCACATTGACAATGCATCGCAAACTTCAACGTTGTCTTTCATTCATATCAAGAACCCGTCAAGTTTCTAAATGATGATTTGTACAGTGCGTTCAATTTTGATTATCACGATAATGATGATTATGGTGTTGATGATGTAGTATGTGGTTATATTATTTCTGTTGTATGTCGTTATATTATTTTTATTTAAAATCTCATAAGAGGTAATAAAAGTGGATTTGACATGCTTTGCAAGTTAATTCGCATGTATGTGTAAATTAATAATAAAAAATATTATTAATAATAAAAAGAAAAAAAAAGAATACTCTCTCTCTCTCTCTCTCTCTCTCTTATATGACATGATGAGTAATAATAATAATAATAATAAGAAGAAGAATAATAATATTATTATTATTATTATTATTATTATTATTATTATTATTATTATTATTATTATTATTATTATTATTATTATTATTGAACATACTTGTTCTCAATCACAGAAACAACACTTTGTTAGATTATTAATAATTTATTTATTTATTCATTTTACCACGGTGTTTGCTGTTTATTGATGTTTCCTTTTCTTCGTTTGAAATGTGATTTTGAATTGAATGACACTTAAATAAATTAGTGCAATATATACGAAAACGTTTATTTAAACTATTTTGGAATCTTATAATTATAATCCACTTTGCTGCCCCCTCCCCCAGACCCCAGCTCCCACCATCTCTCTCTCTCTCTCTCTCTCTCTCTCTCTCTCTCTCTCTCTCTCTCTCTCTCTCTCTCTCTCTCTCTCTCTCTCTCTCTCTCTCTTGCTCTCTCCGTCAGTGTAGTGTATTTTTCTCTTCGGCCTCTTTCTTCCCTTATCCATCTTAGTCTACACGCGCAACCCTAACCCTCTTCATCCCACCTCTCTCTCTCTCTCTCTCTCTCTCTCTCTCTCTCTCTCTCTGTCTCTCTCTCTGTCTCTCTCTCTCTCTGTCTCTCTCTCTGTCTGTCTGTCTCTCTCTCTCTCTCTCTCTCTCTCTCTCTCTCTCTCTCTCTCTCTCTCTCTCTCTCTCTTTCTTTCTTTCTTTCTTTCTT
Organism: Oncomelania hupensis; assembly: GCA_036898135.1. Taxonomy (NCBI): domain Eukaryota; kingdom Metazoa; phylum Mollusca; class Gastropoda; order Littorinimorpha; family Pomatiopsidae; genus Oncomelania; species Oncomelania hupensis. The sequence goes on along the minus strand of CM072512.1, from coordinate 101,846,755 downwards.
TGCCAATGTATATGTGTGTGGGTTTGTAGGTAAACAAGGAAGGATGAGGCGAATACATAATTTAAAGAGCTACGTCACGACGGGGGCCACGGCGAGACACACTGTACTAGTGGATTTCGACTGTGGCCAACAGCCTGGAGAGGACTGGGCTACGCCAGGTCTTTCTTGCCCAAGACGAAAAGATGCCCAATTATGAAAAGAACCGCTCACTCCATACTGGATCGGTCGTCGTCCGGGTCACCAAGGGCCGCACCTTTCGTTGGCCACCAGGACGGAGGTGATAGGTGGGTTACTGATGGACACCTTAGCAGGATCCGCACGAGAAACAACATCATCATAGGAACCTGGAATTTAAGGATCCTAACCTCGGTGGGAAAAGTAGAAGAACTGGCCCACGAGCCGGACCACTATCGATAGAAAATTTTAGGTATCAACGTTGTTACACTCGATCGATGATGATGTTTTTCTATCAGCATCTGATTCAGCCCCAATGCTGAAATCCTTATAAGGTGTAACTCTGATTCGTTTATCCACGCAGCCTGCTCACTCAGCAGCAACAAGGCAAAGTCTTCGTATGAAGTTTTCCACTTTTATTCAACACACATCAACAACTGCATACAATCGCTTTTCCACTCTCAACTTTTTACTTTCCAACTCACTATCAACAACAACCCACACACAGGGCATCCATTTTATAGATTTTTTCAACGTCAGAACGTTCCCGATGACGCTTTTCCACCAATCAAACTAAAGTTCGTCATCACTGACTTACGTCATACATCTCTCTCCACATTCCCGGAACGTTCTCAAACTTCGACATTTATCAGGAAGTTTCTATCGACAGTAAACACGCAGATCTAGAGAATTCTCCAATAATATCGATTAACAAAAATCATCAACGTTATACAAAGCTTCTTCTAACAACAACGCAAACTCAAATCAAAGGTAAATACACTCTATTATTGAATACTTTGCAAAACGAAACGATTAGATCTATCGTGCGCGCTTCAGACATACTATCCTTCGCGTTTCAACGTAACATAACCCCCACTCAGGAAGAAATTTACCCAATTTCTTTCAACAACGTTGAAACGTAATGCACAAGCAGAGTACAGAATTAAAACTTATTTCAGTCTGTCTGAACACTGTCAATGTGCCCAGTCCATCCACACAGAGTCAATGGTTTTCATCTTCAGGTCTGTATGGATATTGCCAATGTTCTCAGTTCATCCACATAGTCAATGTTATTTACTCACACACTCTGCTGAGGAAGTCCGCACCAACATTGTCTGATCCTTTAATAGATTCTACTCGCATGTTAAAGTTCTTCAAGTACATAGCCCATCTCATGATGCGACTGTTCACAAACTTGGCAGAGTTTAAGTAAGTTAACGGCTTATGATCAGTCTGCAGCACGAACTTCACTCTTTGAAGGTACAGTTCAAACTTCCGGATTCCCCATATGATGGCAAGGCACTCTTTCTCCATGGTCGAGTAATTTTTCTCAGCCCTGGAAAGCTTCTTGCTGGCGTAACTGACCGGAAATAGTTTCCCTTCGTGCTCTTGCATCAGTATGGCGCCGATGCCTTCGTCCGCTGCGTCTGTTCTTGACGAATTCCTTGGAAGTGTCGGGCAGTCGTAGCACCGGATCCTTCGAAAGGAGGTCGCGCACAGTCTGGTATGCCTTCTCCTGAGACGGTCCCCACTGCACTTGGTTTGGACAGCCTTTCCGCACCAGGTCCGACAAAGGTGCTGTGATGGCTGAGTAGTTCGGTACGAACTCCCTGTAATACCCAGCCAATCCCAGGAAAGACCGCACTTGCTTCTTCGTTTGGGGACGTGGAGCGTTCAGAATCTTGGTGACGTTTTCCAGCAGAAGCCCCTTTTGTCCTTCTTTCAGCGAATGGCCGATAAAGTCGACGTTGTCAGTCCCCAGAATGCACTTACTGGGTCTCACGGTCAGGTTAGCTTCTGTTAGACGGTGAAACAGCTCCCTCAAGGTCTGCAGATGCTCTTCCCAGGTGTGGGTGTGGACTAGCAGGTCGTCCCAGTAACATACGACGTTGTCTATCCCTTTGAGCATCTTCCTCATTCCTCTCTTCAGGGTAGCTCCGCTATTGACCATGCCAAAGGGCATCATTAAGCACTCGTACGTCCCATCAGGAGTTATAAAAGCAGTCTTTGGTATATCCTGTTGACGCACGAGGACTTGCCAATAACCCTTGCTGAGGTCAATCTTTGAGAAGATTTTACTCCCCGATAATTGGCGGAAGAGGTCTGCTGCGGTAGGCATCGGCTCGGAGTCGAAGACGGTGATCTTATTAACCTTCCTGTAGTCGATGCATACTCTGTTGCTCCCGTCCTTCTTCTTCACGACCACGATAGGGGACGCGTAGGGGGAACTGGACTCCCTGATGATGCCCATCTTCAGCATCTCATCGATATCTTTCTTCAAGGATTCACAGGCCTTGAAAGGGATCGGGAAGGGTTTGGATCGAACAGGGATATTTGAAGTGAGGTGGACTTCATGTTCGACCAAAGTCGTAGAGCCTGGGACATCATTGAAGCTATAAGGAAACTCGCCCATAAGGTCCTTGAGCTCCAACTTTTGACCTTCCGTCAAGCTCGGTCCTAGCTTAACATCATCGATGCCTTCTTTGCTGTGGAAGTCTCCTAGTTCCAACAGTTCCTCGCTTTCAAAGCTGTTGTCGATCTCAGCTGCTGTTGCTGCATGCACAGTCTCTGACGGCCTTTCCACGTACAGCTTAAGGAGGTTGGCGTGGTATATCTTGGAATGCTGGCCGACCTTCACCTTATAGTCGTTGATCCCCACCACGGTCTCCACTTCGTACGGGCCTTTCCACTGCATCAGCAACTTATTATGATCGGTAGGTAGCAGCACCAGCACTTTGTTGCCAGGTTTGAACTTCCTGTTCACAGCCCTACGATCGTAGTAGTGCTTTCCACAGTCCTGGGACGTCTTCGGGTTTTCTCTGGCTATCTCGAGAGTCTGCTCCAGCTTCTCCCGTAGCTCAAACACGTACTGGTAGCTGTTCTTCACCTCTGGGGTCTCTACTTCTTTCGTCCACAGTTTTTTCAGGATGTGCATCGGCCCTCTGATGTTTCTTCCGTACAGCAGCTCGAACGGAGAAAAGCCGGTGGACTCCTGCGGTACATCTCTGTAGGCGAAAAGTAAGGCGTTGATATAGCGATGCCATTGTCTGGGCTGCTCGCTGCACAGTTTTTTCAGGGTGGACTTCAGCGTAGCATTGAATTTCTCGACGAGCCCGTTGCACATCGGATGGTAAGGCGTCGTAGTTAAATGCCGGATGCTCAGCAGTCTGTTGACCTCCTTCATGCAGTCAGAGACGAACTGCGTCTCGAGGTCTGTCAGAATTTCTTCAGGTACTCCAAGTCTGCTGAACATGTCCACCAGCGCCTCTGCAACAGTTTCAGTGTCAATCTTCTTCAGAGGCACTGCTTCTGGGTACCGAGTCGCATAGTCCACTAAAGTCAGTACCCACCGATGACCTTCTTCACTCGGAGGTCTTATTTCGCCGATTAAGTCTAAGGCCACCCTCTTGAAAGGTCGGTCGATCAGAGGCATCTTCTGCATAGGCACTTTCGGGACCCTCCCTCGAGGTATGGTCTTCTGGCAAATGTCACATGAACGGAAGAAACGGCTGACGTCCGCATGAAGTCCTGGCCAGTAGAACACCGCCTGGATTCTGTCTGACGTCTTCTTGATGCCTAGGTGACCTCCCATGATGGAGTCGTGAGCTACGTCCATCACTTGGCGCCTTAGGGGTAGCGGTACCAAGACTTGACGTAGTGGTTTCCCTCCGTTGACCCTCGGGTGCTGGAAGATTCGGTACAGGATCTTGGCCTTCACCTCAAAATAGACCGTGCCACTGCCTTTGGTCACGTGGTCTTGGCGGTTTCTGTACTTGTTTAAAATGCTATCAGCTTCCTGGAGCTGGATCAGTTTATCTCTGTCCACGATGGCAGCTTTGGAGTTGTCGGCGACCTTCAGTGGCGTCGACGTCTTGTCTCTCTTGGCCTGGGCCCTGGTAGTAACAGCGCCGACGATCTCTGGTCGGCAGGGCTGAGCCGAAGTAGTCACCACTGTCCCGTAGCAGCTCTGTACGGTCTCCATCGGGAAATGGCAATGGATCCTCCTCCACAACTTCGACGCGTTGGGTTGAGGCAGGATTCCACTCTGGATCGGGGTCGTCGGACCGTCTCGCGCCGTCGATGTTTCCGATCATCAAATCGTATAGCGGCTTCTTCAGGCAAACTGCTTCTACTTCGCCAATGTAGAAAGGAGTGCTGACTTGAATCTTCGCAACTGGCGCTCTCACACATTTGCTGTCGGCCATGAGTGTCCATTTTGAATCGCCAGTGAACTGTTCTTTAGCGATTACGTCTTCTCTGACGATGACCCCACTGCAGCCAGAGTCTCTTAGAACAGTCACTCCGTGATTTCCGACGCGTCCCTTGGAAATAGGCATGTTCTGGACGGTCACAGCTGCGCTGGCGACGACGGGGATGGATTTTCCGTTGGCAAGGAGAAGTTGGCCATCAGTCATGCACTTTTGCACGTCCGCAGGAGTAGCTGTGTGCTCGGTCTCACTTGGAAGTATGATGCTCCCGCCGCACACCTGATGGTCAGATCTACTGGTTTGCCGTTGATTGGAGAACCGCCTCTGCCGGTTGCCCGCCGCTGCATTGTCCGTACTGCCCCGCTGTCAGCTACTTTTGTTTTGAGGACAGTTAGCCGCTCTGTGGTCTGTAGCGTTGCAGGTTAAACAGCCTCTTGAACGCCCTTCCCTGGGAGGAGGCGTGGAGTCCGTCTGTATCTGGCTTGTCTGGCTCCCCTGGATCTGGTTCCCATGGTTTCCAGTCTTCTGAAATGGTTTCGTCGCCTTGGGTGGCCCCAGCGTTTTTCCGTGAGCGAGGAGATATCTTTCAGCAACCTCGGTCACATCATTAAGCGTCTGCAGCTTCTGTAATTCTAAGTGGGTCGCCAGGTCCTTGTGACAGGCATTGAGGAATTGCTCCTTCACGATCAGGTCATGGAAACTATCGTAAGACTTCCCTTTGCCTGATAATTCAACCCACTTGTGCAGGTATGACGACAAGCGCTCCACAAACTGCTTTGGTGTCTCGTCTGACAAAGGCCGGCATTCACGGAAGCGTTTACGGTAGCCCTTCAATGTGAAGCTGTAGCAATGTAATAGGGCCTCTTTCAAGACGTCGTAGTTTTTTGCGTCATTATTTGACAGTCTGGTATAAACTTCCAGTGCCTGCCCCGTCAGAAGTGCACTTAGTCGAATCGCCCAGTCTCGAGGTTGCCAGTTGGAGCTTTCGGCAAACCTTTCGAATCTCGCCAGATAACTGTCGATCTGATCCTTCCCGTCGACGAACGCTGGCAATTTTGGAGCCATGTGGTCGCTGATGACTTGTGGCGCATGCTGATTGTTTTGGATACGCGCCATTTCTAGCTGGAACTGCCGATCAGCTTCTCTTTCCTCACGCCTGCGCTCATCTTCTCTTTCTTTCCGCTGCTCTTCTCTTTCTTGCCGCTGCTGTTCAATTTCCAGACGCTTCAGTTCTAATTCTATTTCTTCTCGGCGACGCTGTTCTTCCTTTTCTAGACGCTTCTCTTCTAATTCTCTTTCTTCGCGGCGACGCTGCTCTTCTAATTCTCGTTCTTGTATTCTCTCCTGGGAGTTGACGTACTCCGTCAGCTGTTTGCCTTTTAGATTTAGTTCAACCCCTTTCTGCCAGAAGTCAGCCATCTTGACGCTTTTCTGGAAAGTTCTTTTCTGGAAAGTTCTTGACTGTGCTGTACCTTTCTAGACTGTTCTAGAACAGCACGCTTTCTGCAGTAGCGCTGATGCTTGTCACTAGTCGCCTTCGCTGACGCGGGCCCCGCTGTCCTCGTCGTATGCGACGCTGCACCACGCTGGTGTTGATGTACACGCTCCTGTGCTGAAGTAGACGCGACGTCCACTCGTCGCTCTCTATAATACTGGCGATGTAGCTCCGAGACTGTCCCTCGACGTAGTCTTGCGGCAGCCACGTAGTCCCGATCTGTTGTTCGCTCACGAAGCAACTATTCAGCGACTACACGCCCTTGCAGTCAACCCGAATCTATCGGGGATGTAGTCCCAGTATGTTGGCCCCTCCCGACGCAACTTGTTGGCGGCTACCCTCGATGACTGCCTCTCGTAACGTTGACTCGCTTGTTGTAGCAGTTGAACCCTTGGCTATGGCGTTGATCGCGGCTTGACCCCCAAAATGTTACACTCGATCGATGATGGTGTTTTTCTATCAGTATCTGATTCAGCCCCAATGCCAACACTGAATTTTCGAAAAAGATTGTACAAACGAACGAATGAATGAATTACTGCCCAATAACTCGGACATTCCTGGCAAAGATGGCAAAGGAGAATTTCGTTTTCATGTTCATCTTGATGAAAACAAATTGTTTATATTTACAAAAAGTTGCTTAAGCAACAGCGAATAAAAACTCACACACTTTTGACTGCCATCTTCGAACGAATTAGCCCGCGTCACAATCTTACATGTAGTCGTCGATTTGTGACTTGCCCACCGGTTGCTGTGCTTGCTCTTTCAATAAGTTTGAGGTGAGTAAATGTTTCAAATAACACAATTTTGCATAAATAAATAGTTTGTATAGTCTACTTACGTATGCCCAAAGTTCTTTTTTTTCCTCCAAACTACAGAACTTAAACTAAAAAGTGTGAATATTACGTACGTAGGTATACTAAGAAAATTATTATTATTCAAACAGCAGAAGTTTAATTTAAAAATGCAGATACTACGCCCTATCCTATCCTATCCCGTAACTCGAAGATCGTTGGGGCACTACAAATGATCGTTTAACCAGCGTACTCCATCTTTCTTTGTCGTCAGCAACACTCATGGTATGCCACGTCATCAGAGCATCAGGTCTTGCAAAGACCATCCTGCAAGGTACGGTGCAAGGAGGCAGAAGAAGTGAGAGACAGAAAAAGAGATGGGAGGACAACATTCGAGAATGGACTGGCGTGACTCTGAGGGAAGCCAAGAGGGTTGCTGAGGACAGAGAAAGATGGAGTACGCTGGTTAAACGATCATCTGTGGTGCCCCTACGACCTTTGAGTTACGGAATAGGATAGGATAGGATAAGATAGCTATCTAGGGAGGTAGTTGGCCTTCTAGGTAGGTATCTAGCTATCTAGGTACTGTAGGTGTCTAGCTATCTATGTAGGTATCTAGCTATCTAGGTATTTGTCTTGCTATATAGGTAGGTGTCTAGCTATCTTCATAGGTATCTAGCTATCTTACTAGGTGTTTAGCTATCTAGGTTGGTGTTTAGCTATCTAGGTAGGTATCTAGTTATCTAGGGAGGTAGGAATCTTTCTAGCTAGGTATCTAGCTATATAGGTAGGTATCTAGCTATTTAGGTAGGTCTCTAGCTATCTATTTAGGTATCTAGCTATTTAGGTAGGTAGGTATCTAGCTATCTAAGTAGCTGTCTAGCTATCTAGGTAGTTGTCTATCTATCTAGGTAGGTATCTCGCTATCTTAGAAGGTATCTAGGTAGTGTATTTAGCTGTGGAAGTATGCTTTGTTTAGCTATAGAAGCATGTTTAGTTAGCTGTAGAAGCATGCTTAATTAGCAGTAGCAGCATGCTTAATTATTAGATGTAGACATACTATTAATAATACTAATAATACTAAATGCTATAATTATGAGCTTCGATGTTGAAGTATCCTTAGTTGTTAGATGCAGAACTGTTTTCCTCGGACGAGAATAGTTTCGGATACACAACACACCCAGTAAGCAACAGTTCCTATTCCTTCTCGAGCGTTCATGATCGCTCATTTGTCCCGAATGGTATGTGGGTTGGAGAGAAAGAAAAGAGAAAAAGAAGAGGGGAGAGAGAGAGAGAGAGAGAGAGAGAAATAATTAAAAAAAATAAAAAAAATAAACAAGGGCTGAACCCGAACGGATGCAGAGTTCCCTCGCGTGCACTTCTGCTGTTAATCTGCATAACTTGATGTGGTGACTAAAATACATGTGATGATGATAATTTTATTACTATTAATAATAATAATAATAATAATAATAATAATAATAATAATAATAATAATAATAATAATAATACAGTGATCGTCCTAGGGATTTGCAAAACCGGTATGACATCACAGTAAACAAACCCACTCGAACACAAAACAGTAGGCCCGTCAGGGAAACCGGTATGACCCATAGCAAAGCTTAATAATGCGTCACTATTTTTGCCACCGAAAGTCTGCCGACGAATGCAGTGATTAATTTATTGCTCACCGTAAAGAATACTAACTATAACTAAAACAATGTTTGCCAAAAATAAAAGTGAAAAAAAAATTTTTTGCTTCTATCTGCCACTGTCGCAATACATACTGACTAGCACGAGGAAAGAAAAAATCGAAAAGTGCGCGAGTTTAATTTATCCGTATTCACGATAGCCTTGCACCGCCAATGTTATATCATTCTGTATTATTTACCTCAAAGAATATGGCAAGGCTACTGAACGCATTCGCAGGCCTCTCGTCTACACTCCCTAAACACATAATCAGCGTGGCTGGATGGCTGGATGTCTCTCTCTCTCTCTCTCTCTCTCTCTCTCTCTCTCTCTCTCTCTCTCTCTCTCTCTCTCTCTCTCTCTCTCTCTCTTCATTTCTCTTGTTTTTCTTTCTCTTTTCCTTTATTTTTGAAACCTGTCAAACAAAATAAAAACCGGTAGGCTCTACCGGCTACTGATTTTTCAACCGGTATTTTTATTATCAAACCGGTAACATACCGGTAATTTCCGGTTAAATCCATCCCTGATAATAATAATAATAATAATAATAATAATAATAATAATAATAATAATAATAATAATAATGATAATAAGTGCCCTAAATTGTCTCTTATCTATAAATCTTTTTTATAATTTCTGTCTTCGTTTTTAAATATATTGTCTACAGTTTTCACTCTTTCAATATGTCATTCACCTGTATTTTTTCCATCAATCTCTTTTCACTGTTTTTCTCAGCATTTTTGTGATATTCTGGTTGGCCTGCCATTTTGTTGTGGCTAGAAAGTTAAAATTATACACATGTGGATGATCTTTGGGTCTCTCATGTGTTATTTGCCGATTCGGTCTTTTGTATGTACGTGTTTTGAGTCTTATGAATATTTGTCATATATTTTTTATGCTGTTTTGTAATTTGGGAGTGACAACTTAAGCGGAAGGGCTGATGCTCAGCATTACCTAGCTTTATTTTAGCTTTATTTACCTTGGGATGTGGTATATGGTAGTCATAGTATCATGAATTTGTAGTTGTACGTGCTTGTGGTGTGTACATGTTATATAAGTGTTTCTGAACTTGATGGACCCGGTTCGTGTAAGTGTGATCCAGCTATGACCGCTAAAGGTCCACTGGACCTCATAAACAAGACATCAAATCAAATCAAATTTAGAAATGTACAGTTATTATTATTTTCCAGTTGGCGTCGTGCACTTGTTTAATTTATTTTCATTTATTTATTTTTATTTTTTGTTGTTAGTTTTGGAATTACTTTTATACTAGAAAGTATGTCGTAGAAGGTGTATTTAAACCACACTATTAAGGTTACCCAACGCCGGGGGTTTCAGTATAAATAGTATCTCCACATTCTGGAAATTTAGTGCTTTAAATTCCCACTTTCGCTGTCTTTCTTATTTGCTCTTTCTCATTCCTGCTCTGTTCTATCAATCTGCTATACTATATTCTTCTTCGCTAGACCAGTCACCTACCTTTTTTCTTGAAAATTCTTCCGGGACAAGACTCCTTATTTGTGTGTGAGGTCTGTTGGATCAGCTTGGGAATATTGGATGCTTTCTGCCAGGTGGCCACTATATGTATGTGTTTTGTTGATAATTTATAATGATGTTTGCATTCTATTTTGTTTTTGTAAACGGGGGTTCGATAAATTAGAGTACAGCCTCAGCGTCCCCTGCGTGGGATGTCTTTATTGTAAAGTGACTGGCTGGTGGAGAGCTTTCAGTTTTTAATGTTGCGAACATGTCGATTATGAATCTTCATAGACAAAGAGGAATCAGTTGACAGCTTAAATGAACAACAATAATTATTATTCCGCTCTGAACACGCACGCGCGCTTAGAAAGTTTGCAAATAGTACATGTACAGTGATCAAGATAAAAATCACAGCCACTATTTCAAATATATGAAAACGGAATACAAATACACTTCTGATGAATGAGCAAACACTAGGGTTGTATTTAAAATGTAAAACAAAATCCATCGTGTCCTACATCACTCGAGCAAGGAAGTACGAAACAGACCGGTTTTCAAACCGGAGCTGAATTACTTCAGTGTCCGGCTTTGTCGGAGAGGGTCTGTAATTGCTTCGTCAGTGTTGTATGTTCCTGAGTTCCCACATTAAGAATATATTACTATAACTGTTATTGTCTTATTTCCAGAATTGTGTCTCTTGGCTGCTTTCGAAACAGAAGATAATGATATATCCTTTCATAATGTTGTGGAACATTCCATGGTCTAACTGCTTAGTCTGTTATCTACAAATATGAATATATTGTTAGTTTTTAAATAATCATACTCATAAATAGGCTACACTATAATATGGTATTTTATTTTTGTCGTAACAGTCGACACAACCCACCACAGCTAAACTTTCTCAGACCTCAATAAATTCTGAGTCCTTAGGGGAATGCAAAATTATCGGCGTCGCCGTCATCATCGTCGTTGCCCTTTACAAGTGATTGTGATTCATTGCCATAATCAGTACTGGATCGTTTCTTCTCTTGGCCTTGCTTGTTACCATCATGTGAGTCCTAAGACAATAACGACTACAAACACGATGATGATGATAACGATGATGATGTAGGCTTACTCCAATTTTAAGTAAAATCAACAGATCTTATTTTAAGTTGAAATGGAAAACTGTGTTTCTAACTGTAAATGGACATGGAAAAATAATGCTTGTCTTCTGTTTTAATGTCTTCTTCTGCGACAGAAATAACAAGAGGCGGAAACGCAAAAATAATAAAGTTGAGAATGTAGAACAATCCACCACTGACATGGAAGACTCAAAATCCTTTATTGGACATTTAAAGATCCAGTGTCGTCTTTTCTCAGCGTGCTTGAATAGTTTTAACTTTGTTTTTAAATGTGCTTCAGTCGGTTTAGACAGACTTGCAAATACCGTCCTTTTTTCAGTTTTTGTTTTATTAGGTTGTGTGAATACAATAGAGAGATTTGCTATAGAGGCGATTTTTTTCACTTGGTGAATAATAATTATATGCAGTTGCATTGCTAAATTAGGACTGCTTTGCAGCTCAGAATTCAAATGAAATCGACTGATTGACTGGATTTTGTGATTGATTGACCCACTGAACGATAAACTGACTGTCGGTTACTGTGATAAAGATGTATATGGCTAAATATTATCTGAGTTGTAAGATTAATGATTATAAATATACCTATAGTCTAAGCAGAATCGCCAATGTTTTCTGTTTCTGATTTCTTTGCAATGACAGTCTGAGGTAAGAACTAGATTGCTTTTGGATTGTTTCGTGTTCGCCGTGTTCGTTTAGTGTCAGCAATAGACCGTATTCGGAAATGGGAGGTAACTTTTCTTTTTGTTCTGATTTTAGTTACCTAGAGCTATCTGGGCGGACATCTCGTCGCAGAACACTATGAAAGCTACACCGAGCTGCATAATTTTCTTCGGGAAATGGGGTGGTGCAGTGCAGTGCAAGGCCGAACCAGCGGAGCTAGCCAGGACTGCAAATGAAATCAAACTTTCGGTTGATCCGGAAGATTTGATGGAAGACAGAGCAGAAATTATAGGCGAGGTGTTCTTTTGCACTAATTAGACAACGTTAGACAACTCTGGGCGCAACGTACGGGCTAACCGGCGAAAGTTTTTTCCCCTCGTATTTCCGAGCGTTGTCTATTGTGGTTGTGTAGATTCTATTTTGTTGTTTTTTAAAATTAAAGTTGTTGTGTGTGGTTTGAGCAATGGTGGTTTGTTAGAAACTATGTTTCGTGTGTTTTGATAAAGCCGTTCTTTTACAATTCAAAATATCTGATTGCACAAGATAGAACACATTTTAGTATTATTGTTAAAATTAATAGATAACCCCAAGGCTTTTAGAACATTTCACCCTAAAACACTGCACTGTGAATTTACGACAATGCTCTTGGTGTCTTTTAAACATAAATTATGAGAAGCAGCGTTTAGTATCAAACTCTTTTCTTCTGTTGGCAACTTGAAAGACTGTAACACAGTTATTAAACCACTACTCTAACTATTATTTAGCGAGCTCCGTTTAAGAGGGGATAAATGTAGGGTAGTACTACAAGGTCGGGTTTCCGGAACCCCACCCTCCCACCCCCCCAGCCCCAAAAAATAAAAAAGGAAAAAAAAGAAGAAGAAGAAGAAGGAGAGAGAGAAAGAGAGAGAGAGAGAGAGAGAAATAATAATAATAATAATAATAATAATAATAATAATAATAAAATATATATATATAATTTTTATTATTTGTTTTAATTTTTTTTTATTTTTGGGGTACGAGTATTTGACCTTTCCCACAATATGCAAGCCCTCGCAATCCTCTCCCTAAAAAACTTCAATCATTGCAATCATTCTAAACAATCTCCATATGAACACCGTCTTTTGTGCTCCACAAAGAGCAAAGCTGATATTTCACGTCTTCGGCGACATTCTATTTATTTATTTATTTATTTATTTTTTTTTTTTTTTTATTTATCTATTTTTTTAAGAGTGGGTGAAGAGAGGGGGCGCCACGAGCGGAAGAAATGAAAAGAAAGAAAACGATATTCCTAATGGATAATATAATGGATTACGACAGGGCAGTAAAAAATAATTGACGTCAGCCTATTATGACTATATATATGTTTTGCATTTTGGTGGTAGGTAGATCATTTTGGCTTGGTCATTTAAAAAGTACCTCGCATGCTGAAAAAGTCATAATGTGGGTAACCCTGGCTTACGTTGATGTTTTAGCAAAAAGACAAATAGTCAAAGTTCCGTCCCTTTGCTTGCTTATTCCGACTCGCGCCAGCGCTTCAAACTGCCGTGAACGCCGTCGTTGAAGCCCTCCGATTCGAAAGGTGTGGCAAAGCTCGGTACATATTTTGGGAGCAAAGGAGGTAATCATTATTTTGATAATTTAATCTTACTAGTAAATAACATATCCTATCCTATCATATCCTATCCCATAACTCGGAGGTCGTAGGGGCACCACAGATGATCGTTTAACCAACATACTCCATCTTTCCCTGTCCTCAGCAACCCTGATTGTTTCGCTCAGTGTCAAGCCAGTCCAGTCTCGAATGTTGTCATCCCACCTCTTTTTCGGTCTCCCTCTTCTTCTACCTCATTGCACTGTGCCTTGCAGGATGGTCTTTGCAAGACCTGATGATCTGGTGACGTGGCCATACCATCGGAGTTTCCGTTTTTTCACCACTGTGAGCAGGTCATCGTGTTGTCCAATGGCTTGTCTGTCGGACTTCGTTTGTTGGTAATGTTCTGGGTATAGGAAATGCCCAGAAGTCTTCTGAAGCACCTCATCTCCATGCTTTGTATTCTTCGTTGGAGATCTGCTGTGAGGGTCCATGTTTCGCAAGCATATAGGAAGATGGAGATGACAAGGGAGCGCAGCAGCCTTACCTTGTAATGTAGACTGATGGTCCTGTCTTTCCAAATTGGCTTCAACCTCGCCAGGGCAGCAGTTGTATGTGTGATCCTGGAGAGGACTTCCTGTAGGGACCCATTGTCTGATACAATGGCTCCTAAATATTTAAAGCTATGCACTGTGTTGAAGGATTGGCCTTGGACTTTGATGTCAGTGTTGGTGCCATGGGTGTTGTTGGTCATCATTTTGGTCTTCTCTGCACTTATTTCCATTCAATAGGCTCTGGAGGTGGTGTCAAGCCTCTGTACCAGCCGTTCAAGTTCTTGTTCCGCAAAACGAAGGTTGGAGATTGCTCTTCCCCTACGCTGACTGTGTCTTCGTGGTCTGCAAGGGCATCTGACATGATGCGCTCTAGGAAGATGGTGAAGAGTGTTGGACAGAGTAGGCATCACTGACGCACACCGATTGTTGTTCTGAATCAGTTTCCGATGGCGCTGTTGTGGAGGACTGCACTGGCAGCCTTGTCATACAGGCTTTTGATGACTTAAAATTTTAGGGCTGATGTTGTACACTCTCATGGTTGCCCACAGAGCTGCATGCCAGACTCGGTCAAACGCCTTTTTGATGTCTACGAACACATGATATAGATGTTGGTGCTGTAGATATTTCTCACAGATTATTCTGAGGTTGGAAATCTGTTCAGTGGTACTTCGCGCTGCCCTAAATCCTGCTTGCTCTTCGGCTATGATTTGTTCAGCTTGGGGTTTCAACCTGTTGAGTATTATATTTCAGGAGGACCTTGCTGGGATGGCTGATTTTAGCTGATGGTGCGGTAATTTTCACATTCCTGAAAATTACCTTTTTTGGGAAGATGACAAGCGACTGGGTCCATGGTGTAGGCCACTCCCCACTCTGCCACATCTTGTTACACATAATGGTGAGTGCGTTGATCATCGCTTCTCCTCCTGCTTGAAGCAGTTCCGTGGGTATGTTGTCCACTCCCGCTGACTTCCCCTTCTTCAGCGATTGCACTGCTGCCTCAACTTCTTCTCGGAGAATTGGGAGGATTTCTTCTTCTTCTCTGTTCTCTGGACATGCTAGAACTGATGGGTCTCCGTTTGGTTTGTGGTTGTAAAGGTCAGAGCAGTACTCTGTCCATCTGTCCAAGACTTCTTGTTCTTCTGTAAGGCATAAGCCATTTGCTTTGGATCGTGGAGACCTTGGGCTGTTTAACACTTGTCAGCGGCTTCACAGTCTGGTAGGCCTTCTTGCTGTTGTTCTTATTCAGACTGTTATATATTTCCTGGCATTGAGCTTCTATCCAGTTCTTCTTTGCTGTGCGCATGCCTTTTCGGATGTCATTGTTGATTTTTCGGTAGGCATCAGCTCCCTGTCAGGTGTTCCTTTTCTTTGTCATCTCTCTTCGTTTATCACACAGGTCCAAAAGTTCAGGTGTGATCCACAGCTTTTTCTTTGACCGGTGCTTTCCAAGGATCTCCGTGGCGGCATCTGTCACAGCTAAGTTCAAGGTGGTGGTCATGGTGTTGACATCTACTTCACCAGCTCTTAAAATGAGCAGTGGTGCAAATTTCCCTCCAATTGTGGCCTGAAATATTTCTGTTACCTCCGGGTCTTGGAGTTTGTCCAGGTCGAACTTCATTCTAGTGCACTTTGCTGTGTTTACTCTCTTCAAGTGAAGCCGGAAAGACATCATCACAAGATTGTGGTCACTTCCGATGTCTGCTCCTGGAAAGTGCGTGTCCTGCCAATGTTGATGCTTGATCTGAAGCGTTTCTTGACCATCGTTAACATTTACCGAGTAAGTCCCTTTAATAGAATTTTGGAAACCCTCCTCCAACAACTAACTGATCCGCCCCTGTACTACATCATCATGTTGATAAAATCAATAACCCCCGTTGGGTGCCGGGGTTTTCTGTATAAATAGTATCCCCTCTTTGTGGAAATTTAGTGCTTTAAATTACATGTACCACGGTTTCTGTCATTCTCATTTGTTCCTTCTCGTTCCTATTCTGTTCTATCAATCTACTATCTTCTTTGCTCTGTAATTCTAATTTGTTCTTTCTCGTTTCTATTCTGTTCTATTAATCTACTATCTTCTTCGCTAGTCTAGTCACCTACATTTTTTTAAAACTTTCCCAAAACTCATCATTTGTTTCCTCCTTTGTCTGTTTGCTCAGCTTGGGGATATTGGACGCTTTTTGCCAAATGGTCACTATGGCTTTTTATAGTATTAATATTTAGAAATGTAGATATTTTATGTTTGTGCTTTTTTAAAACTATTTTATAATGATGTTATTTATTTATTTTTTTTTGGTAAACGAGGGTTCAATAAATTCGGCGTCCCCTGCATGGGACGCCTTTATTGTACTTTTACCGGCTTGTGGAGTGCCTTCAGTGTTACCATTAGGGTTGTTTCAGCAGATCTTTGTGTACGGATCAGCGGTGAGCCCTCTTTCAACCAAGTTGTGGTACTGATTCGGCTGTCTGGACTCTATAAACAATGACTAACTAACTAAATAACATCAATACTAGAGTTCCAAGCATATCAAGTCGACAAATAGAAGCTCAGTTGTTTCTAATATGGAAATAAAACTAAAAAGTATGTGGTTATGAGAACTAATTTGAACAATGTGTGTGATATTGTTGACCAATCTTTCTCCAATAATAAATGTTCATTCACCTCGGTACGCGGTACCAGTCCTGTCACATTATTCCTAATCTTTGAAGTAGTTATGACTGAATCGAAAAAAAAATCCATGGACTATGTGTGCGTGTGTGTGTGCGTGTGTGTGTGTGTGTGTGAGAGAGAGAGAGAGAAAGAGAGAGAGAGAGAGAGAGAGAGAGAGAGAGGTGTGGCGAGTTCTCGTACCTGAGCATCTAGTATACTGTAAGCCTATACTTTGTTTGCAAGTGTTTTGGCATTTGTTTTTGGCGACTGTCCCTTTCAAAGACTATACATATTTGGCATATGGGTGGCACTGTCTTATCGCTAAAGCCCAAGCTATGCGCTATGAAAGTTATGAATTATTTCATAAACCAGGCACCCCCGTGGAGGTGCCGGGGGTTTCAGTATAAAAAGTATCTCCACTTTCTGAAAATTTAGTGCTTTAAATTCCCAATGTCGCTGTCTTTCTCCTTTGTTCTTTCTCATTCCTACTCTGTTCTATTAATCTACTATACTGTCTTCTTCTTCGCTAGACAAGTAACCTACCTTTTTTCTTGAAAACTCTTCCGGGAGGAAACTCCTCATTTGTGCGTGAGGTCTGTTGGATCAGCTTGGAAATATTGGACGCTTTCTGCCAGGTGGTCACTGGGGCTTCCTATAGTGTTAGTAAGCCTATGTGGCAATGTAGGCACTTCATACGTATGTGTTTTGTTGATATTTTATAATGAGTACCTTCAGTTTTGCCACTAGGGTTGTTTCGGCTTTTTTTTATGTTGATCAGAGGCGAGTCCTCTTTAGCGAAGTTGTGGTCTTGATTTTGTGGTCCTGATTTGGCTATACCGGTCCTGGTTTGGCTCGGAAGAGACCGCTGGACCTAAAGCAATAATCATGTAATGTAATGTAATAAACCAGGCTTTCAGTATGGTCTCTGTATATCAGTTAACTGCATTCTATTTTGACCATGGGAGTTATACGAACATTGTACATTGACCAAACACTTGGACAGTAAGCTTACAATTGCATAATGCTTCGTATCACTTCTCATGCAGTGCTACTTGAACGTGTTTGATCTACACAATATTTGATCTATCCAACGTGAAAGGATTTTAGACTAGGTAATATTTCTCACTCACTCACTCTCTCTCTCTCTCTCTCTCTCTCTTTCTCTCTCTCCTAACTATGTGTGTGTGGTGTGTGTGTGCGTGTTTAAACGCCGTTTTTTTTTAAAATCAGTTTATAGTCCCCTCTCTTCCCGTTAAGGATTTTCAGAGAGGAGACTTATGATTTCTTTTAAAACACTCTTTATATACCTACGTTATATTTACGTCAAGACAGTGTTCCGTTTGGATTAGGGCTGTGTTAGTCTTAGGGTTAGGTTAAGGGTTAGGGTTAGGTTAAGGGTTAGAGTTAGGGTTTGGGTTAGGTTTAGCTTACAAGAAATGTACACAATTTTTAAAAAATGTCAAAATAACATGAAAGTCATAATAACGGCGTTTTTTATGAACGTCTGTGTGTACGTAGGCGCGCGCGAGCGCGCATCGTTTTAGGTTGCTCGCTATGCCAATGAGGAATAGAAATAAAGTGCTTGCTTCTTTTAATAAAAGCTTGTTGGTATTAAAACATTATCTTGTCACATTTTATTATTGTGTAGTCCTATATGTACGCCACACATGCCAATATAACCCTTGATCCACAACCATGGATCACCAACCGAGTTTTGCTTTGTCCATCTTCGCTGTGGTAGTGTTTTCTAGAAATTATAGTTTATAAAAATATACAAACTACCTATGCAACTAAACAAGGGCGTGTGATTAAGATATACAGATCAACTGATTATCCACATAACTTAGTAATTAAATATGAATATAAACAGGGATGTGCGATGTCATATATGCACTTAGTCTAAAACATTAATATTATCGTTAGACGAGTTTTCATAAGAAGTAAAGGCACACATTTTATTACCTCCAAGGCAGATTTAGTTAATCTTGGCACTTTAATGCAAATCTTAAATCTACTTGTTATTAAGTGTCCACAGATTCCAGTACATTGTCAAATTAAAAGATAATGTCTTTATATAATTATATATAAAATTATATATATAATTATATATATATATATATATATATATATATATATATATATATATATATATATATATATATATATATATATAAGATTAGATTAGATTAGATTAGATAGATAGATAGATAGATAGATAGATAGATAGATAGATAGATAGATAGATAGATAGATAGATAGATAGATAGATAGATAGATAGATAGATAGATAGATAGATAGATAGATAGATAGATAGATAGATAGATAGATAGATAGATAGATAGATAGATAGATAGATAGATAGATAGATAGATAGATAGATAGATTTTTAATGCTTATTCCAGCTCAAGAGATGCTTAAGGCGCTGGCCGATACAGGATGTAACTCAAGCCGTCGGAGGTGCCAACCTGCAGCCGTCTGGCGCATTGGTTGACGCCAAGCTGGGCGACCGGGGATGGGGGAATAATGGACCTCGTGCTTGCTGGGTATATGTAGCCGGCACTCGCCCGTCTAGAACATGAACGTCACAATGTGTAAAGTCCGTGCGTGGAATGCGTACATGTATAGATTAGACATTGGTTTATACTCTCTTTCGAAGGAGGAGTAGGGGCACAGTTTCTCAGGGCCATATTTTTATTTTTTGACATTTAATCCAGGCCGTCAAAGGGCTTCCAACCGCTGTCTGTACAGGCTTCAATGTTATGGCTTGATATTCAATACTTTAGTTGTTTTGCGTTTTGATTACACTGCTGAGCCAACTGTGCCTCGTGTTCATTCAATGTTTTTCGGGGCCTCGGATCACTCTCTGCACGAGCTTTAATGTTATCTCTAGACATTCCTTGTTATGCCGTTGCGTTCACCACTGAGCCTGTTCTAGATTTTTTTTTTTGCGCTAAGCTACACACATTTCATTGTAAGACCACCCGGACTACAAAATCCTGATAGCCTATATAACCAAGCATATGTTCTTAATTTGTTCCGTTTCCTGCACAGACGGTTCAAGCGTTTGAAGAAAGGTTTTACTTAACACGAATTGAAACTGTCTTAGCTGTTCGTCATTTTTTTTTGTGACAGAGTAAACGAACCGTTTCTACTTTTAACACTTGTTCGTAAATTATAAACTAATTAGTAAACGTTTTTCATCCTCTTGAAATGAAAGCGATCAGCAAAAGTATTATTTTCAAAACTGGGTGTTTTAAAAGTTGCTATAAATACTAGCTTTTTTGTAAATTTCAAAACCACAAAAGAATATTAGATATTTTGGACTTCGACAAATCTTAACATTAGTACAACAAATCACTTACTCGAGTACTCTCAGAAGCTGCTATTTATAACCATAATTTAGAGCAGCAACAACAACAGCAACAAAAAGATTCAATTGCAGATTTTTGGAACAACAAGAACAAGAGAACATCAAAATGGTGTTTCTCGGAAATCGCGCTCAGATTGTGGCAGTTCTTCTTTTGACTATTTCCACGCGGCTGGTTTTAAGCCAAGAGTCGTCGTCTTCATTGATGAGCAGAAAGAAGAGGGCCGACGATGGAAATCCTTTAGAGGCAGTGGTGGCTCATCTGTCCCAGAAGGTCTCTATGCTAACAGCTCAAATGGCAGAAATGCAGTTAAAAAACAGTGAGTATTTTTTGTTTGCTTTTTTTTGAGGTTTTGTTTGTTTATATATTTATGTTTATTTCTTTGTTTGCACAAACATTTATTCATAGTTGTTTTTGTTGTTGCTGCTTTTAGTTCAAAGTTAATTAAGTGTTTGTGTGTGAGAGCACGCGAGGGCAAATGTGTGTGTGTGTGGGTGTGTGTGTGTGTGTGAGAGTGTGTGTGTGTAAGCTGGAGCATGTGTGCCTGTGTGTACGAGTCTGTCCATCTGTTTGAGTGTTGAATGTGTGCGTGCATTTTTAGTTTATTTTACATTTTTTTCCCCAAGGATCTACCCTGATCAACTAAGTAAACCCAATGTTTGTTAGCCAAAACTTTCCTAGATCAAGGGAAGTTACCCGTTTCAAGAGCAGCCAAAACTTTCCTAACCAGTACTTTTTGCCAAAAACAACCAAAAGAAACAAGTCAAGATGGCTGCTCTTGAAACGGGTAACTTCCCTTGATCTATCCTAACCAGTGCTAAACATTTATCGAAAAATAAGCAGTGACGACCTATTTTTTAAAATTTTTTCTTCTGTATTTATTTATTTTTGTGTTTGTTTAACTGTATTTTTTCTTTGCGGCAACTCTAGGCAAGACGGTGGCTTTCTACGCATGGAGCACGGTTCAGCCACTTCAAGCCACGGCAGGGGGGTCCTTGATCTTCAATCATGCCAGTACCAACATCGGAAACGCTTACGACATTCAGTCCGGCTACTTCACTGTCCCCTATACTGGTGTGTACTGCTTCCATGTGAGTATGATTATGTAAACACATCAAGGGATAATTATTTTAATGTCTTATTAATCTGCTCAAACGTTTACACTGGATGGTATAATCACACAAGCGCGACCAACGAAACCCAATGCGTTGCTGTGGGTTAGACAGGAGAACCATTTACGTGACTGTAGTCTGAAGTGACGCTGAAGGACAACATTAAGGGCCCCTCTGACAGATAAGTCCTATACCGTTATTAGAGGTCCCAGTAAAGTTTCAAGCTGCTTACACGCCCATCGGAGAGCTTTCATGTCTTATAAGGGCACACTTGTTTTGATTTCTATCAATATTAAAATCGTACTTTTGAAAGGTGTTTGTTTTTGTTTTTAATCTTATCTTTCCCAGTGCAGAAACACTCCCTGTGAAGATTCTGTGAAGCTGAAAGATGTGTAAAAATGTTACACGGCAATGGTCGATTCAGATCCGATGCTTGAATCCTGTGTAACTCGATTCATTATTCACGCAACCCGTTCATTGAGCAACAAGGCATTAGTCGTTGTTATAAAGTTTTTCAACTTTATTCAGCAAACAGCATCAACATCTGCACACTCAATCTCTTTCCAAGAGAAAAAAACAACAACATTTCTTTCCGCGCTGCTTATTTAAAGTCTAACAAGAAACGACAAAAATACAGAACGGTCCAGAATGACGCAATCAACCAATCAAAATAAAACTCCTTATTGGAGTCTTAGGCTTACGTCATAGAACATTCTACAGATTTCGAGAATATAGATATCTGTAACTAGATAACTTTAAATCTTCGATCAATAAACATTATATAAGTAAGACCCTTCCAGCAAAATAATGAAAACCACACGCTATAATTGTAGGCCTTGTGCCTAAACATAATAATTTTTGGAAATTAAAGTACGCGTCTCAATCGTAACAAAAGGGTCTTCCACTTTTAGCTAAGAGGAGGATACCAGCATCATTTGTTGCACGGCTATCGAGGATGTGTTCATTCATAACCTCTATAATTATTGTTTTCTCTGAATTTCAGGCCACCTTCATGACGCACGATATGAATCGGTACACACACGCTTCTCTGTACGTTGATAATACGAAACTGTCCGAAGCCATTTCTCACCAAAGCAACACCTATGACCACGTCAGCTTCAGCGTCGTTGCCCACGTCAATGCTGGACAGCGAGTCCACCTGGTGAACATCGATAACACGTCCAGCGAATATTATGACGCAGCCGAAGCGCCATACACAACGTTCGGCGGCTTTTTGGTTCGTGCAGACTGAATTTGAACTTAACGATATTTTTGGTCGCCGAATTAATTTTTTGACAAATGTCCCGTACGCGTTGTTTTTGTTTTATTTCGCGCTGAGTAAACTTTGAGTTTGTGAACTTTCAGACTCCATTGTTTTCCTTAAGTTTATCATTTCCCAGCTAGAATTCTGGGTCATCAACTCCCAGGTCTTTGCGCATGTAACTTTGAAACGTTACAAAGAGAAACAGATCTTTATTCACGCTTATAGTTGTGCTTATTCTTCTGACAAGCTGTCCTAGAATAACCGTAAGTTACATGAAATTAACACTATAATTAGAAGCATAACATTATAAATAAAATCAATATAGGACTATCTAAATTCAAGAATTCGCTCTAAGTTTCATACTCATAGCCATCATCAGATAAAACAAAATAGTACTCTTGCAAGGATCATGTCAAATGTTTAGAAAGCGTTTTCACCGATGATATAGCCAGTTCCCTACTATAATAATAATGTGTAGATAAAGAGAACATCTGAGAAGCCATGATTTATAAGAAAGTGCTTGCCCATTTGTTTTAAATTTCCAAATAATTTTGTTTTAAACGTAAGCATTTTTGCATTTAAAATACATTGTTTCTTTCATGGAAGAATATGAAATTGTTTAATACAATGCATACATTTAAAGAGGCAATGTTTATGAGTGAGTTTGTCTTTCTCTTGTACTTTTCCTTCATTAGTCCTTGTCTTCTCATTGTTCTTCTTCATCTTCATCTTTCCTTCCTCGCCGGATTAAGTTCTGTTTTTGTTGGGGTTTCATCTCTCTCTCTCTCTCTGTCTCTCTCTCTCTCTCTCTCTCTCTCTCTGTCTCTCTCTCTCTCTGTCTGTCTGTCTCTCTCTCTGTCTCTCTGTCTCTCTGTCTCTCTCTCTTTCTTTCTTTCTTTCTTCTTATTTCTTTCCATCTCTCTTTCTTTCATCATTTCCTTCTTGCTTTTTTACCTTCCATCTTCATCTCTTCCCTTCCTTCTTTCTATTGTAAGTTAACTGGGTCACCTGCAGCTGTCTACTAACACGCAATTACTTAAACGCCTTTAATTCAGCATTTCCTAAGCGAACACGAGGAAGGTGGTACTCAGACCGTCACTCACACCGTCTGATATTTCATTTCCTTTTAGGACATACATAATCAATCACACGCCCTACAAGGCCCTACACTGCACGCTTTATATTTTCTCCTTTGTTTCATTTCTTTCTTTTTCTTAGCGTCGATCAGGTCGGGTCGCTGTAGTATGATATACTTTTCTTAGTGAAAAGAGTCACTGGGACCCCAATTCACATGAACATTACTTGTGCACCTATGAAATACTCCAATGTCACAGTTGCGACATTATATTGCACGTAAAATGGTATGCGTAATTTATATTTTCTGGAAACGTTTAGTCGTGGCTGGAAGGGTAAGCTTTAGGGACCTGTTTTCTCTCAATACCAGCTTCATGAGGGCGTTGCTGTTATGTTGGAAGGTAATATTGTATTCCACGGCAAAATATTTTACCGCCAACCAACCACTGTCTTACTGTCAATGTTTGAGACCCTAGGTTTCAGAGAATTTTTATTTAGTTTTGATAAACAAAAACAACCACAGCAACAAAAACCACAGCATCAACAGAATATCGGAGACTACTGACGTAAACCTAGACTTGATATATCTCTAACATTCAGCATCCACAAAAGTCCTGACTTTATAATAATAATAATAATAATAATAATAATAATAATAATAATAATAATAATAATAATAATAATAATAATACCGGATGCGGTACGCGCCTTATTACTAAATCAGACTCAAAGCGCGGCGATATGTAACCAACATACATATTCACATAATAAATACGCACCTATATAGATCTACACAACAAACACACATTCATCACTCATACATTTTACATTATCTTAGTAAGTTAGTTAGTTCATCATTGCTTACAGGGTCCAGTTATCTATTAGCATAAATTGTAACTTAAAGTTATATAGATATAGATCTACAATGTGCTTCTGCACATGAACAAAAATGGGGTAAGCTTACTCGTGAGCGGGACACGTTTGGAGCTGAAGGAGGTTTCTAAAGAAGCCAAGGAGCTGGCCACGGAATTTCGCAACGTCGCCGTCATTGAGGACAAACACTTCAACTACTGAGGACTCGTCAAAGACTCTGCAGTCCACTTGATGTGAAAGACATCTTCGGAGACTTCTTCGAGGGCGAGCTCTTCAACGTGATCTACAAGCAGTGGGTGGATTTCAGAAGGTTTAGTCCCAGGTACTTCATTTTTACCCCTATTTCTGACAATTCCGAAAATGACATCCCCCTTCCTCTCTGGCTTCGCTTTCAGCTTCAAAGATCTAGTGGCAGTGTCCGTTATGACGTAGAATATTCCACGCCTGGGACTGTTCTGAGAAACATGGCGTCATCATGCTGTCACCGCATTTCTCAACGGAGAAAACTCCCCGCAGGCAGCCTAACATGAGCAGATCGGCTTAGACATAGAAATTAAAAGAAACAAAACAGAATAAAAAAGAATCGTTGCCACGTCGATTTCCGTTTTAAGTATTGTATTTATGGATTGATTTAATCTGTTTTAATTTATTTTATATTAATTGGTGTCACGTAGCCCTTTCAGAAACGGTGGAGCTGAAACTTCAAATCAAGGGACAGAAACGCGTAACGTTGTACCATTAACAATCAGCGTCCGATTTATAGTTACTCCCCTTTTATCAATGTTGCTTTATGAAACGGAGGCACCGAATTCAATTGTTAAAAAAAAAATTATATATATTTTAAAAAAAAATATATTATTATTATTATTATTATTATTATTATTATTATTGTTATTATTATTATTATTATTATTATTATTATTATTATTATTATTATGATTGCAGTCAAATATTCATACACTAACTTACACTTGCTGTACATTAGTTATTCAGTTTGCAGGGAAAATGTAAATTCAGCGCTGCCTTATTCAGTACATCCAAATAATTACAAGTTGTTTTTATTCTCAAGATCACCCAATTCAATCTAGCGAATCATTCTTCAAATTCACAGAGTGTATTGCTCTACTTGAAAAAAAAAAGAAAAAAGATTAAGCCCCAAAATAACTTATTTCTTGATTCTTGCAGTGGCCATCTCCCTGCATGTCAGTCACCCCGTAACTTGTCTTGATTAGCACAAGAACTGAACAATCAGCAGGTCACGGCGGGCTCGTTAACGAGTCAGTCATGTTTACCTCGTCTCCTTGTCCTCTTCTTCTTAAGATTTTTATTTTCCTTGTGCTCGATCGTCATCATCTTCTTCTTCTTCTTCTTCTTCTTCTTCTTCTTCTTCTTCTTCTTCTTCTTCTTCTTCTTCTTCTTCTTCTTCTTCGTATTCTTCGTATTCTTTTTCTTCGTATTCTTCGTATTCTTCTTCTTCGTATTCTTCTTTTTCTTTGCCGGTGTTGCAGCTGTTCTTGTTTTGTGTTGTTGTTGTTGTTGTTGTTGTTGTTGTTGTTGTTGTTGTTGTTGTTGTTCTTCTTCTTCTTCTTCTTCTCCTTTTTCTTCTTCTTGCAAACCACCACCCCCAACATCACCTCCACCAACACTATCATCATCATCATCATCATCATCATCATCATCATCATCATCATCATCATCATCATCATCATCATCATCATCATCATCACCATCATCATCATCATCATCATCATCACCTCCCCCGTTGGGGTGCCGGGGGTTTCAGTATAAATAGTATCCCCACTTTCTGGAAATTTAGTGCTTTAAATTCCCACTGTCGCTGTCTTTCTCATTTGCTCTTTCTCATTCCTGCTCTGTTCTATCAATCTGCTATACTATCTTCTTCTTCGCTAGACCAGTCATTTACCTTTTTTCTTGAAAAATCTTCCTGGACAAAACTCCTTATTTGTGTATGAGATATGTTGGATCAGCTTGGGAATATTGGACGCTTTCTGCCAGGTGGTCACTATGGCTTCCTATGATGTTATTATTTAGCCATGTAGGCATTTTATATGTATGTGTTTTGTTGATAATTTATAATAATGTTTGTATTCTATTTTGTTTTTGTAAACAGGGGTTCGATAAATTAGAGTACAGCCTCAGCGTCCCCTGCGTGGGATGTCTTTATTGTAAAGTGACTGGCTGGTGGAGAGCTTTCAGTTTTACCACTAGGGTTGTTTCAGCAGATCTTTTATGCGGATCAGGGGTTGTCTGGTCCTGATTTGGCTCAGAAGAGTTCGCTGGACCTAAAGCAATAATCATGTAATGTAATGTAATGTAATCATGTAATGTCATCACCACCACCACCACCATCATCATCATCATCATCATCATCATCATCATCATCATCATCATCATCATCATCTTCATCTTCATCTTCATCTTCTTCTTCTTCTTCTTCTCTTCTTCTTCTTTCTCTTCTCAAAAGTCAAGTTTCATGTTAACATTTCCTGGTATAAAACGTGGGACAATAAATGGTCTGGTAATTTGTATAATGTATCTTGTATAATATTTCTTCTTGTCTCAGTCGATAATGGTCACAGTTAGTATAGCCGGACAGTGTGGACACACAGCAATCTATCCCCTACCTTATCTGAGACTAATTCACCCATCAAACTTGCCTAAGAAAAAACCAACAAACAGCTACTAAACGTACACATGCTGCTATTTTGGTGTTGAGATTACTTTTCTTTCAATCTTTCGGTACAGTCTAAGTCAGCAGACTGTTCTTGGTCAGCAGTCTTCATGTACAAAATCGATCGACAATTTTTGGCTTTTCCGAAGATCTGTTCTTACACTAAAAAAAATGCTCTTACTGTTCCAAATGTTTTCTTTTCTTCATCATTTCAGCTTTTAATGCAATTTGGATATAGACACAATGTAAAGAAGACGATGTGATTTGGACAAATTTAATGTATTACTATGTATTATTTAATCCCCAAATCAAAATGTTGGGGAATAAACATCAAATTTATTTAAGTGTAGTTTAACACTCTCTTTCTCTCTCTCTCTCTCACACACACACACACACACACTCACTCTCTCTCCTTTAAATAAGTTTGTGTATATGTATATATGCGTGCGTGAGTGCGTGCGAGCATATCGCATGCGTGTGTGTACATGAGTGTGTTTGTGTGTGCACATATCTTGATTGTAGTGTTACGTTATGTTGTGTTTAGTTATAGATATTTTGTTATACTAATTGGTATAACTACTAGCCCCAAGAGCAAGATGTAAAAACAGCACACCTCGTGCTTACTCTTTTACCCTTGCTAAATAAAATTGTTATCTTATCTTATTTTTATCTTATCTTATCTCTTTGCGTAATACAAAAGCATAGGCATCCACATCCAATGACATGTAGGTCTCTCTCTCTCTCTCTCTCTCTCTCTCTCTCTCTCTCTCTCTCTCTCTCTCTCTCTCTCTCTCTCTCTCCTCTCTCTCCCTACCTACCTATCTATCCATCCATCCATCCATCTATCTATCTAGGCCCCCTTGGAAAGCAGCGCTAATGAGTGCTAAACAGCCCTGTAGTCTTTTAGCCGTATAATCAAGTGGACGTGATAATCATTGATTATAGCTAGACGTAAGTAATTAGAAGGGTCAGTACGAGAGGTAGGTTAATAGCGTACTGGACTCCTACTGAAAGTACTGTGAGCAAAAAGCTGCGATATTATTATTATTATTATTATTATTATTATTATTATTATTATTATTATTATTATTATTATTATTATTATTATTAATATTATTATTATTATTATTATTATTATATTATTATTATTATTATATGAGACATCAGCTGTATTGTATTCTTGGCGGTCACAGCTGCTCTCTATGAATAATTATACTCTTTGTGCATGCTTGCATTTTTGGACACGAAGAAATTTTACATAATACACAAGTATTAAGGTATATTTTAAATATGTACATTCCTAAGGTAAAATAGATTAGATCATAATTACAATGGGAAGAGAGAGAGAGAGAGGGAGAGAGAGATAGAGGGAGAGGGAGAGAGAGAGAGAGAGAGAGAGAGAGAGAGAGAGAGAGAGAGAGAGAGAGAGAGAGAGAGAGAGAGAGAGAGAGAGAGAGCGCAGCTGACGCTATGGACCAGGATAGTCTGCGCAAGGAAAGTAACAAAAGTCGTCGTGGTGCGATATGTAAGCTACAGTGACAATCAGTGGCATCGACAGGCACAAAAATTAGCAGTGACAGACAGATTGAGGCCTGGACAAGGAAGGGAGATAACAGAGACAAACCGACAGCGACAGGCAGGCATGAAGGACTTCGACAAGGAAGGGAGATGAAACTCTTGGGTATCAGAGACTGCAGGGGACCTGTCTACACCCTAATTTCAAGACTACTGTAGACCTGATAGACCTCTGGCACTCAGAACGCAGAGGTAGAAGAGAACATTTGTAAAGATCTCACGATTCCTCTCTTTTCCCTACGGCGAACTGTCTAGGAGAAATGAGTCTTAATAATATCCTCTGGGTACGGTCCTTCGCTTCACATTACCCTACCAATTAGTGCAGCGCCTCTAAGTTCAGTTCTAGCATAACCTTAGTACGTACCATAAGTATTCATTTAATCGACTGCATCAAAATCGTATATACATGTATATATATATATATATATATATATATATATATATATATATATATATATATATATATATATATATATATATATATATATATATATATATATATATATATATATATATATATATATATATATATATATATATATATATATATATATATATAACAACATTACAGTTGTTTTACACATTACATTACATTATTGCTTTAGGTCCAGCGGACTCTTCCGAGCCAAATCAGGACCGGACAACCCCTGATCCGCATAAAAGATCTGCTGAAACAACCCCAGTGGTAAAACTGAAAGCTCTCCACCAGCCAGGCATTTACAATAAAGACATCCCACGCAGGGAACGCTGACACTGTACTCTAATTTATCGAACCCCCGTTTACAAAAACAAAATAGAATACAAACATCATTATAAATTATCAACAAACACATACATATAAAATGCATACATTGCTAAATATTAACATCATAGGAAGC
The DNA here is from genome assembly GCA_036898135.1 of Oncomelania hupensis. NCBI lineage: Eukaryota > Metazoa > Mollusca > Gastropoda > Littorinimorpha > Pomatiopsidae > Oncomelania > Oncomelania hupensis. The sequence continues at coordinate 101,817,506 of CM072512.1, read as the reverse complement.
CATAATGACCACCTGGCAGAAAGCGTCCAATATTCCCAAGCTGATCCAACAGACCTCATACACAAATAAGGAGTCTTGTCCCGGAAGAGTTTTCAAGAAAAAAGGTAGGTGACTGGTCTAGCGAAGAAGAAGATAGTATAGTAGATTGATAGAACAGAGCAGGAATGAAAAAGAGCAAATGAGAAAGACAGCGACAGTGGGAATTTAAAGCACTAAATTTCCAGAAAGTGGGGATACTATTTATACTGAAATCCCCGGCACCCCTACGGAGGGTGTTGTTTTACACACACACAGACACACACACACACAACACACATACAGAGAGAGAGAGAGAGAGAGAGAGAGAGAGAGAGAGAGAGAGAGAGAGAGAGAGAGAGAGTTTTAGGTAATAAGCAAGCATCAAGGAAAGTTCTTAAATCTTTGCAACACTGATAAAGAGCGGAGAGCTTATAAAAACTCTCCCCTGAACGTTTTGGTTCCTATAGTAAATTTACCCAGTTATAATCCTTCAAAAGAGTTTAATTAGTAAAGCCATACTCAGTAGTCTGTATATTAGATAAGACAGCTAGAAAACATGTTGGCCAAACAAGTCAATAATGCAAAAACTTTGGAAAGGACCTGATTGTAACTAAGCCCCTCCTAAACTGTCAATTTTCCAATATTAAATACTTATTCACTATAATTATGATCAAACAGTACTTTCTCTTCTCTTTGATACTTGCATTCTTAAAAACCAACAACCTGGGATTCTGCAAATATACAGAAAGTAGACAACGGTAGAAAGATTCCATTTACTGGTAAAGAAACTTCGCTCAAGCCGTCGGAGAAGTAAACATTCTGCTGTGCATAATCGAGTCCCACGTTCCTTCATCGTCGGTTATCCAAACTTCCATTACACGTTTCAAGGTAACCGTTGTCGGATGAGTGTTTCCAGGTCAGCACATGCCTATATACTATAGACGACTACAAGTTATGAAGAGGGCAGAAGTAGTCCCATCCCGTGTTATGAACAGATGTGCCATAGTAAATTAGATGCCAAACCATTCAGTGAAAACAACGAAAAGGTAGGCCTATACATCCAGTTCTGGCGTCTTGAACTAACATATTTCTAAGTGAAACAGTAAGAATGCTTATTAAATATAACCAGGAAATCATGATGATCCTTCGGATGAGGTCTAGTCTGTGCACGCACGCATTCCACCGCATGGACTTTAAAGATCCTGACGCTCCTGTCCTAGACGGGTGAGTGCCGGCTACACAAATACACCCAGCACGCACTAGGTCCCTTCTCGCCATCCATGGTCACCCCGGATTGTGCTCAGTCGTCTGGGCGTCAGACTGTGCGCGCGCTCAACGTTTGCAAGTGGGCGCCTCGGGCGGTTTGAGTTAGATCCTGTATCGGCCAACGCCTTGATCAGCTCCTGAGGTTGGAAAAGCGCTATGTAAAAATAATTAAATAAATGATTAAATTAAAGAAATTAAATTTATAATTGCATATAATAAAACTATCTCCCCATTTTTGCAGCGACTGCTTATAAATGATTGATTCCCCCATCCCCCTCTCCTCCTCCCTAAACTATATATAGGCCGTTTATATCTCTACTAATTCATCATACGTACAGCTAACAAAGATAACAGCTTTCAGACTAGGGAGGACCCGTATTTTGTCCGGGGACTGCTGTCTGGCGGGAAGTGAAAATGTGTGTAAGAGGGCATCAAAACGCTCCGGAGACTGCGTCTTGGGTCCATCGCCTATCATGTCAATAAAGTCAATTACAAAATGGTCAGGCGCCCAGACTAGTTTTCGGGCATCAGCATCAGCGTATGAAGGGTAGATGTCGAAATGTCCTATTTTTGCCCGCGTTGACTGCTCGTGGCTTGTTTACGGTGAGAAAAAATGTTTATACACCTCTACTTACGGTGACAGGTTTAAATAGAGGGGGAAAAAAGGCAGAAAAGTTCTATACTTTCTGTGACTTCTTCGTTTATGTTGTGAAAATGCCCTCGAAATGTCCGTTACTGGTTTATGTTGAGAAAATGTTCTCGCACTGCCCGTGACTTGCGCTCGTACTTTAAAAACCTTTTGCTGGTGGACTTAGTAACCCTAGAAGTCTTTCCTTGTGCCATTCATAGTTTTTTCTACATATAAGTGTATTTTGTACTAAATAAAAGTTAAAACAAAATTACCACGAGACACTGCGCTCCTACTCCTTCGGATGAGAGTATAAACCGAGGTTTAGTCTGTGCACGCACGCATTCCATAGCCTGGACTTTAAAGATCCTTACGCTCATGTCCTATGCGGGTGAGTACCGGCAACACAAATACGCCCAGTATTCACTAGGTCCCTTCTCCCAATACCCGGTCGTCCAGGATTGTTCTCAGTCGTCTGGGCGTCAGGCTATGCGCCCAAAGATTGCAGGTGGGCGCCTCGGGCGGCTTGATTTAGGTCCTGTATCGACCAGCGCCTTGAGCAGTTCTTCAGCAGGAAAAGCGCTATGTAACATTGATTAAATAGATCCCATTCTTTCGCCCCAAATCACGGCATTTGGCTAAAATATCCACTAGGATGTGAACCTAATTTGATTTCCTTGAAATAGTATTTCCTTTTGCTTATTAAACAGATGTAATTTAATTGCAAAAAGAAAACATTCAAAAGCTGTCCAAAATTAGTGCTAGGTTTGATTAATACAGCATCACAAATGACAACATTTCTTATGTCACAAAGCAAGGAAGAGAATGCTGAGCCGTGTGTTGACCGTTGAATGGAAGACGCGTAGTCTTGGCAATTGGGAGTCTTATCGAGATCTCCTCCAGCGTTTACGTTTACGTTTAATAAATTTAAAGTCCCCGACACATATGCATATAGGAGACTGTAATCAACAGTACATTGGTTTTGTATAGTGCGTATTCCAGCTGAACTGTTCGAGGCGCTGGCAACAGTGACAGGCCTATATTCAGCATGGATACAAAGCAACTTGCATAACAATTTATTTGCTGAAGTCAAGATCAGGCTCGCAAATAGCCCGAAGTCGCCGATGTATTATGATTTACTGCGTCTTCTTGGGTTAAGCGGCCACAATTAGTACGTTGATTCATTTGCTGCTGCTACAAGGTGGCGCATTATGTAACGCCAAGTAGCGGACCAATGCCGTTGATGTCATCCTTGCTTTCGCATCCAAAACATGATAATCATTAAGGTCTTATTATCCTATCCTATCCAATCCTTAACCCGTAACTCGAAGGTCGTAAGGGCACCGCATATGATCGTTTAACCAGCGTACTCCATTTTTTTCTGTCCTCAGCAACCCTCATGGCTTCGCTCAGTATCAAGACAGTCCATTCTCAAATGTTGTCCTCCCACCTCTTTTTCTGTCTCCTTCTTCTTCTGCATGCTTGCACTGTTCCTTGCAGGATGGTCTTTGCAAGGCTTATGCTCTGGTGATGTGGCCATACCATGGGAGTTTCCGTTTCTTCACCACTATGAGCATGTCATCGTGTTGTCCAATGGCGTGTGTGATGGTCTGTCGGATTTCGTTTTTGGTGATGTGCTGAGTATACTAAATGCCCAGAAGTCTTCTGTAGCACCTCATCTCCATGCTTTGTATTCTTCGTTGTAGATCTGCTGTAAGAGTCCATATTTCGTTAAAAAAAATGTCTTACTGATCTTTGTAATTCAAATTGAAAACCTCATCGTAGCGGTAACTGTTGTTAGTATTTTTTAAGTGTACTGAGAGAAGGATTGCCCTAAGAAAAATGGGACTGAGCTTAATCAAAAACGTTTTCATATTATTTGTGGCAATGGACACACTAAGTCAACGGATCATAAAGAAAACAATAAGGAATCAGAAAGGTGGCGGAAAAGGAGCCGGTTCGGGGGCGAGGGCATGGTGGGGGTGGAGTGGAGCAGGGATGGTAAATGGGGGGGGGGGATGAAGAAGTGGGGTGAACAGAGGAGAGACTAAGAAGAATCCTGATAAGTCAAACTTCGCAACAGTAACTTTTCATCCTTTAGAGGTGGCCGTTTATTTTTGGAAGCAATAGGATCATACGGCTCTCCGAGGAGTATCGATCCTCTATTGGGAAAAATGACCATCTTCCTCATACCTACCACCGCCCGTTTACCCCATTACCATGTCCTCCCCTACTCTTGTTATCTCTTCCGTTCTTTAACCTAAAACTCTTCATTCCACGTATTATTATTATTATTAGTAGTAGTAGTAGTAGTAGTAGTAGTAGTAGTAGTAGTAGTAGTAGTAGTAGTAGTAGTAGTAGTAGTTATTATACCTTTTCCTTCTCTCTCTCGATTCTTCTTTTTCTTCTTCTTCTTCTTCTTCTTCTTCTTCTTCTTCTTCTTCTTCTTCTTCTTCTTCTTCTTCTTCTTCTTCTTCTCTCTTTCTCTTTCTCATTCCTCCTTCTCTCTCTTTCTCCCTCCCCCACTTCCTCCTTCTCTCTCTCTTCTGCTTCTTCTCCTTCTTCTTCTTCTTCTCCTTCCCCTCCCTCCCTCTCTCTTGAAGCTTTCTCTCACTCACCTCTTTTAAGTCCTTTAGCCGCCTACCTATCTCTGTCAATCATCGAATCATTTAATTCCCCACCCTTCCCACTTACTGTTACATCTCTCACAGTCTCTCTAGACTATTCTTGGAATCTCCTATCCTCCTCGTCCTCGCCTTTCATCGTGTACACCACTATAGGCAGCAAAGTGGAGGAGGAGAAGGAATACTAATAAGAAAAAAATGGATGAAGAAGAAGAAGAACAAGAATAAGAAGAAGAAGAGAGAGAGAGAAGAAGGGGGGGGGGGGGGGATTGGATCTAACATTTTCCATTTTAATACATTGCATGTTTTAATAAATCTAGCTATACGCAACACATCCCAATCCATTTCCTTTCTCGTTTTCTATCAGTCTATTGGCCTTCTAAGGGCTGTCTCAGACTTGTTTTAACTGTTTGAATACCATCTCTTTTTAATATTCTTATCGATTTACCTCCCGTAGTATGCTTCCTTTAAGATAATCACGGTGCTGCTGGGAAGAAAAAAGAAGAAGAAGAAGCAGAAATAGAACAACAACAACAACACCAACAACAAGATGATGATGATGATGATGAACAACAAGATGATGATGATGGTGATGATGATGATGATGATGATAATGATGATGATGAAGGAGAAGAAGAAGAACAAGAAGAACAACAACAGCAACAATAACAAAATGATGATGATGATGATGATGATGATGATGATGATGATGATGATGATGATGATGATGATGATGATGAGGAGGAGGAGGAGGAGGAGGAGGACGAGGAGGAGGAGGAGATGGAGGAGGAAAATGAGGCCGCTACTCGAAAATTAAAAATTCGTTTTTTCCCATGCGTACATAATAAGGACTCCTTATTCAACAACAATTGAAATAAACGGAAATAATTAAAACAACATCCAGGCTGCAATTGGTAAGGAAACAGACTAGAAAGTAGACCCGATTCAGGCATTATTATTAGTGTCATGGCCTGATAGACTCGCGAGCTATACACCACTTCACATGGATTATAGACTCTCGTCAATACTCCAAACATTTTCAAGACCTCGCGGAAAAGGAATAAAACGAGTAGCTTTGGGTTGTGATGGGATACCTAAAACTGCTTGAAGAATGTACATCAAACCTGGCCGTCAGAGAAAAAAACTCCTTCAGCGGACAAGGACTCTCTTTATTTAAGACTCCTTAAAATGTCCTCCAACACATTTAAGGGACACCGACACTGTAAAGACTGTCTTTAATGTGGTTTAAGACGGAACAGAGAACAAGTAGAAGACGTTTAACCAAATAAGGGACTAGACAGTTTTACAAAACACTCTCATTTGTTCAGTCAGGGTATGTCTTCATTCATCTTCAAAACAACCCCCCCCCCCCCCAAAAAAAAACAAACAAAAAAAAAAAAAAAACGCACTGGGCTAGACATGCGGGGATTAAAATTTAGAGCTTGTCCCCTTTCAAACGGAAAACACCAATCACTTTCAGACACAAGGACCGAAAATGGAATCGCTTTCCCCTTTTTTCCTCCAGACTCTGGAAACACCATCACCGCCCTGAATCTCGTCTACTTTGAACTAACTGCGACTACACATCTAGTAAAATGCACACAAATACATGTTCATACCTGTCTAGCTGTTTTTCTCTCTCTCTTTTCTCTCTCTCTCTCTCTCTCTCTCTCTCTCCCTCCCTCTCTCTCTCTCTCTCTCTCTCTCTCTCTCTCTCTCTCTCTCTCTCTCTTACCATTTTAAGTCCATTTACCTTGTTTTAACCTGAGACAACTTAACCACCTCTTTTTAGACCGTCAGTTTCAGCCTACTTTTCAGCTTTGTCCCTCCCTCATCCCTCCCCCCCCCTACACCCATACACACATTTACCCAACTTCCCATTTGCAGCACCATCTTCTACAAGTTTTCATATATCGAGACCTTCAGAACATCATCATCGTCATCATCATCATCATCATCATCATCATCATCATCATCATCATCATCATCATCATCATCATCATCATCATCATCATCATCTTCTTCTTCTTCTTCTTCTTCTTCTTCTTCTTCTTCTTCTTCTTCTTCTTCTTCTTCTTCTTCTTCTTGCTGTAGACTACCGCCTTCATCTTTGTGAAGATTCTGCATACGGTAAGGGCGTTCAGCGTTATGAGAACAGTGTTAAAAGAATCATTTGCAGCTGAGATATACAGCTAATTTGACAGCTCATCTAGAAAGATCCCCCCGTGGGGGTGCCGGGGGTTTCAGTAGAAATAGTATCCCCACTTTCTGGAAATTTAGTGCTTTAATTTCCCACTGTCGCTGTCTTTCTCCTTTGTTCTTTCTCAGTTCTTCTCTGTTCTATCAATCTGCTATACTATCCTCTTCTTCGCTAGACCAATAACCCACCTTTTTTCTTGAAAACTCTTCCGGGACAAAACTCCTCATTTGTGTGTGGGGTCTGTTGGATCAGCTTTCTGCCAGGTGGTCATTCGGGCTTCCTATAAATGTTATGTTGTCTTTATTGTAAAATGACCGGCTGGTGGAGTGCCTTCAGTGTTACCACTAGGGTTGTTTCGGCAGATCTTTTATGCGGATCAGGGGCGAGTCCTCTTTCAGCGAAGTTGTGGTCTTGATTTTGTGGTCCTGATTCGCCTATACTGGTACTGATTTGGCTTGGAAAAGTCCGCTGGACCTAAAGCAATAATCATGTAATATAATGTAATGTAATCTAGAAAGATAGGGAAAGAGTGACTGATCAAACGGGAATGGTAGGGTATAGCATCAGTGGGTGAGTGTGAAGGTTTGTGTTTTAAATCCGGGATTTGAACTATTCCAAGGTAGGGCTGAGGGCGACATCAGCCAGTACGGCAATATTACACTCTTTTATATTTCGCTCGTTAAATTATTAAGTTTAATCACATTCTCTTCCTCCCACATCCGCCCCCGCCTCTTCCTCCTCTCTCGTTCTCTCTTCAATCACTCACACACACATACCTGCAATACAGAACAACTGGGTACACTGTCATAGATAGTACACATGGGTTCCACTGTTTCTACAATGCCCAAAGCTCTGAAATCAAGTATGTTGATAGAATTCGGATCCCTTTATATCTGTAATCATCACATATCTTCAAAAAAGATGTTAAGTTCCAGTTCACAGAGCCTTCGATATGTGGGTTATTTTGTGCGTGCAAAATATTACAAATGGGTTTTCCACATTATTCACAGTCAGTAATAAATGTTTTGTTTGTTTTTTTAAAACGTGGGTTTACCATCAGGGACACCACTTTTTAAAACTGTGTACAGAACAGAAGAGTCCCAAAGATAGCCGTAGAACAAATATCTCGTAAAGTCCCCATTAATTATGCATTTGCTCAATTGGAGTGTTTTGATTTTTACACACCTTGCTGTGTGAGCGAGTGTGTTTTAAACCCATTTATTACTGCGTTTGAATAATTTTGGAAACCCATTTGTCATATTTTGCAAGCGCGCGCGTGTTCACACACACACACACGCCCACACACACACACACCTACACACACACACACACACACACACACACACACACACACACACACACACACACACATTCCATACCATTGTGATCTTTCTTTTATTTTCTTGTCGTCTTTAGTTTCTTCCACAATATTGATTTTTATTCGCTTTGTTCTCTCGCTTTCATTTATTCTCTCCCAAACTCCACTTCTATCAATCTCACACCCTAACTCCTCTATCTCCTCGACCTTTAAAAAAACAAAAACAAACACACACAATTAAAAAAAACAAAACATTCATCAATCCTAATGATTTCTATTCAGTTCTTGTAATTTACTCTTTCCCGCAGTTCTTCCTTTCTGAGCTAGCAGGATCAGTGAGGTGATTTGGCGAAGCTTAGAAGAAGCACGTTTCCAATCGCAACATGAACGCCCTTATCTTCTAAATCTGTCTTTCTACGCGATGAATAGCTATTGTACTATGTAGAAGAGAGTAAGGAGGGGATGGGGTGGGAGGGTGGGGTGGGTGTGTGTGGAAATGTAACTGTCTGCAGATTTGTATGTCTTTGATTGTTCATCTGTCTGTTTTTCTAGCGCTTTGTCTGCATGCATCTTCTAGTATGTCTTAATGTTCTCAACACGAACACCCACGATATTATGACAATTATGCGTGGGGGGATATTTACGCGCATGGTTTCTTCCTTCCTATATGGAGAAGACAGGCAAAGAGAATCGTCATCATGGTTAGCGGTTTTTGTTCGTTGCGTTGATTGTGTGCTGGGTGGTCTCTCTAAAATCTGTCTGAGAAATCTCTCTCTCTCTCTCTCTCTCTCTCTCTCTCTCTCTCTCTCTCTCTCTCTCTCTCTCTCTCTCTCTCTCTCTCTCTCTCTCTCTCTCATTCATTCTGGCCCTCACTATTCTTCCCTTAGTTTTCTCAATCTCTCACACTTCTTCTTGCTTGGGTGTCTCAAACGTCACCGCGGCGCTAAGCTGATTTAAACATCTCTTATTAATTCCGTCCTGCTTTACACTCTTTCACAAAGAGCAGTCTGACACAAAGTCCGATAGTCATTCATTCTCACATTTTGCCAGGGATGAAGTGCCAATGGCTAACAAAATCTAGTCCTATCTGTGTGTTTTTTTTGTAAGACTCCTCATTCCTTAATCATGCAACCCTTTTCTTACGATTCGGTTCTTTTGTGCTGCCGTTTCAAATAATACCAATCGCTAACAGTCTAGTTCTATGGGTGCTTATTTTTATTTATTGATTTAATCGTTTTTATATAGCGCTTTTCCAGCTCAAGAGCTGCTCAAGGCGCTGACCGATAAAGGATCTAACTCGAGCCGCCCGAGGCACCCACTTGTAGCCTTTGGGCGTCTCGTCTGACTCCCAGTCAACTAAGCACAATCCTTGGCCAGCGAGAATGGAGGGAAAGGGTTATATGTAATAGACAATAGTATACATGCAATCGCTAACAAAGTCTAGTTTTACGTATGTTCTTTGTAACAGACTATAAACGTCTTACTCATTCAAACTCTACATAGAAGTCTTAACAATTTCAGCCAGAAACTGTTCAGTGTTCTTATATAGGATTACTGCCCGAACATACCAATGGCTATCAAAAGCTAGTTAAGTTCTATGTGTGTTCTGTGTAACAGATTTTACGTTTCTATTATTTATTCAAACCTGCTCCAATTGTCTTAACAAGTGCAGATGGGTCGGTTCTTATGCACTGCCATAGTAAAAACATGCCAATCGCATAAATAACGTTTTTAGATCTATCAATATGTGTTCTAGTTAAACATGCTTTACGTATCTTATTCATTCAAAACCTCGCTCCAGCAGGGATTTAACAAGCGCTGCCGGAAACGGTTCGATACACCTTCCTACATGCAGCTCGATTAGCAGGAATGCAAATGGAGACACAAATAGAGCCTAGTTCCATGTGTCTATGGTAGACCTCACTAAATGCTATTGATTTTTTGTTTAAAAAGCCTTGGTCTAATTTGCATATTGAACTCTGTGTTTGGAAGTCCAATTTAAGTGTCGGTTTATGTGTGCTGCAGCCTCGGCAACTTGGATTTCACTTTATTAGCCTAGATCAAATTTGCACATCAATTCTAAAATCTGCCCCCTAGAGCTTAAGACGATTATGCGAAACCTTTTTTTAAGCCGAACGATAACGACCGTTAACGTGATTATAAAAAAAAAGGATGCCTGTTGTAGCCCTGGTCAGGTCGTATGTTCTCACTGAAGTATTCGTAATGACCTGTAATATTGACAGACCTAAGTGATAATAAAAGAAGGAATCGAAATTATTCCAAAAATAGACAGACGAGTGGACTCATTTATGAACAGAATGGACGACCTCTAACTTTTTACATAAAAGCTTTAATAACAGTAATAATAGCAACAAAAAATACAAGAGAGGAATTCATCTCGAAGGTGGAGGAGAAAGAGAATCGATGATGAGTTTTCCCTTGTTGGTGCACTGCCTTGACTTTACTTCACTAGAAACAAAACATAAGACCAGCGGGAAGTATTGAAAATAGTGGAATTATGCTGTTGTACGGGCCTAAAAGACCCATGCAATTATATATGTTCGTTTTCAATTGCATGGGTGGGTCTTTTGGGCCCGTACAACAGCTTACAGGCCACTCCAGTATTTCCTTTTTTCAAGCTTTTGCTGCTTTATTTCAGCTCAAGAATTGGATCTTCTTTTTCTTCGATTTTATCCTAAACAAGTCCGACTATCTATGTATCTATGTATCTATGTATCTATGTATCTATCTATCTATCTATCTATCTATCTATCTATCTATCTATCTATCTATCTATCTATCTATCTATCTATCCATCCATCCATCCATCCATCCATCCATCCATCCATCCATCCATCCATCTCTCTCTCTCTCTCTCTCTCTCTCTCTCTCTCTCTCTATCTATCTATACACACGCATACACAGAAAGGCTGACAGACATATATGCAATGAAACAATTTTTTTTCTGATACTACCACCGCCACTATTTCTTTGTACGCCTAAGCTTATGTCCCGAATCAATCCATCTTTTTTTCTCCTCAACCAGTCTCCTTATTTATCCCATTCCAAGAAAAAGTCCAGAGTATGACAATGTGAGGGGGAAAAAAATCTAGAAATATCATGTGCACGACTCGGATGGACATGAAATCGATGTTAGATGTCAAAACCAGCCATCTTGAGACGCACTCTATTTCTTTCATTTCATCTCAGAGCCCGTCAGCGAAGAATTAGAATGGCTAGGGAGGCTAACGAAGTCAGCAAGTCCTGCAGTGGCCTCCCTTGGGCAATCCTAGTTTGATAACATTCACAAACAAGAAAACTCTTCCCATACACGCACGTACATACGCATGCACGCACACACATGTGCACATACATTCGCCCACTTAGATTCAAGATTCAATATTTTAATCCCATTGCTTTGCCCTTTTGGGGTGTAGAGGATACAAAAGCATAAGCATAATAATCATAATTCTGTTTTAAAAAAAACAACAATAACGTTATTAACATTCCAACTTTCGAAACATTCAACACGCAACATAGTAAGGTTTGGCCAGTATTGTTACTCTATGTAATATTATGTTACGTACACGCGTACGTACTCACACACTATCACTATGAAAGAATGTATGAGGATGACGTCACAATATGGTGGAACCAAGTCGGTCTCTCTCGGATCACTGCCAGTGATATTCTTTTTGAGAGTATATTCCGACAGATAGGCATCCAGTCCTTTACAAAATGACGTTTTGGACAGCTGGAATTATGAAAATGAATGTGTTTTTCCAGTGTGGAAGCTTGGTTCTTTTGTTTTGAAGTGCAGTTTGTGAATAACGATCGCGCAAAGTAAATGAAATCTCGGTAATATGGGAGTTCTAGAACACCGATCGACAAAGAGGAAATCTGCCACTTCAGTTTACTAAGTCATCATAATTTAATTCAGTTTTTAAGATTGTGTTTACTTTAGTTGATTTTGTGTTACCAACAGTTACATTTACTCAGTTACATTTATTCTAGGTACTATCAAAATTTCTTATTCATGTACGTGTCTGCATGACACGTCATTTTTGACATCATTAATTTTCTAAGAAACACAGCTGTTCGTCATGTAGGCTTATAGTGTGAAATCTACGTATGTCCGGTTGACACATATTTTTGACTTCAGAATTTGACGTCAGTGGTTCGAAGTTGTAGAATTGTAGAACAATAGTCTTGATGACGTCATGGTTATGCATCATTCACAAGAAACAGTGCATAATAGGCGCATGACAGAAATGTATAAATATATTTTATAATGCAAAATACTATTAAAACAAAAAAGTACTTCGTACGTGATACAGACAATAACAATCCCACCAGGATAAATGTCACAGTACAGAATGATAAACAATTATTTGTAAATTCATTTCCAATTATAATCCATGATAAGCACTCTGGATGTGTTTCATTAAAGTCTTTAGCAGCAACCCCCAGCTTTCCTTTTCATGGATTTGTAGGAGACGTTCGATCAGTCACTAGGTTGCGTTCAGGTGATCTGTATGTGCAATGTAAATCTGAAAAACAGCAAGAAAAACTGTTGAAAATATCAGATATGGGTGGGATACATATTGAATGTGAAATTCCGAAAATGACAACAGAAGGAGTGGTGTTTGACGTCTTTAACACACAAGAACTTGAAGTAAATCCAGACATTATAATGTTTTTACCAGCAACCACCAAGAATCATCGCAGGATTACTAGAATAATTTTTGCTTGCCAATATTTGCCTACAGTGGTAAAGGTGGGAGGTAAAGAATATAAAGTTCACCCCTACAATCGCCCTGTCATTCGCTGCACACTTTGTCAGCGATTGAACCACACTAAGAAGAGATGTTTTGCTAAAACGCAGCGGTGCTGTCGTTGTGGAGGATCACATGAGAGGCGTGACTGTACAGCAAAAACGCCTCACTGTGTCAATTGTGGTGGTGATCACTCAGCAGCTTATCACGGATGTGCGCAAAAGGTGATGCTGAAAGAAGCTCTGAGGGAAAGGTCAGCAACTTACATGACCATGAAAGAGGCTATTGACAAAGTAAAACAAAACAATACAAACACATCACGATATAGGTCATACGCAGATGCAGTCAAACAGAAAAGGTCAACACAAGTGATATCTTTCACTGAGTATCTTCGAAAGATTGTTTTGCCTTTGCTCAGTGTAAAGGATGTCAGTGTTGACAACGTGTACGCCAATTATTCTGCTGTGTTTGGTGAGAGCGACGTGCGGCCTCAGGAGAAAGAAGAAGCAACTCAACTCCTTCAACAGCTACATCAGGCATCAGAAGGACATCGTGTGCCTGTGGCGCCGATGTTTGAATCTAGATCTGCAAAAGTGCACACCAGATCAAAGTCATGTCAAAAAGTGACTGGTACTGTAGATCTACAAAACATGACTCTTGATCAGATGTCAAGTTTGTCTAGTGCAAGTCTGGAGCATAAAGAAACACCCGCTGATCGCTTGAGCAAAGTGAGAGTGTTGGAGAACACGAAGTACTTTGTAATTGGAGACTCTGTGCTTCGAGGCCTTTGCAATGATGACACTGCATCTACGGAAACCAACAGACAAACTGTGTGTGTACCTGGTTTGCACATTAGTGACTTAAATGCATGGTTATCTACTCAACCATTACACACTCGGGTAGATAAGGTCGTAATCCATGTGGGCGTCAACAATAGTAGAGGACAGAAAGTGCCCATGAAAGTATGGGCGAATGTCATCAAGTCTGTTAAAGTTGTCTTTCCGTCAGCTACCATTTGCATGTCATCTATAATTCCTATCAGAGGAGACCTAAAGAAGAGTGATGCATCAAATGCGGCGCTCAAGAATGCATGCAACAAGGGATCTGTACAATATGTTGACAACGATCCTTTGTTTCTTACCAAATCTGGTGCAGCTAAAGTATCATTGTACAGCGATCGCATTCACCCCAACAAAAAGGGATCAATCCTTCTGGCAAATACTATCAATTCTATTTTGATCAAATGAAGTAATTAATCTATAACATAATGACTGATGAACAGTTTAATATATTTCAATGGAATTGTAGATCTTTATCTACAAACGCACAATACTTACAGCAATATTTAAAACAACATCAACATCACATTATTGCACTACAATCATTAAATGTTAACAAATATAAATTGCCTAAATTAGACGGATATTTCTTTCCTCCTTTGGTACAATTTGTACATAAAAATGAAAAAATTAAAGTAGCCTTATACATTAGGAAAGACGTAAGTTATTTGCCATGTGGGTCCCCTGTGCCCAAGACAATAGAGGGTGTTCATTCTGTATCAGCAAAAGTGAAGATAAATGATAGAACTGAGGTCAATATCATGTCAGTTTATTTTCCTACCGGTATAACAAATGACAATACTGATTGGATTCAAAATCTAGATAAATCTACTAAATGGATAATAGTTGGAGACTTTAACGCACACTCTTCAATTTGGGACAAAGGTTGCATCCACAATGCAAATGTTTGTAATAGACTTATTGATAATATACATTCTTCAGATTTGATTTTACTTAATGATGGTAGGATAACTCGAGTACCAGACGTCAGCACACAGCGTCCATCAGCTATAGATTTATCACTTATATCTACATCTTTAGCCACTAACACCTTGTGGGATGTGGAGGACGACAGTTTAAATAGTGATCATTTACCTGTTATAACAATACTAGGAGAACATATAGAAAGAGATCAAACAAAAGATAACATTCCAAAATATAAATATGAATTTGCAGATTGGACTACATATCAATCTATTCTTTTGGACATTAATTTAAATTTTGAGGATGATGAAAATATTGATGAAATATACAATACATTTTCAAAACACATACACAGTGCTGCTAGCAAATCCATACCTCGCAAAATAGATGGAAAAAACAAAAAGCACCAGGGTAACATATGGTGGACCCCTGAGTGTGAGGTGGCTGTAAGGCATAAAAAGGAGTCTTATAAAGAATGGATACGAACAAGAACAGTAGATGCCTATGACAAGATGAAAACAACAAAACTTAGTTGTAATAAAATAATAGCTCTTGCAAAAAAGAAATATTGGGAAGATTTTTGTACAAATAAAATTTATAATTCACAAGATACTAAATGTATTTGGAAAAAGGTTAAAGAAATGAAAAATGGTATTCAACGTCCACAGTGTCCGATTAAAATTGTAGACAAATCTTTTCCATTACCTCAAGAAAAGGCTGAAGTCTTCGGCAAACAATTCTCCACTGCAAGCAATATAGCAAGCTTGACTGATCAAGAACGCAGCAGAAGACTTGAAGATGAAATATCTGAAGAATATAATGATCCAGTTATAGATAATTCAAATTTCATCAATTCTCCAGTAACATTAAATGAAATCTTGTCAGCGTTAAATCAGTTGGGGAATAAAAAATCAGCAGTTGGTTCAGATGGACTATCTTATACGTTATTAAAACATCTTCCTACAAAATGGATTGAATTTTTTCATAAATTAATTAACAAATGTTGGCAAGAAAATACCTTACCTGAACAATGGAAAACTTCTATCATCATTCCACTATTAAAGGCAGGTAAAAACAGGCAAGATCCAAATAGCTATCGTCCGATTGCACTCACATCACATGCTGGTAAAATTTTGGAAAAGGTTATATTAAATAGGCTTTCACATTATTGCAACAAAAACAATATAATACCAAGCAATCAAGCTGGATTTAAGAAAGGTAGATCTACGATTGATCATTTAGTAAAATTGACAACACAAATTAAACTACAGTTTTCTAAAAGAAAAAACGTTCTTGCAACGTTTTTTGATGTTAGCAAAGCCTATGACCGCGTTTGGCACTGTCGACTGCTTTATAAATTGAAAACAATTGGATTGTCTGGTAATATGTATTTATACATTAAACAATTTTTAAATGGAAGAAAACTCATCACTAGAATTGGCAATTCATATTCATCAAAATATACCACTAATATGGGTATTCCACAAGGGTCAATTATATCGCCCCTACTCTTTAACATTTTGCTTTACGATTTACCAAAACAAGTTGGAAAAAATACAAGTTTAGTACAATATGCAGACGACATTGCTATGTGGGTTAATGTAACCTTAAAGAAAAAGACGTCAATGTTTGAAATAAAGCATATTCAAAAAATTTATCAAGCAGAATTGGATAAAATTATCTTATATATGCAGATAAATGGTCTAGAATTCAGTGAAGAAAAAACGAATATGATCTTATTCAACAGTGGGAAGGGACCAAGACAATTACCAAACTTTTTTATTGGTAAAAAACAATTGCAGTATGTGACAGATGTGAAATTTTTAGGTGTGTTTTTAAATGCCAAACTGAACTGGAATAAACACATACAGTATTTAATACAAAAGGCATCCAAAAGTTTGACCCTTCTTAAAATAATATCAACACAAAAATGGGGTCAAGATATTAAAACGTTATTGTCTATTGCTATTGCACTTGTAAGATCTAAACTTACTTAAGGCCAGGAGGTATATTTTTCGGCATCAAAAACGCTACTAAAACAGTTACAAAGCATTGATAGCAAGGCTATTAAAACTGCACTTGGAGTACCTATTCATACGAAAACAATAGCTACATACAAAGCTGTAGGATTAATGTCCTTAGATGATTGGCGTAAAATGTCATGTGCAAAATACATCGTCAGAGCTTCTAGTGTACAAAATTTTACAACAATTGAATTAAACATTCAATCGCACAGAGACTTTTCTCAACGATCTCGAAATGTCAAATACTTACAAACTATTGCTACTTACACTTCTGATATTTTTGAGAAAGCAGATATATCTCCACAAAATGTTTTCAAAAAATTAGCAAGCCCACCGTTGCCTCCATGGGAATTTTGTAAAGCTAAATTTGATACTGAATACACTACACTGAAAAAAGATGATAATATTAACTTAATTGCATCAGCTGCTCGTATACACATAGAAGAAAATTATCATAATTATTTAGAAATATATACGGATGGTTCCGTTTTAGATTCAGGGGAATCTGGCTCAGGATATGTTATACCATCACTCAAAATAATTGAAGGTTATAGCTTAGGGAAAAAACATTCAATATTTACAGCTGAACTTATCGCGATTTTAATGTCATTACATAAAATAATAAGTTTACAAAGAGCATTCATTGATTTGTTGATATGTGTAGACTCTAAGCCAGTTTTGTATGCATTGCAATCTGACAATAATGATGCTAATTCAATAATATATGAAATACAACACCTTGTTAACATATTAATAAGGTCAGGAACTGGTGTCACATTTTGTTGGGTTCCTTCACATAGCGGTTTATTGTATAATGATTGGGCAGATCGACAAGCCAAACAAGGAGCAAAAAATGAACATGTTATTTCCATACAAATACCATTATCACAAAAAGAAATGTATACAATTATTAATCAACAATTTAAATCAGAATCAAACTTGAACATTATAACAAATCAAGCAATCCATTATTCTCGTCCTATTGTTACTTTGGCCAATAGACTAATTCTTAATTCTTGGAAAACAAAATACTGCAAAGAGGTAGTATGCCAATGTCAAGCAAATATAACAATAGATCACATATTACATGATTGTAGTGCAATACAACAACTCTTACCTGCAAATATTTGCACTGCTCAAATTATAACATATGATTGTTGGCTGCAGATTGCAGAGGCGTTGATTTTTAGCCCTATAGGGGGGGTTTTGTAATATTTGATATTATTTGTTGGTATTTATGATTCGGGAATGTGCTATACTTTTCCTTATGAATGATGAATGGAATAAGAAATATTGGATAATATGTAAATAGGGACTGCATTCAGGATGGTAGGAGGGGTGGGAGAGGCAGTTATCCGTGGGAGAATGGAGAGAAATCTAACTATACCTCTTCACGGAGGATTGTTTTATCTCGCCTTTTTTGCCTT
>CM072512.1:101746963-101794463 GCA_036898135.1 Oncomelania hupensis | reverse complement strand
CTGTTCGTAACTATCGGGCGCGTCTCAATCACACATGTACACGCACACACAAGAACAAGTTGAATATACGCGAAATTAAGCAAATTATCAATGCAAGATTAGAATGCAATTAGAAAAAAATATAATATCTAAAGGCATGTTGTGCTGAGGTGAAACAAGAAAGCAGAAGAAAACTTCCCCAAGTAATCTTTTCGTGTGATCTCTCTCTCTCTCTCTCTCTCTCTCTCTCTCTCTCACTCTCTCTCTCTCTCTCTCTCTCTCTCTCTCTCGTGAGAATTTCTCTCAGTTGATTGTAGTAACGGGGTATAGAGAACATTAACTTTAATTCCCAAAATGCTGGTCGCAACATAGTTATTTTTCATTTGTAAATGTCAATGTAAATTATATAATTATCTGAAGCAGAACTGTAATTTTTCTGTATTTGAAAAACGCAAAATTATTCAAACGAAATAGTGTGACTTCTTCCAACAAATCGGTGTCTACTTTTTGAATATTTGCTGTTACAACGCAATAGTTTCACCGTTGACAACATTATATATGACTGAGATTTCGAACTTGCATCGTTAACAACGTGCTTCAGTATGGAACTCAAAAGAACAAAGGGTTTCTGTAATGTGTAAGACATTACCTCTTCAAAGCAAATGCCCAAGCCGAAGACATCAAGTTTCTTGGAATATAAGGCAGCCTTAGACTATACTGACATAGGTACACTCTAAAAGAACGGATTCTAAAAATCAATACTTTTTTCCTTCTATGATGTTGCTAACAAAGGGAAAAAAGAAAAGTGTGAATGATGATGATGAGAAGAAGAAGAAAAAGAAGAAGAAGACGATGATGATGATGATGATGATGATGATGATGATGATGATGATGATGATGATATCTTGATACCTTGATGATGATGATGATGATGATGATGATGATGATGATGATGATGATGATGATGATGATGATGATGATGATGATACCTTGATTTAGCTGAGATATCAATTTCCAATAATGTTCCAATAATGTATTTTAACGTCTTTTCACATGTATTGTATGTGATTTTAGACTATGCACACTTTCTCAACTTAAAAATAAATACAAGAACAAAGTTGAATCAGAACTATAAAAAGGAACATCACTACAATTGCGGACACTTAAAGTATACGGGCAATGTAAGTATCGTCGCGGGACTATGCAATAACATTTAAACGCATTCTTCCGTAACGATATTCTTTTCTTTATATAGTGGAATTAAAATAGGACATTCATATAAAATTTATTTTACCGATTTTGGATGTAAACAAGTACAAACTATATTGTTTTGAAAACTTGGTGCTCCATGAATTTACTCTTAGTTTATTAACAATCCTACATAAATGTCTTGGACATGATAAGCTCTAGGAAGATGTTGAAGAGTGTTGGAGAGAGTAGGCATCCCTGACGCACACCGATTGTTGTTCGGAACCAGCTTCCAATGGCGCTGTTGTAGCCTTGTCATAATTCTATTTGACCAACAATTTCAGTAAAATGAGTGTAGTAACTGTTTCCAACCATCGGGCAAATGGATCAACATTTGGTAAGAAATGCCATCAATACAAACAGCAGATTTATTGGATTTAAAAGAATTCAAACTTGTAAATATTCATCATACGTTAATGGGGAAATTAATATAATGACTTTCGTTCGGGAGTAGATATTCATATTCTTCTTTTCTTCTGAGGTATCAAGAAAATAAAGGAATGTGAAAAAATAGGTGTACATTTTAGTAGTTACCTTCATATTAATGAATTTATTATATATATAATAGCTATAACAATGGGGTGTCGGATAGCGCAGTGGTTGGAGCAGTCGCTACTGTGTCGCAAGTTAAGCACCGTCCAGTGCGGTTAGCACTTGGATGGGTGACCGCAAAACGTGAAGCGACAAATAACAACGCCCCCAGTTGACTCAACTGTGACTGAGTACCTACTCTCTTAAGGGTGGGGAAGGTAAAGCAGCGAGGGAAAGAGATGGGCATCACCCTCATTACGCTGGCCCAAGATAAGTGTGATCTCCAACATCACGCTCCCTTACGGCCACAAGGCTATGGGACTACCTTTACCTTTACCTTTTTATAAAAAAAAAGCTTACTTAAGTTTTGCTACAGTGCAGATGCTTCTTACCACAGATGGTCGGTTTAACCAGCGTACTCCATCTTTCTCTGTCCTCAGCAATCCTTATGGCTTCGCTCAGTGTCAAGCCAGTCCATTGTCGAATGTTGTCCTCCTACCTCTTTTTATGTCTTCCTCTTCTGCCTTCTTACACCGTGCCTTGCAGGATGGTATTTGCAAGGTCTGGTGCGCTAATGACGTGGCCATACCATCGGAGTTTCCGTTTCTTCACCACTTTGAACATGTGATCGTATACTGCATTATATAACATAAATACAATGAAGACAATTGTGTAATCAATTCCACTTTAATTTAAGTATCCATTTAATTCAAATATTGTCTCGGTGAAAGTTTTTCTTCGCATTTGTTAAACATTTCGGCGATATTATATAATCGGATATATTCATACTGGTTTTAATTGTACCTGCAGCTGCTTGAATACATTCGATCCTTTAATGCTTTTCCAAAGACGCTTACGAGATAAACTGAATGTTCGTTTCTTTATTCTAATGTGTTCTCCAGTGTTGGGAACACCGTTATCAAACTGTGTTGGTTGGTTGCCTATTGTTATTAATAAACTACTTTACCAATATTTTCACACCCAGCTGCACAAATGCATTCCATATTTTTTATGCTTTACCAAACACACTTAATAGTTAAACTGGATGTTATCTGTTTAATGTATTCTCCAGTGCTGGAATCGTGATTGTGAAACTGAGTTGGTTTACAACTATTATTATTACAATATTTTACTAATAGTTTCATACATCCTAGGTAACACTAAACTAAACAATTGTCCACAGCAGCTGTTGTCGGTGAATCCTTTTTTTCAAACGTTCTCCTTAAGAGACCATAAGCCTCAAGGCCTCAAAGTCTTTTTAATAGCTGCAAAGTACACAGAAGGCAGACTAAAGTTACAGAACATTGAAGCCCTCACGCCTCCGAAGTAAAAGGATCACACGAAACGGCTCTGAGAATAGTACACAAAAGAAAAGTAAAAAAAGTTAGAAGCTCTCTCTCTCTCTCTCTCTCTCTCTCTCTCTCTCTCTCTCTCTCTCTCTCTCTCTCTCTCTCTCTCTCTCTCTGTGTGTCTGTGAAATAAAAGGGGTTCCCAGGTAGTTCCAAGAATAATATAAAATACACCGTCGAAATAGACTGCAGCCTCCCTTTCCTTTTTACAAGGGCTTTGGAGCAAATTCCGAGAATAGATCGATTTAATCGTGAACCCGTGACTTTAATGGAATTTACGCCTTCTATTTTGTTTAAAAATAGCCCTGTATAACCCCTTCCAGATTTTGCAAGCTTTGGACAGGAGGGAGGGAGGATCTAGAGTCTACCTTTTAGAACTGAGGACGCAGGAATACCGAGGGACAGTAAGCTTTCGTTGCGCAAGTGTATTGGAAAGTGTAAGCCTTGTGGCTTACTAGACTTCTATAAAGCTACGACTAAATTCTGAGATTCATGAGTCTGCTTGCATCCTTGGTGGCTTGTCGCTAGTTTAAATTTGATTAAATCGATTGTTCTAATATTAGAAAGAGTGCATAATTGTAGATTTGTGCAAATGCAGTCGGGATAATTATTTTGCACGTTTTGGGGTGGTGGTGAGGAGAGAGTAAAGAGATGAGAAAGTGTGTGTGTGGGTGTGTTTGTGATGGAGGGGGTGAATGAGGAAGAAGGAGCAAAATGGGTTTGGAGGGTGGAGAAGAGATGTCAGATTCCACGTAGAACCAGAAATTATGCAAGAAAATGTGTTAATATTCTAATCGATTCTCTCGTATAAGCTAACATCTGTTAATTGCTTTAGAAACAGTCCGAGTAAACGAAGACAAAGTAGTTGATTGTTAGCCTCATTGGTCCTCTATTTGTCGCTGTTCTTTTTAAGTTGTCTTCGAGTTTTGCTTCATCTTCTTTTTCAGTATGCAACAGACTGAACAAATGAACACAGTGATAATCTAGTCCTTCCTTCCTTCCTTCATCTCCGCTGCTGTGCTTATCGACACGAAGAAGAAAGCAACCATGCACAAGGAGCTATATTGATCGACGATTCTCCAGATTAATATAGAGAATTTTGCAACCAACCATATTTTCACTCACCAAGGGACACGACTTTATTTGTCGCGAGCGTGACCAGAGGAGAGAACCTTCCCCTACGCAGAGGTCCTCGCAGGAACAGTTGCTTCCCTTATCTTGCACGCCTTAACGCGAGAGAGCCCGCGCGTTCCTTCGGTGTCTTCCTCTGCTGCTGCTGTTCTACCTCAAAGTAAATCAGTCCGTTATTTTTCATCGGGAACATATCCTATTGCCAGAAAATCGATAAGGAGAAGCTTCCCCTTGTGCTCTGCCATCGCTCCACGTTTTGTTTATCTGTATGCCCAAATATAGCGAGCCTCAGTCTGCCCGCGCTCGCTGTGTGAGATAAAACTTACTGCTTCGCTCCCGAAAAGGACGTTGTTTTAACACAAGGGAGGAGGATGGGAAGAAGAAGAAGAAGAAGAAGAAGAAGAAGAAGAAGAAGAAGAAGAAGAAGAAGAAGAAGAAGAAGAAGCAAATGAAAAAAAGATTGGTAGAAAACCAGATTAGAGGTAAGCATGATTTATCTTTCGAAAAAAAAACACCCAACAACCTGGATTCAATAATAAATGGGTCACAAAAGACACCTACACGCCTACACACACGCACAGACCATTCTCCTCCCAACCTCTCATACCCACACACATACACATAACGCGCCTACCCATTCCAGCTCTATTGCTAACCCATTCTCACACCCAAAACCATACACAAAATAAATATATGTGTAATCCCTCAGCCTCTCGGGCAGTTAGGGAGACATGAGGGACGCTATTCACATTTTTCTGCTATCCTATGCAGCAACGGGAATCCCCTCAATGAAACATACTTACGGTTTCTTTCTCCGCGTGTTTTAGTGAGTTATTTCCAAATATTCAAGAATAATAACATGTGTCACTGGCCACCAGTATCGTACCCTCACATATTTTTTTTGCTGCAGTTTATTATCCCTTTCTATCGCCAGTGGCGCGCCTAAACCCTACCTACCTAACATTATTTGTGAATTTTTGAAAAAAATATTCGAAAAAACATAACGCCCAGTTGCTGGTTCGAACCCACACCTGTCAGGCGCCATTGGTTTCTGACTTGTGGACAAGGCAAGTTAGTCCCGCCTTAGCCCACTTGGCCACAACGCTCGCCTAACATAGTCAACTACTTCGTGTTTTGTGAAGGTTGCGATGGCGAAGCTATGGAAAACTACAAGAGTCTTCAGGTCCTGTTTCACTTTCTGTCGATGATCGACGCACCTCCGAATTCGCCACAAATACAGGCCTCTACGATTGTTTTTTGCATCCTTTCACTGAGCATGTACTTCCTCCACCGTTTTTATACTTATCCCACTCGTTTTCTGGCTCTAACAATCGTCGTTTTCGGCAATTTGCCATATTTAAAAGTCACGCATCAAGCTTTGATAAAAGCAAAACAAGCCAAACCGGAACTTGGTTTCATAGTAACCTCGTTTTAATTTATAATGGCGATACCCACGAGTTTTTATGAGAGGTGCCGGAAAGTTGTGAATTGCGGAGAGTTTTCGCCACCTCGGTCTGTCTGTTGCTGTTGTCAGGAGGCGTGACATGTCCAGCGCACGCCGTCCAGGTTTTGACATCATTCGTCCAGCTTTTCTTTGCAAGGCAAGGCAAGGGTGAGGCAAGGTTTACTCCAACAAAACCCCTCACGGCACATGGATACATTACAAAATAAGACCACAGTAAAGCAAAAGACATTTCTTTACACACACCTAACCTATATGCGCGCGCGAACTCTCTCTCTCTTTCTCCCTCTCTCTCTCTCTCTCTCTCTCTCTCTCTCTCTCTCTCTCTCTTTCTCTCTCTCTCTCTCTCTCTCTCTCTTTCTCTCTCTCTCTCTCTCTCACACACACACACACACACACACATACACTTACAAACACAAAGAGAAACTACAAGCTATATGTACATAGATTTACAAAGAATAAAGTCATCGTTATTTCGCATGAATCTACATTTCAATAATGGTACAGGATGCAGTCAATATAAAAATTTCAAAAATAAAAATTCGATTTTCTTCCGTCTTCTAATAGCGATCTCCCTGCCTTTACACCACCTGTTTGAGTGATGTATGTGTATTTGGTGTGTGTGAGGGTAAATGAGACAGGTGAGCGTGTATGTTGGTATAGATCGCCGCGCTTTGAGCCTTAGGGAAAGGCGCGTACATAGCATCCTGTATTATTATTATTATTATTATTATTATTATTATTATTATTATTATTATTATTATTTGCAGTTTTACAGAAGAAGAAAAAATAGAGTATGGAGCGTAAAATACACAATCAATTATATGTCCATTCAAAGGCATGCAAGAAGAAAAAATAATCTTACATAGAAAACAATATTGTTTTTAAATATCTTGATAATTATTAAAAAAAATTCTTATGGGAGGATAACAACAATTTAAATGTGAATGCACTGGGAGGTCTCCAAAAAATAAGGTTTAATTAATTATTTACGGTAGTCGTGAAAAACAAAAGGACACACAAACAAATAATGAAATTCGTGTCCTAATTCATTTATATAACATATCCAACGAATTCGTTCTCTTCTAGCAATACCAAAATATCTTCCTCTCTGCATTTGTAATCTGTGATTGAGAGTTCGAAATTTAGCTCTAAAGTATGCACGGTTCGAAGGCAAAAACAGTTAAATATTTTTCAAAACAAAATTCACCTTTAGACATACGATAATTATATTACAGTTCGTTACTATTTTGCTCGGCAAGCCACTCCTGCATAAACTGGTCACTCGATCTCTGTTTAATTAGAGATTTAAATGAAGTATCTGAGGGCAACCTATTGGGAATCTACTGATTGTGCTATAGTTTACTAATACCTAAGCAATTTAACTGCTGCTGTACTGAATCTAGACAGGTTGATGCATATCCATTACTCTTTCTATGATTGTAAAAAATTGTATACATAATACTAGAGAGTTTATTTTATTCTCAACATTTATTAATTTAAATCAAAAAGTTAACATTTGTTACTTTGTTTGAACTCCTAAAAGTATTTGTTCCATTTCCCCAAAGACCATATGTGAGGGAGTGGACGTACCTAGCTTCAAAACAAGTTTATGAAAACGAGGTTGTAATTGTTTGGCAAGTTTAGGCATCTGAGGATGCCATACTTTACATGTAGCATCATACATAACAATGGGACAATGGTCTTATTAAATAGATCAAGTTGGATGTCAGTAGGCAATACTAGGTTTTTCATTTTACGTAACAATAAAACTCTCACAGCACGGTTATATAATTTGTTTTGTAGCAAGTTTAAAATTACCATTATAATTAATAGTTATACCAAGGTATTGAAAATCAAACACTACATATTTCTCTGCGCCTTTCGCCTTCCGTTTTCCGCCTTCCACTGTTTCTTGCAAGATGGTGTTATACAAGTTGGACAATACAGATGTATTGTATTGTATTGTATTGTATTGTATTGTATTTGACGTAGGTCCTGACATAGGTATCCACGTTCTTGAAAATATATATCATCGTTTTCCAATAACTTAATTAAATAAGCCTGTTCTTCTTTCACAGGAAAGAGCACAACAACACAGAGGGTGCGGACATCGTAGCATAAGGGAGGACTAATACTTCACTCCACATTGGGTATCAGAGACAGATGAGACCTTAAGTCTGAAAGAGAATTGTTCCAAGAGTAACAACTGATAAATCCCATGTGAAAACCCCCCCACAAGAACAGCGAAATATAGAGGTGTAACAGTAGAACATCGGGGCTATTCTAAATCCAAGTTTACTAGTTTTTAGTTGTTTCATACAATCCATCATACCCAGTAAGTTTTAGACTGTGCTTTTCTACTCCTTGTTCTGTTATATAAAAATAGCACACACCACAATGGAGGAGCAGAATTGATCGTAAATAATTAGTTGACGGTAGGCAGAATCTTCCCTCGTAACCGTATTGGCAGAGTTTGCCTGGAGCAAACCCTAGGTCCACTCTAATGTGGTGATTGAAAATATATTGCGCCGTGTCTGCATTATGGATGTCCATGGAGTCTATACTGCGGAGTGAATTTATACTATATATTTTACACAGGACATGTATTATCATCACTATCTTTTATTATATTTTGTGTGTGTGAAAATAATTCATGAAGAAAATATATGCAACATATCTACGGGATCATGCATTTAGAAGCCAGTAATCATATTACAATAGATTATTTTGTAGAGTGTCCTTAGTCATCAGTGTACTTCAAGGCCTCTGTAAGGCAAGGTAAAAGATTGTTAGCAACCTTTCAGTCAAAGAAGATGAGGGTTGGGGGAGGGAAAGGGAGAGGCAAGAGGTATTCTCTTTTTCTCAAAACAAATTTCCTCTGCCTCGGTGTTTTACCTTTTCCAGTTCTTAGGGCAGCCAGGTACTCAGTCACAGCCATTATGGTTATGGTTGTGTGGTATCAGTAGTCAGTCGGTAGCCTTTGGAGGAGAAGCGGGGGGGGGGGGGGTGGAAGGGGGAGCGTAGGTGGAGGAGTAATCTTCTACGATTTTTATTTATTTAGTTCATTTCATTTTATTTATTTGTGCGTTTATTTGGGGGAGGGGGTGGGAGTTTTAGAAGAGTGGAGTGGCGGTGGGAGCTCGCTGCTGAACCCATTGAGCTACTATTCCTAGCCAAGACTGCCTGTCTGCGTTCGATACAGTGTGTGTGTGGGTGTGTGTGCGTGTGCGTGTGTGTATATGTATGTCTGGGTGTGTGTTTGTATACACGCGTACGTACATGGGTGTGTGCGTGCGATTGTGCGTGCATGTATGTGTTTGTGTGGGTGCGTGCATGTGTGTTTGTGTGTGTGAGAGAGAGAGAGACAGACAGACAGACAGACTGAGAGACAGATAGAGGGATTTCAAGGAAGCGTACCAAAGTGTTGAGGACAGGAGCATATGATATAGTGGAGAGTGTCAGAGAGGTCCACAGTATCGTGGGGCATGGGCTGGCACTACGCTTTTGACGCCAGATAAATTAAATCACCGCGGCAGCCCGCCTGAGTGGTCCAGGCTCTAAACGTTGACAAGGTGCCTGCAGCAGTACCCCATATGCAAGACAGTCACTCTCAATAGTATTGCAGTTTGCCTGTTACTCAATTGTAAAGCCCCATATGAGTGTTCATTTATTTCATGTCAGACCAAGTCAGTGATATATATCTGAGAAATTACAATGGAAAGTAATACATTAAAGTACATTGAAGTTAAAGTTTTAAGTTTCATTACAGAAATGATTGTGAACACAAAGATTTAAATTTTGTGGAATGGTATGGGTGCAACCATATATCAATGAAGTGTGTCAAAACTTAGTATGAACTCTTAAAGAATATTTCTTTTTCGCGCCAAGACTTGTGGAATTTGGCAAAATGTTTAAAAGGGTAGATGCTACCTCAATCGTGCATATCAAAAACTGCCAATACAAAAAGACATTAATACGAATATTGCTTTTTTTTTGCCACCTTATTGAGCGTATTCATCGCTTGGATGCGCGGGTCACAGCAGCTCAACCAAAGCTTTTGAGATTTTGAGGTTAGGTCAGCCAGGCTAGCTATAAACAGCTTCGCCGATGCTTCCTTTCACTGGAAGGGGGGTGCAGGCAAGCTATAAATATCCCGCAGCATGCGAAACGCGGAGGCACTGAAAAGTGCTGCTTACATAGGAAGTGCAGGGCTGGTGTGGCGCGTGTGTGTGGGAGGGGAGGAGTAGGGGAGGAGTAAAGGAAAATGAGGGGGCGGAGAAAGGACACTTTTGTCTGGCCGTAGAAAGGAGACAAGTGCGTCCACCTTCTCAGAAAAAGCTTCTTCGAGATATAATGAATGTAGTCCCCTTCATCACTGCCTGAGAATGTGTCCGTTCCGTGCATTCAGGACCCTGTCGCAGCGTGGTAGACGTAATCTATAGAAATTGTCCGAAATAATATTCATGGTGGACACAAACCACAAATCCAAGTCGTCAGGGATTCATACACTTGCCCTGCCTAGCCTAGTTACGAAATGTTCGGTGGAAGAAGTGGGCAAATAGGAAGAGAAAGAAAAATGCGACGTTGATCAGACGTTTTCTTCTTTTTTTTTCATTTTTAAAATTCGTTGCTGTCCTAAAAATATGTTCCTTTTCTTATCCTATATTGCCCCGTCTTCACCTTTTCTGGCCTAATACGGTATTTTAGACCAGAATATTTTGTTTGTTTGTTTGTTTGTTGATTTGTTTTTCTTTTTTATGTTTAGTTTGGCAGATAGGCATTTAGGCAGACCGACCAACCGACCGACCGACAGACAGACAGGCAAAGACATCTGTATAATATGACAGACAGACAGACAAGGCAGGTTTATAGACAAGCAAAGAGGGACAAACATACATAGACTATTGAGGGAGAGGGGGGAAAAAAGAGAGAGACAGACATACACACAGAGTGGGAGGGAGAAAGGGAGAGAGATAGGTTGGGTGGGTGGATGGATGGAGAGTGAGAGAGAGATAGAGAGAGAGAGAGAGAGAGAGAGAGAGAGAAAGAGAGAGTGAGGGAGGGAGAGACCATTCAGAAAAAAAAACAGACAGAAACTCATTAGTTACTCAATCGATAACATAGTTTGTTCTCTCAATTTTTCAGAAAATACCTAGAACATTTCATATGCATTATTACCTTGGACATTACAATAGAAACGGGAGTGCTTTGTAAAGGCCACTCAAAGTATAAATAGACAAAGGATATTAAGAAGAGGGAAGTAACCCCCACTCAAAAAAATAATAATAATAACAGCATTAACATGAAACATGTACACAATGTTTAAACACAGAACACAAAAAATAGAAAATAAAGCGACGATACATAAGTGTTATGTTTGAGAGGTGGACGATAGATCCGATCGTGTTGTTTTGCATAGCATGCAATAACAGTGTATTTACCTTTGATTTGATTTTGCGTTGTTGTTAGAAGAAGCCTAATATAATAATGTTGATAATTTTCGTTGGTCGATATTATTGGAGAATTTTCTAGAATCACTTGTTTACTATCGATCGAAGCATGTAGATAAATCTAGCGGTAGCTACGAGATTCTTCTAACATAAATAAAGTTATATGACGTAAGACAGTGCATAGTTCCGGTGACAAATTTTATTGTGATTGGCTGTAGTTGTTCGAATTTTCTCTAGAGTATAGAGCGACTATATAAGTTCCGCACTGTTTAAAAGTTTTAACAGTTATTGATAGAGATGTGTGATGATTGTATGCAGTTTGTTGATGTATGCTGAATAAAGTTGGAAAACTTCATACGACGACTCCTGCCTTGTTGCTGAGTGAACAGGTTGCGTGGATAAACAAACGAATCTGGGTTACACTTATCAGGATTCAAACATCGAGGCTGAATCAACTACTGATTGAAAAAACAACAGTGTAACAACATGAAAAGAGACTGAAAAATAAAACTAAGAAAAAGGAAAGCAAAGAAAAATAAATGATGAAAAATCCAACAAGCCTATATATATATATATACTGCCATCAGCAACACACATTGCTAAAAAAGACAACAACAACAACAAAAGAACTACCATCAACACAACGGCTATCACCACCATCACCACGCCAGCTCCACCACCTCCATCAACACCACCACAGTTAACAACAACAATAACAAAACATTGTTTGACAATATCATGCCACAACTAGCACCAACTACTCTGGATACCAACAAAATAATAGCAACAAGCGCAAGCAGCATAACCGTATATATAACCAATTTATAGACCGTCCACGACGTAACAAAAACCAATTTGTGGACGCAGAAGAAACATGATCCTTTCAAATCATAGTAAATTTCGCAGTGAAGCCTATAACAGGACGCACGCAAAGTAGTCGACACACGTTGAAACAAGAACATTATTAAGAAACTATATTCACGAGATTAAATTATGCAGTTCTTGATGCATCTCCTATGTTTATGAGTAGTCACGGTGGGTTTTTTCTGCCCTAATGTCTCCTCTACCACCATGAACGTCGACAGAATGAGGCGAGGGGGAGTTATGAACGGTTATTGAGTATACTTAACAGAAAATGGTATACCAATGAAATTTAGAAAGTTTATCTCCTTAACACTTTTGTTCAGGTTGTTGTTATTGTTGTTGTTTTGTTGTTGTTGTTTTGATGTTGCTTTGTTGCTGAATAAAATACTTCTAAATTTAAAATAGAAATAAAAAATCTCAATGCAGACATCAAGACAGCGTTGTCTGCATTAAGATTTTTTTTTTCATGTAACCATTTATAATTCTTTTTGTAACGTGATTTCGTTTATGTATTTTTTTTTTAAATTAATGAATTGTGACATCAGGGCGGAAAAGCACTTGGAAAAAAAAGATAAATGCCTCACTGTGTAACCTTCATCGGAGCAAAGAGATTCGTTCTTCCACTATTTCATTTAGCACCATGCCTTCGCTCCAGAACATGCTGCTGCTTTTCTGTTCTTTTTTTAACCTTTATATAATTTCCTACGTTATGAATTGTGACGGAAGGAATAACAAAATATAAATATTGGTAACTTTCATCGGAATGAAAATAAATCGGTCTTTCCCTTTTTATTTCAATTTTATGTAATTTTCGTACCTATGGGGAGAGAGAGAGAGAGAGAGAGAGAGAGAGAGAGAGAGAGAGAGAGAGATTCACACAAAAAAAAGAAAGAGGAGAGAGAGATTCATAAAAAGAAAAAAAAGAAAGAGGAGAAAGAGATTCATAAAAAGAAAAAAGAAAGAGGAGAGAGAGAGAAAGAAAGAAAGAAAAAGAAAGAAAAAAAAAGAAAGAGAGAGATTCATCCAAACCACAAGACATTCATACAAACAGATAAACCAACAGACAGAAAGGCACTTATTGACACTTATTTACAATAAGAAATACATGGCGCTTTCCTTGTGGACCTTACTTACGTTGCTTGCTCATTTGCCAGGACAAGTCTGGCCAATTTTTCGACTGAGCGAACAGCTCAGCGTGATGAGTGAGCTCGTGTGGAATAAACAGACGGAAGAATGTGTTTTAAGCATCCCCTCATATCGTCTTCGATTGTCTACGACCTCCCTGTCCCACAGCTAGGCCTGAATCCCTCATGATAGAATATATCCTATCCTATCCTATCCCGGAACTCGAAGGTCGTTGGGGCACCACAGATGATCGTTTAATCAGCGTACTCCACCTTTGTCAAGATTTAATGTATTCAGTAACGATACGAATACCTAACTTAATTTAATAATTTTATACATTTTTAAAAAATTAATTAATCATATACATTTTTAAAAATCATACAATATAATGTGTGGGGAGCTCCCCATCATTCCCTCCCTTCTCCCCATCCTCATCTCCTCGTTTCACATAGGGGCCTACGTCTTTAATGATTTTGTATTGATGTCCTACTCAGTGAACTCCGCCAAGATCTCTTCTATACCGCAGCTAGTAGGACTCAAAAGCCCTGAAATCCCTACAAAGAACCACAGCCAGTATCAAAAACCTGCTTATTCCACGAATTAAAAAAAGCAATATAGGACTCTCTGTTCTATAGCCTCTCTTGCCTACACATAACCACACTCTGAAACTCCGTATGACCACTGACTGACCTGCAGTACGGGATCCACCGCTCGCGTCATGTGCTAGAAATTTTGAAGTAAGATCGTTTTTGTAATATAATTATTCCGCTGAACCTCTACCCTTCCGTCTCCAGTACGGAAAGTAACGTAGGAAGGCTTAGATTATGTTATCTGTCATAGTTCACAAGTAATCAGTCGAAAAAAACGGAAGAAAATAAACAAAAACAAAACAAAACAAATAACCACCACCACCAGGCATTTCAAAATATTCGGAGGTATTACCTTCTTCAATTCTGTACAGGTGAAAATAAAAATAACGTGGAAGGCATGACACAAAATAAACAACAATGACGCCAATAATCAGTTCTTATGTCAATATAAGAAACCCCGTTGACCAAGCCCCCTCGGCAGATCAGTGAAACATTCACAGTAATTGTTGCCCCGCTAAAACAAATTAGCTTGCAAAATAGAAAAAAACTAATCTTTCCATAGTATAGTTATTTTTTTAATCAATAAATTTCGTCGTTTCGCACCTATTAATTCCAATTATTAGTTATGCGTTTCTTGAACTAAAAATAGCATAAAAAACACAGGTATGAGGCAGAACCCATAATTTAAGTTACTCGGTTTTTCGGTTAGTTTTGGTTTGTTTGTTTTAGGTTGATGCAATAGATACTACACTACCCTACCCCACACTCCAAAGACGTACTTTTGAGGCCGCGTGGTTCAGTACAAAGGTCACACTTAATAGTACTGGTTTACCGTTAAAAAGGAAAACATCACTCACTGTCCAAACTGGAATGGAACATTCAAACTTTAGCGGTTGTTTTGAGCAGCAAATGCCCATTTTATTAATGTTTAATTTAATAACAATACGAATTGTAGGGATAACCCGGTTTCACCAAAAGTAAACAAAGCCTGTGGATTGACTTGGCACTTTAACGGAAGTGCAAAATTAAAACTTTGAATCAGCGAAATTTTGTTCCTGAAAACAGGCAATACGAAGGTCGAGTAAGGTTGTCATAAGGTTTGTGATCTTGAATAAATACTGAACACCAACGCAGAGGAAATTGAACTGTAAGTTGGTGGATCAAGGAGAAAGCACCCCCGTTGGGGTGCCGGGGGTTTCAGTATTAATAGTATCCCCACTTTCTGGAAATTTAGTGCTTTAAGTTCCTACTGTCGCTATCTTTCGCATTTGCTCTTTCTCATTCCTGCTCTGTTCTATCAATCTGCTATACTATCTTCTTCTTCGCTAGACCAGTCACCTACCTTTTTTCTTGAAAACTCTTCCGGAACAAGACTCCTTAATTGTGTGTGAGGCCTGTTGGATCAGCTTGGGAATATTGGATGCTTTCTGCCAGGTGGTCACTATGGCTTCCTATGATGTTATTATTTAGCAATGTAGGCATTTTATAAAATTATGTATGTGTTTTGTTGATAATTTGTAATGATGTTTGTATTCTATTTTGTTTTTGTAAACGGGGGTTCGATAAATTAGAGTGCAGCCTCAGCGTCCCTTGCGTGGGATGTCTTTATTGTAAAGTGACTGGCTGGTGGAGAGCTTTCAGTTTTACCACTAGGGTTGTTTCAGCAGATCTTTTATGAGGATCAGGGGTTGCCCGGTCCTGATTTGGCTCGGAAGAGTCCGCTGGACCTAAAGCAACAATTATGTAATGTAATGTAAGGAGAAAGCGGACTGGAATGCTCATGTACTGTTTACATTTTATTTTACTAACGGCTCGGAGATTCGATCCGTTCGACTTCAGAGATAGAAAGAGAGAGAAAGGGAGTGAGAGAGAGGGGGGGGGGGAGAGAGAGAAAAGAAACAAAAGAGAGTGAGAGAGAGAGAGAAAGAGAGTTGCTAGTCCAGTACTCTAGATTCGTGGAGTAACTAAATACTGAACACAGACGTAAGTTGAATTAACTTTTAAAGTAGTGTTGTTGGAGAGAGCTGACTGGACTGCGGGAATTTTGTTTACATTCATTTGACAAGAGACCAGGGGTATCAGCTGGCTTGTACTTCTGGCCTTATCAATCAGATTGAAAGAAAAAGAGAAATAGGGAAAGACAACAGGGAAGAGAGAAAGGAACGAAATGGTCTAAGAAGAATTACGAGAAGGTGAAAAATGTGAGAACTGAAGAGAATAAAATTAGAGAGGAAAAAGAGGACAGTATGGAAGTGATGGAGGTTTAGAAAGAAAAGAGAGAGAGAGAGAGAGAGAGAGAGAGAGAGAGAGAGAGAGAGAGAAAGAGAGAGAGAGAAAGAGAGAGAGAGAGAGGATGTGGGTTAGGAAGAGGGGGGGGGGGAAGAGCATGTGAGTGAAAGAAGGAGATGATACAAAGACAGACAAGAAGACAGAGAAGAACAAAACAAGTAAGCAGAAGAAGAAGAAGAAGAAGAAGAGGAGGAGGAGGAAGAAGACGAAGAAGAAGAAGAAGAAGAAGAAGAAGAAGAAGAAGAAGAAGAAGAAGAAGAAGAAGAAGAAGAAGAAGAAGAAGAAAAAGAAAGCTATTTAAGGCTTATTTAATAAGGGAGATCCAGCAATGGGGAGACTGGTCGTGTGCTATGCGGGCTGGGGGCTACAAGATGTGTTGAAGAAAGATTCCATTTCAGTGGTTTACAGCTAATTACATTTTCGCGGCTCACTCGCCTTCATAATCCTGTAAGTTGTGCAAACAGAACACGCCTTGGAAACGGCCATTCCTACAGCCATTCAGAATATCTGAGAGAGGCAAAGGAACGAAAGCCGTTTTTACTTATATAACGCACATTAAAGCGCAATGGGCTGCTTAAAATACTGGTCCGAAATCAGGGACTCGCTCACCAAAGCCATTCAAGACGCCTACTCGCTGCAAGAGCCCTATCAAGCGCCATGGCCAACTGAGCATTGTCGTCGACATAGATTGTATTGAATCCAAGAATTCGGATGAATTTCATCTAGGGACCAGTCACTTGCGCATTACTGGTATGACGCGACGTTCCGTTGCGTAGGCATGAGTGCGAGTATGGCAATATTGAGGGAGGAAAAAGTGCTTTAATTGTGTTTGTTTGTTGTTGTTCTTGTTGTTGTTGTTATTATTTCTTTCGCGCACTTACGAGCTCCAACATCTGCCCCGGCCAGTCACGTGCCGAGATCAAGATCGAATTCTAGCTGCTAACTTGATAACTCCTGCGCACTAACCATCGCCCACAGACCAGTGAGTCATCCCGATTGACCTTGGCATGAAAGCATGCTTATTGGATCCTGTCACGCGTATTTCCGACAAAAATAATTGAATTCTTTAACGTGCCACTGAGGCGACACCTGGGGACTTTTAAAACCCTGTATGGACAGTGAGAATAGAAGAAAAAGTAATCGACTATAATTGTGGAACATAATTTGTCACCATCCAGCACAACACTCTGACACTCCAAAAGCAACAATCAGCAGTCCTTCCATATTATCAGCTGCGTCAACAAAATACAACAGCGTTTTTTTAGTGTTTCTTTTTGTGTGTGTGGCGTTGAAGTCGGTGGGGGTGGGGTTAAATATAAGCCCTCAACTTGTCTATGATGCTCATGATGTACAGTGTGTTTGGGATTAGAGCACTTCCCAAACTTTCCTCGTAAACTCACTGAGGCATCGTATGCTCCAAGGCACCAATAACCTCAGATAACTACATGCAGTGCTGCCAAGTCTTGCTCTGTGGTCTGTATTGAAGTTCCTTTGGTGAACCCTGAAACCCGACTGTTCTTAGGGACATTTAAAAATAACAATTTCTTTTGGCATGATATAATTATAATTTAGTTACTTGTATGCTTTTCTTTCATTTACTACGAGTGCAAAGGAACATGAAATAAACTCACAGATAACTGCTGCATGCAATACTGCCAAGCTTTGTTGCTTGCGTTCTGTAGAAATTTTCTTTATAAAGTCAGAAAACCGACTGTTTTGGGGGGATTTTTTTATATGATGCTTTTATATACGAAGACTGATTGACTGACTGTCTGAGGCTGACATTTACATAGAAATATGCCTTTCGGTTGCACACATATATTGAATGTAAAATTTTGAATATATTTAAAAGAATGAAATGTATACTACGGCGGCAAATGCAATAACTGCAAATAAGTACAGTCATACATACAGTCTAGCTGTATATGTTGTGTGGAGATTCCCTTATTGAACTCTGTTACCCGGAGCTTAGCAGTGCAGTACTCGCTTAGCAGTGCAGTACTCGTGTTCTTGATGAACCGATATTGAACCATGGTGACTGTTACCGCGGAATATTTTTTTATTTATAGACAGTGTATTAAAATAGCTCACACAGTACATGCACCCTGTGTTACTGTTGTATTAAGTGCTGCTTCAGTTTTTAATGGACCAGATCGATGAGGTGTGGTGCAGTTTATGTACAAGACTTTTGAGGACATCGAAGGTTTACTCCGTGTACTTTGGTTTCATTCTTGCCTTCAAAATTGGTAACTGAATAAAGTCAATCTACATTTCAAAAGTAAAAATGGATTTCTCTTCGATCCGGCCTTCTGTAATAGCGGTAACTTCAGATCGCCGCCCTTTGACTTCGATTGAAGAAAAAAGCGCGTGATAGCATTTGGTATGAACACATGGGTAACGATTGGATGCTAATGATAGAACAATACTCTCGTCTAGTTATCAGAGATTATGCTACTGCATTCATCTCATTCCCCCTTTCTAGCAAACTAAAGGCCGGGACCGGGACCTTTCCTACCTATTTTTAAAAACATTTTATTGTCCCTTTTTATCGGGAAACATTGGGCCGCCTTCCTTGGCGCCTATGGCGCGCCCAAACCCAACCTACCTAATATTAGTTGTATTTTTGAAATTTTGCTGGGGGAGCAAACCGGAGTACCCGGAGAAAACCTCGGAGACGTTTCCGGAGTCGAAAGTACATAACATTCGGAGAAACATAACGCCCAAAGGCGGGATCGATCCCACACCAGTCAGGCGCCAGCGGTTTCTAACCTGTGGACAAGGCAAGTTAGTCCCGCCTTAGACCATGCGGCCACAACGCTCGAATATCTGTTGATCAATGGTGACAGCGTGCTCGCGCTCGCCCTTCTGCCCGCAAATAGGCACAAGTTGAAGATTCAGGCACCACATCTCAATAACGCTTAACAGCCTGTTCATCAAGCACCCTTCCCGTAGAGCTCCTTCTTCTTCTATCCCCTTCCCACCTGACCCCACTCGCTATTGCAAGATTGTTTATGTCCTGATGTGTACACTGTGAGGCCACCCTCAAAAGATCTCCGCAAACTCATGACCATTAATGTATGCGAAATGGAAAAAAAGATATGTGGTTTAAAAAAAAACTACAACAATAAACAAGAACAACATAAAAATAATAAGGTAATTAAAAAAAAACAGTGGGCTACAGAATTTTACTTAGTGAGCCTGGGATAATGATTGTTCTCAAACTGATAATACATAGCTGTGAATAAGTTTTTGCTATTCTATTTTTGTCTTTTTTGTCATTTTGTACATAGTTGTAAATAGCTCTTACTTTTACTGTTCCGTCTTTTGGACGGAAACATCGCAAAAGCGATGTTTGATCGAGTGCATGTATTTTTATGTATTGACTATGTAAAGCGCGGTGAGTCTGGTCGTAGGCTGGAGTACCCGCTATATAAAAACGTTATTCTTCTTCTTCTTCTTCTTCTTCTTCTTCTTCTTCTTCTTCTTCTTCTTCTTCTTCTTATTATTATTATTATTATTATTATTATTATTATTATTATTATTATTATTGTTATTATTATTATTATTATATGCCTGTGCATCAGACATCATTCATCTTGTTTTATGTGTATTTATTCGATTAGCATGCGCGCAATTTACGTTTCTTTTTTTTTCTTTTACACAACACAGTAAGCAACAATTACAAGTTGTTAAATTATATGAACATTGAGGTTTAACGCCTACACCCACCATTGGCGATATGGCAGACGGGGATAACCATCCCAAGGAAAGAGGGGTAGGGACCTGAATCAACACTGAACCACCAAAGCATTCATACTGCTAAAATGGACAGTGAAAAATGGCCACATTTTATATCGCCCACCACGGGATTCGAACCTGGGTCATCGGTGTGCCAGGCGAACGCTCCACCAATTGAGCTACGGCGGTGGGACATTAAATTATATCAGCATGTCATTAAAACATAAGCAAATGAACGTAGAAATTACATAGTATTGAAAATAAGATTTGAACACAAAATCTATGCACGATCCCATCATAAACAGGAGGTACATACAAAACAATATAATCAATTATTTCATTAAGATATTTGGACTTGAGCCTATTGAGTCTGAAAGCTAGCGTCGTACTTCCCAAAATTGCTGAAACAATTATAAATGTTTCTTTATTTTACAAGTTTGCAAAATTACCGATTTTGCACAGTTAAACTGGCAGGGGTGTCTCTTTTCAATCGTTTCTACTCTTGTTAAGAAACATATTAATCTGTGCATCGTAGCTTTTTAAGAATCAGAAATGCAGAGAAATAAATAAGTTCTGTTGATTTTACAATTGTGTGGAATATCGAAATAATTATGCAATTATCCGTACACTGGCATTGTTTCTCTCTTTTCAATAGTCTAGATTCTTGCTGAGACACATATTCTGTGCATCAAGTGCAATTTTGTGTGTGTGGAGAGATTGCGTATGCTACAACTTTTACACCGGGAAATCGGTACACAGTTACTTGTATTTTTGTTATTTTTATTAATAGGGGAATTTAATTTTTTACGTAATTTTATTTGTCTAATATAACAGATGTGAATAGACAATAAAAATATAAAATAAGTGAAGAATTAATTGTACTGTTTAATAGATTTTTTAATCTTTCCTTCGAAAATGGCAAGGTACCTGCTGACTGGAAAACGGCACAGATGACTGCAAGTTAAAACAAAAAGGTCAAGATGTGATCCTAGAAATTACCGACCGGTAAGTTTAACCTGCATTGCTGGTAAGATATTGGAGTCCTTAATTCGGGATGTCATAGTAGGCCATTTCACTGGGAACAAAGTGTTTACAAATTGCCAGCACGGTTTAAGAAAAAAAAAGCATCACTCAGCTGCTACAAGTTATGAAAGATGTTACAGTTTTATTAGCAAATAAGAACTCATTGGATGTTATTTACCTTCATTTCCGAAAAGCTTTTGACACGGTACCCTACCAACGACTTTTACATGTATGTAAGCTGAAAGGTATAGTGTCACCGGAAATATTGCTGACTGGATTCGTGACTTTTTGACTGACAGAGAACAATCAGTAAGGGTTGGCAGTGAGACGCCCAGCAACATTAAAGTAATAATAATAATAATAATAATAATAATAATAATAATAATAATAATAATAATAATAATAAGAAGAAGAAGAAGAAGAAGAAGAAGAAGAAGAAGAAGAAGAAGAATGGGTTTTTATATAGCGGGTACTCCAGCCTATGACCAGACTCACCACGCTTTACATAGTCGTTACATAAAGATACATGCACTCGATCAAACATCGCTTTTGCTACGATACAGCAAATGACGGAACAGTAAAAGTAAATACTATTTACAACTATGTACACAAATGACAAAAAAGACAGAAATAGAATAGCAAAAACCTATTCACAGCAATTTATATGCCCGGTTAGACCCAGGAAGCAAAACAGTATATTTATTTACAGCCGTGTATACACTTACGGATCAGACAGAGACAAAAGAGGAGAGAATGGCAGCGGGATACAAATCAGTCTGAATAATGCAGTTTGAAGAGGTGGGTTTTGAGGGCCTTTTTGAATGCTTGTGTTGATTGTATGTTGCGGATATGGAAGGGAAGGGAATTCCACTGCTTGGGTGCGGAGTAAGCGAATGCACGTTGGCCGTATGTCTTAGTGCGGGTGACTGGAACCTTGAGTGTGCGAGTGTCAGCAGAAGATCTTAAAGTGCGTGAAGGAGAGTAGACGGGCAGTAGATCAGCAAGGTAGGAAGGATAAGAATCTGTGAAGAAGTTGTGACAGAGAACAGAGAGTTTGTACTCTATGCGTGCTTGCACAGGAAGTCAGTGAAGGGAATGTAGTAGAGGTGTGATGTGATCGCGTTTCTTTGCTCGGAATATGCAGTGGTATTCCCTAAGAAAGCACTTTAGGCCCAATATTATTTTTTTTTATTAACGACTTGCCAGAATGTGTACAGAGCACTTGCAAAATATCTGCGGAGGTCACAAAGCTATATAACGTTACTAGCATTGGTGTTACATTACAGGAGAATCTTGACAGCTTACAAGATTGTGCAAACTTGTGGAATTTATATTATAATGTTGAAAACTGTAAAGTGTTGCATGTTAGTAAACACAATCTAAATATACAATGAAAGGTCACAGTGATAATAGTTCACTTATCTTCACTGAAGAGAAAGATTTGGGTGTGACATTTGACAAAACCCTCTCATTTGATCCACATATACAGAACTGTGTCAATAATGCCAAGAAAATTATAGTAGTAAATAAAAGCACTTTCAGTTTCATGGATGAAGATATTTTTTGTAAATTATATAAGTCAATGGTTAGGCATCACCTTGAGTATACCAATACAGTATGGTATCCTGTATTAAAAAGACAGTCTGTTGTGATTGAGAGAATGCAGAGGAAAGCTACAACATTTGTGAAGGCCTGTAGGGATTGATCCTATCATGAAAGATTAAAATACCTTGGACTGCATTCATTGTGTGGCCGTAGAATTAGAGGGGATTTAATACAAGCATACAAAATTTACAATGGACTGAATGATTTAAAGTAGTGTGATTTATTTGCATTGCCTCATTGCCAAATTACACGCATATCCAAAGAGAAAGTATTTATACAGCATTCCAATCCTAATATAAGTAAGCTTTTTTTTCCTAACAAAGTTGCTATTAACTAGAATAATCTACCTTGGTCAGTTAAAAAAATGTACGAAACATAAATACGTTTAAAACCAGTTAGACATACCTCCAGAGTTTAAAAATATATTTTATTGCCATGACGAATTAAATGCTTAGGAAAATTACATGCTCAACACTGAGTTATTGTCAAGCTGAGGAAGGGGCATTAATTTAAAAAGGCTTCACGACTTTGTTTTGCCCCCCCTTCCCTCCTCCCCACTTCCACACTACTACTACTACTACTACTACTACTACTACTACTACTACTACTACTACTACTAGCATTTATTCTCCGTGGGCGCTTGCACTTTAGCAAGTTGTTTGTATTGCATCACATCCCTTCAAATCCCCACCTTCCAATCCCTTCCTCTCCCCGACCTCCCCCCTCCCCCTCTTCCCCACCAGCTACGCGCCTTCTTTATCTCTTTTAATTCCTTCCAATTCACTCGATCTCAAGCCCACACAGCCGGGACCTCAGTGCATCGTCTGCGTTGGAAATATTGACACATGATTTTTCCATTGTCTGCGACCGTGCTTTCCCCCCATAATTCCACTTTCTGTAGTTGTCTCTCTAAACTGGCAGCGCTTTTAACACAGAACGTAATGCAGCAAAATTGATTCTTTTGGAGAGATAGCTTGGTAAACTTAATGCCGTGTGGTGTGGTCGTATGACAACAGTTGTGAAAGTAGTACTAGTAGCAGTAGTACTAGTAGTAGTTGTAGAAGTAGCAGTAGTAGTAGTAGTAGTAGTAGTAGTAGTAGTAGTAGTAGTAGTAGTAGTAGTAGTAGTAGTAATAGTAGTAGTAGTAGTAGTAGTAGTCAACGTTGTCATCGTCATCGACATCCTCTTCCTCATTCTTATCATCATCATCATCGTTGCCATCGTTGTTATTATTTTTATTGGAGATGCCTTTTTTCTTCTGTTGTTGTTGTTATTGTTTTGTTTTGTTGGTAGTAGTAGTAGTAGTAGTAGTAGTAGTAGTAGTAGTAGTAGTAGTAAGTAGCAAGTAGTAGAAGTACATGATGTAGTATGTTGCAAGTAGTAGAAGTATGTAGTAGTAGACCAAGAAGAAGACGAGGAAGAAGAAATGATGACGATTGATTGAATGAAAATTGAAGTTTAATGTCCACACCCACCCTTGGCAATATGGCAGACGCTTAAGAAGAAGAAGAAGAATAGAAACAGCAACAACAAAGAAGAAGAAGAAGAAAAAGAAGAAGAAGAAGAGAAACATAAACCGTACTACTACTACTACTACTACTACTACTGCTACTACTACTACTACTGCTACTACTACTACTACTACTACTACTACTACTACTGCTACTACTATTATTATTATTATTATTATTATTATTATTATTATTATTATTACTGCTACCAACAACAACAACAACAACAACAGAAGAAGAAGCAAAGAAACTCCAATAACAATAATAACAACGATGGCAACGATGATGATGATAACAATGAGGAAGAGGATGTCGATGACGATGACAACAACCTAGGAAAAAGAGAAAGACTACAAGACCGCTAAGCTGGTCACCCTTTTAACTAAAAACGTAATGCTGCAAAATCGATTCCATTGCTGCAATTTACTGTGACCGTTCTAACACGGAGCCTATGTTAAACAGTTATGACAACAATAGCGGCGGTGGTGATGATGATGATGATGGCGATGCCTTAGAGATAGCAACACATGCCACAGAAGTGACTAACCACACTGACAATCTACACTTCCGATTTCTTTATATCCCCAGCCAGATAGCTCATAAAAGAAGATTGAGCTTGGGAAATTACATACAACAAACCAGCATTAATATTAGTTATTCTAAATGTACAATTCTAAATAATACACCATTAAGTGCAGCAATCTTTATTACATATTGTTCATATTAATTTTTAAAAGTGTAACAAATAGATATATAAATAAAAATTTATATTAAAGCATGTGTTTCCCATTTACTAGCTGTAAGTTAAACCAAGGGAAATAATTTGTGTGTATTTTAAACATGCATTAAGCATGTGATCCAGTTGAAAAACAGAATTGGAAATTCCCCTTTACTAGACCAGAGGAAATAATTTGTGTACAGGAATATTTGTGTGCTTTCTCTGTGTGAATGTAAAATCCTTAGTAAGTTTTTTGCCTTTGCTTAGATATATAAAAAGAAATTTATATTAAGCATGTGATCCAGTTGAAAACAGCAAATAGAAATTTATATTAAGCATGTGATCCAGTTAAAAACAGAACCTGGAATTCCCTTTGCCAGTGTGAAATAATCAATATTCTTGGCCTAAGCCCAGTTTATTCAATCGGGAATTCCCGCAAACATTAATGTTACAACCTTATACAGAGTGTTTTTAATTTAAATTTAATTTAATTGCTATCAAAACAGCCAAATATTGTACTAAAAAGGCCTTTTAAGAGTTTTATATT
The DNA here is from genome assembly GCA_036898135.1 of Oncomelania hupensis. Lineage (NCBI taxonomy): Eukaryota > Metazoa > Mollusca > Gastropoda > Littorinimorpha > Pomatiopsidae > Oncomelania > Oncomelania hupensis. The sequence goes on along the minus strand of CM072512.1, from coordinate 101,769,300 downwards.
AAGCATGTGATCCAATTAAAACAGAACCTGGAATTCCCTTTGCTAGAACAGTGTGAAATAATCAATATTCTTGGCCTAAGCCCAGTTTATTCAATCGGGAATTCCCGCAAACATTAATGTTACAACCTTATAAAAACATTACTACGCATTTATAAGTAAAGTGGCGGTTGCTTCCCTTTGACTGTATTTGGTGGTTTGAAGCCTAAAAATCCATTTTTTTAAATAATTATTTTTAATTTAAAGTTTTGTTATCAGTATAAAAATGACGGACACAAAAAGTCTTTCACAATCTCCTTTGTTTAAAGACATCTTTCAAACTTTACAACTTCAAATTTTTGACAGTCAAAATGTTATTAAATCTGTTTATAATAATTACGAATTTGTACTTAACAATTTTACTTTCAAATCCCCTGTTAAAATACGAATCCACGCGCAGATAACTTTTATTAAACCAGGCAGTATTGATGAAACGATGACTGTGTGGATTTCTTCAAGTCAAATTGAAGTGTTAAAATCTTCAGACCTAGACAATGCTTATAACAACATCTTAATCAATCAGTTACAAGACAGTATTGAGCGTGCAACTTTGAAAGGGTCCGGGTGGGCCGAAGGAACTCTTGAATCATTAGAACTGAACATTGCAAAGTATAATCCAATCAAAGGAAAATCTTATATCCCTCTTCCCAAAGAAATTCTTGACAAAAAGGCTGTATTGAATATTAAGAACACCGACGACAAATGTTTTATGTGGTGTGTTTTGGCTAAATTATATCCTATTCAGTCGAAAGAACATCCCGAAAGGGTGACGCTATACAAAGATAAAGTAACGAACTTAAATCTTAAAGACATTAATTTCCCTGTTAGCCTTGACGCCATTGACAAATTTGAATCACAAAACTCTCCTATAACAGTCAATGTATATGTTTGGGACCCTGAATCAAAACTTATGCCTTCACGAATCTCTCCTAATGCCCCATCGTTTTCAGACCTCAATCACCACGTTGATCTTTTACTAATAACAGACCCGCAAGATCCTAGCATGCAACATTATACACTGATACGAAACATATCTAGATTATTAGGACACACTTCAAAACATCATGGCAAACAATATTTGTGCAGACGCTGTTTAACTAGAGTCTCTAATCTCCAAGTGGCTGACAAGCACAGTAAAATTTGCAAAAGTATGACAGATATTCAAACCCGCCTTGTGTTACCAAAGCCGGGTTCTCAAGTATATTTTAAAAACATCAACAAACAATTCAAACAGCCTTATATAGTTTATGCCGACTTCGAATCATTGATTTTAAAATATCAAGGCCCGCAAGGATTTTGTACGCCTAATTCATTCCTCACACACCTTCACGAAGTCTGCAGTTTCGGGTATGTAGTTGTTAGAGCCGACGGACAACATACAGAGCCGGTAATTTACAGAGGGCCTGACGCAGCTCGGAAGTTCTTAGATGAGATGAGCAAAATATACAAATTGTGTTTATTGCAGCTAGATAATCCGGTGCCCATGATATTTACTGAATCTGACTCCCATAATTTTAAAGCAGCTACACATTGCCACATTTGTAATAAAGAGTTTGACCCGAAGGACACGAAGACCCAAAGGGTGAGAGATCATTGTCACATAACAGGGGCATTTAGAGGTGCAGCTCATCAGAAATGCAACTTAGACTATGGAATCAAACATTTCTCTCTCCCTATTTTCATTCACAATCTTCGAAATTACGACTCCCATTTAATCATGCAGGCAGTGACGAAAGCATACAAAGTGTCATGTATTGCCGAGACAGAAGAAAAATATAAAACTTTCACTCTGAATAAATTAAAGTTTTATGACAGCTTTCAACATTTGTCTTCCAGTTTAGAAACACTAGCTAAGAACTTACCCAGCTATCCTATCACTAGCAAATATTTTCCAGATGTTACACTTATTCGGAAAGGCGTGTATCCTTATGAATACATGGATTCTTGGGAAGTGTTTGAAGAACTAGAATTGCCACCTAAAGAGAACTTCTATTCTTCACTCAATAAAAGCTTCATAAGTGATATCGATTATGAACATGCCCAGAATGTCTGGAATGCACTCGGATGTAAAAACCTTGGTGACTACCACGACATATATTTAAAAGCCGACGTCTGTTTGTTGGCTGATGTGTTTGAAAAATACAGAGAAACGAGTTTACATCATTACTCCCTCGACCCTTCTCATTATATTTCTTCGCCAGGAATGAGTTGGGATGCTTTCTTAAAACTTAGCGGTTCTAAAATCGATCTCATAACTGACCAGGTAATGATGACAATGATTGAGTCGGGCATTCGTGGAGGAATAAGCGTGGCAGCTCATAATTATTGCAAAGCCAACAATAAATACCTGAAGCACTATGACCCCTCGCAGAAATCTAATTATATAATGTACTTTGACGCCAACAATTTATACGGTTGGGCAATGAGTGAGCTTTTACCGGTTTCAGATTTCAAATTACTTGTTAATCCAAACCCCGCAAACTTGACTTGGTTAAACAGTATTTTAAATCACCCTAAAGATCATACTATAGGGTTTATTGTAGAAGTTGACCTAGAGTACCCCAATGCTTTACACGACCTACATAATGATTACCCATTAGCACCAGAAAGATTGCATGGTACAGACAAGCAACTTAAACTTATTCCCAACCTCTATAATAAATCTAATTACGTCTGTCACTACAGAAACCTGCAGTTCTACATCAGACACGGCATGAAGTGCACAGCGATTCACAAGCTTTTATTCTTTAAACAAACAAACGTCTTGGCTGGGTACATCAATAAAAACACAGAGCTCAGGAAACAAGCGCAATCTACGTTTGAAAAAGATTTCTTTAAGCTGCTGAATAACAGCTGTTTTGGTAAAACTATGGAGAACCCATACAAGCGAAAAGACGTCAGGCTAATTACATCACCCAATCAAGCGATTAAATTAACATCTAAACCTCAATACCTTGGTTACAAAGAGTTTCATGACTCCCTGTATGCAGTTACCATGAAAACCACGCAAGTTAATCTAGACAAACCAGTGTTTATGGGGATGACTATTCTCGACCTTTCTAAATTATTAATGTTCGAATTTTACTACGATTACTTTAAACCTAAATACCCGGAGGCCAGAGTTTTATACACAGACACAGACTCCCTTATACTAGACATCCCTACTGAAGACATTTATAAAGACTTAGAATCGGAACTACAACACTACGATACTAGTGACTACCCTGAAACTCACCCTTTGTACAGCAAAGCAAACCAAAAAAAAATAGGTTTGATGAAAGATGAAATGAACGGGAAACTTATTGAAGAATACGCAGGACTGCGATCTAAGCAGTACAGTATTAAACACGAATCGGGGGAATCTTCAAAAGCGAAAGGCACCCAAAAAGCTGCAATAAAAAACAGAGATATCAGGCATGAAAACTACCTGGAAGCCTTAGATGGGAAAGAAGTTAAACCATACCCTAACACAACTATAAAGTCTAAAAACCATGTAGTGTCCACTGCTGTGACGACCAAAAAAACATTATGCGCTAATGACACAAAGCGGGTAAGAGTAACTAAGGAGTTTGCATACGCTCTAGGCCACTATAAATTACAGGTAGAAACTGCGACTACGACTACGACTGCGACTATGAATAAGGTGGAAGTCCTGTAAGGTTTGAATAAATGTTAACTGTATTTATTCTGAAGCACTGAGCTTTTTCTTCAAAGCATCTAGCTGCTCTTTCCGTCCCAGTAGTCTCCCTTCTTCTATTAATTTTTTTTTAATTTCTTCAACATTAACAGGTGCAGACCTAGATTTAGATTGTATGTCATGCTTCAACTTTTTATATTCTTCAAAATCTCGCTGGATAATTACAAACTCTTGGTCCTGAATCTGAGTGTCTTCTAGAGCTTTTGAAATTATTAAGTTCATGCTAGTAAGTTTAGCTATCGCCAGGCTAGAAATGAGGTCGTGTTTTTCTAGTTTCTTAGATACTTTAGTATTAATTACGCCAAGTAAAACTGACATCACTGAAGATAATCCGGCAGCCACTCCTAATCCAATACTAATTGGTATACCAATTCCAGTCACCAATAATCCCACGCTGGCCGCAGCTTCCGCTGCATTAATAACATTTAGACCAGTAGACACGTAATTTATTGTGCTATAAGCGCCGGAATACCTTCGTCTGCATCTAGAGTACTTTTGGATATCTGATTCAATTTGAGTCCTAACTTTTCTTATTTCTTCCAGCCTGAACGTTTGAACATTACTTAAGTCTAACGTTGGAGCACTGGGCTGTATTGGTTGTTCATCCACTAGGCCTACTGCTTCCTCTATAGCGGGATACAATTTTGTCGTCATATTTTTAGTGTGAAAAAAAAGGGTTAACAATAATTAACTTGATTTTAGTTTATTAGCAAAATATTCTATTTGACTATCAGAAAATATCTGATCGCTGAAATAAAATGCTAACAGATCTACGTTGTCTAGGCTAATTTGCGCTATTCTGTCAATAGGATTTGGAACAGGGACAAAAGTTATCTTGGGTGATGAAGTAAATACGGAAAACTGATTTTCATTTTCTCTTTTCTTCATAAATACTGTAACTCGTCTGGGATCCTCATCTAAATCAACCCAACTTAGAGACACTTGCGGAATTACATTAAAATTTCTCTGCGTAGGCCTGTGAGCAATTATGTCCAGTACTATCATAGCTGTGCTACCTAGCTGTAAAGGAGGCTGCAGAATAACTCTGACATTTTTCCCTGCGGTTTCACGCTTATGTAAAACATAGCTGCTTTTTTTGTAGGCTTTGACTTCTATGGTTTCCCGATTGTTTTCATCCGGCACTAGACTAACTAACATAGGCCCGGCGTTAATAATTTTCTTAAATTTATTGTCTGGTCCCATAAAAGTGTAAGGGCTTTCGCACTTGAATTTAATAAGCCAATCTAATTCTGTGTCTATAGGTGTTAAAGACCAGGTATTTTCTCGTTTAGTAATAGCATACTTAAAATCGGGATCTACTTTACCGGCATTAAAATCCTTTAGCTGATCGATAGATGGTTTTTCTGGCAATACTGACGGCGGCACTGACGGCGCTTCAGGCACTACAGGCACTAGCGCTCGTTTATAATATCCATTTTGCGTAAATTCGAAACCGTAAATAGACCCAACAATAGCATTCGCATCAAAGTCAATTGTGTCTGCTAAGTCTTTCAGTTCAATGGTAGGACAGGTTACTGGAATTTGAGGGCCGATTGACATTGTATTTTAAAATTAAACTTTATTTTATCTCAAGAATAATTGTAAGATCTTCAAAGTCTACCATTTCGTTGTTTTGGTTAGTTATTTTGAAGCAGAAACTAGTATGATAGTCCTGACTTAAGGGGCGTTTTTGAGGCAGAAATTTCAATGAAACTGGATCGCAGTAAGATTCTCTCTGAGTTGAGATTATCCTTAGCAATGTACTAGGAGTTCCGTTTACTAAGTTTTCCGATGTCTTCAGTTGATGAAGGTACACAAACAATCTATTATTAATTAACAAATTCATAGGGTTTGATCCAATAAATCTTATAGAACTGCCGACAGTGCTGGAGCTGTCAGATAAAGATAATTCATTGCCACGGAAACCTAATATTTCTGCCAGCTTTGGCGCAAGTGTAACGCTGGTAATGTCTTTATGCTGGTTTTTATGGAAAGTTAAAGTTACTATCAAGTTTGCAGGGTTCATTTTTGCTTCAATCGAATGAGGTTTAAACAATTCTTCAGTAAGTCTGCAGAAGTCATAATAGCCGGCATGAATAAAGTGCCTTTTTTTATTAATCATTATCCAGTTGTTGTTTAGATCATGACTAATATTTAACCATTTAACCGTGAAGAATATTTCGTGTAGGATTACGTTAAGGTCGCTGTTTTTGTTGTCAATAGGATGCTGAAGTTCAATGGGCACACCTGATTTTACAGATTCGAAAGTTACAAACATATTTTTTTAATATAATAAAAATGTACGCGCCTTATAAATATAACAAAGCTGCAAAGTATACTACAGGGCCTTATTATTACGAAAAAGCAGTCGACCTAACCAAGCTGACAATAGCTGTGGCAGCCAACGTCCATTTCGAAACTATCCCCCATAATATTTTTGATCATTACCTCAACCCAGACATTACAAGCGACTTTTTAGCTAACCAATGGCTAAACAACGGGGGTATGCAGTTCTTTCAGAATCAAATTAATTTTGCCGTGTCATGCGCTACAACTGGTTGCGGAGTTTCTTACGTTCATCACCTTAATCACCCAGATCCTATGTTGAAATCTATTTATCTGTTCCATTTGTATTATCAAGTGAGACGGGTGTTGTCTGAACTTCAGGCTCCGTTACCTACCGACAAAAACTTTAATCCCTTTAACAATGGCTTTGACAAGAAAGCGTATCAAAGGTTGTGCAATGAATTCGGAATTGATACTAAAACAGACTTCAGACAAAAACTAGACCTCAATCACGGAATGGGAACTTTATTTAGATACGCTGTAGGTAATTTATACACGGGGCCTTACGTACCTGGATTTACATCATTTAACCACAACAGCCAGGTTCCTTTACTGTATATCAGACAAAAACAAAGTACAGCATACAGCACTTTTATATTGGACACATCAAACGGATTTACTCAAAGTGGGGTGGAAAGGCTGAATGAATCTATTCGTACGTATGCGTGGTGCATTCTGGGGTCTCAAGCGGAAACACGAAGTAATATCATTGGGGAAGGAACTAGCTTCGATGCACAAAAGCAGTTTCTAGCCAACATTGAAGATTCTATTAATTCGGCAGTAGATTTGCCCGCGAGTATTAAAAGATATCAGGACACTTTAAAGTATGCTAGATCGAAAGTAGATTACGTAATAGGTTTAGGACTGTATATGTTGCCTTCAGACCTTCAGCTTAGGATAGGAACTATATCAAACTACAACAACAATATAGTGATTGCAGACCCTCAGTTTCATATAGGCTACAATCCTACAATAAATACAGTGAATACAGTGAATACAGTGAATACAGCAAATACGGTATTTACTGCTAGGCCTAATAATGAACCTTTAAGTTCGCCACCACTTCCGAGTTTGCCAAGCCTACCAAGCTTGCCGGAACTGCAAATGCCGGTAACTGATCATGGGGTTTCACGTCTAGCGCTTACAGGGGGTTTATTGTTTGCTGGGTTAATTGGGATTTACTATTTTAAGTAACCAGAGTAATATTATTATAAACAAAGACCACAGATGCTCAGACGCCCAAACCACAACTTTAGAAGCAGTATTAAATATCCATGAAAATACAGAACCTAATATTCCTGGAAGTGCGTCTACAAGTTTGTCACCTAAGCGTTTCAATAAGTTAGCTATGCTTTGTAACGTCTTTTTAATCCAGTCTTTAACCGGACTGCCGCCAGATCCACCAGGTACGCCAGGTCCACCGGCACTGATGCCTACGGTTCTAGTCAGTGCTAAGACTAGTGTGCTTATTGTCATCCCAACAGCTGTAAGAATGCTAAATATTGTAACACCTTGCTCTCTGAACAGTGTTTGAATTCTTTCTGCAAGTGTAGTGTCTTCGTGTAAAATTTTATGCACCGTTTCTTTTATCCTGGCGAAATTAGTTATTAATTTTTCTCTGTTTATGGATAAGGCTTCTAGCCTTGCAGCGCGTTCTGTGTAAAGGTCTGCGAGCCTTTTTTGAATCAACTGTTTTACCTCAATGCTTAAGTTCGCGTCATCAGCTTCTGCTAGTTTATTTTTTTGTTTTTCTATATGTTTGTCGAGCTCGCTGGCCAAATTCATCATTGTCTCCCCTCTCACAGATTGTAAAGCTTTATCTAAGCCCTGAAGTTCACGCAGTGGCAATAATGGCGTGTCATTGATAGTTTCCATAACCTGATCAATATTGGTGTCCTCATTTGTTTGTAAGGTTGTTAACTCTTTATTTACTTCTAATGCAGAACTAGTTAAGTTAGTTAAGTCTTGTAGTTCTATTTCTGAACTTAACGATGCATCTATTCGTTGAAGTGAAGCTACTGCTTGGCGATGCAACGCTGGCACTCTATTATCGGAAAGCCCCAATGATCGTATTACAGTCACTGGGAGTTTAGTTTTCAAAGTAGACCACGCATAAAATTTATCAGGATTCTTTAACATAGTTAACTGTACTCTCACTTTTTTACCGGATACCATAGTGTTTATAAACAAGTGATTATTTTTGTCTAGTTCGAAGTCGCTGGGACTAACATAATCAGGTAACTCGCGCCCGATGTAATTGTAAAATGTATTGATTTTTCTGGCTTTTTGGGTTTCAGTTACTTGACGTAATTCTTCTCCTATACTTAGCCTTGTTTGGCTCATGTCGTCTCCTACCATAGAAAGAAGTCTGCTGGTTGTGTCAACGTTGAGGTCTTCATTAGGCTCATTTGGTTTAAACACTTCATCAAGAGCTTCACCACCTGTTGCCATTTTTAAATATAATTTTTTTTATCGCATTAAAAATGCAAAGCTACGGAAACTTGTTAGACCCTACACGTCGATTGAGGACACCTTTAGGCATCAAAGGTGAGAAAAGCACAATAATTATTACAAACAATCCAAGCAGCATAGAGCCTAATCAGCTACTAACCATAAGATTTCCAAATTTAGGTCCTGATGATGTAATAGTTCCGGGCAGTCCTAAATTGGGATTTAAAATTAGTCTGAATTCTGACGATGATCCTAACAGAACCGTAGTCAACAATCTAGGCAGAGCTATAATTAAAAGAATGGTTATTAAACTTGATGGGCGAGAAATCCAAAGTATCGATGACGCCGGTGTTTTGTTTTGTTACACAGATCTGTGGCTGAGTAAATATGAAAGGGAAGATTTAGTTGGTCAGGGGATTCAAGCCGCCAATGTGGCAAAACTTCGAATCAAAGCTGGCGATGCTGTCGTTTCTAACAAAGGTGAAAATGCATTAGCTGCTGTATACAAAAACAGGTTTTATTTTCCACTCGATTTTGAACTGCTACACAGTCATCTGCCATTTCATCAAGGTTCATTTAACGACAGGCTGTCTTACGAAATTATTTTCAATGATTATTCTCAAGTAGTAATTAGCTCTGACAATGATGCTAGGTATACAATTACAGACATCACGCTTGAATACGAAGTGGTCACTCACGCTGAACTCAGTAGGATGATCAGGGGCCAATATGACAAACTAGCAATTTATTATGATAGGATCGTTCGCTACAGACAATTTAATAAAGATTTATTAGACGCACTATGGACCATCAACATAAATTCACCTGCCCGAAGTTTTAAAGGTGTACTGTTGTTGTTTGTGAAAGAATCTAATTACAATCGTGACAGCGAGAATTTTATCAATCCTAATATTTCAAAAGCGTCTGTTGTGATTGAAGGTAAACCTAATCAATTATTCGCTAATGGAATGATGGGGTTTCAACAGTTTGATGAGATTAGAAAAATCTTGGGTGGAGGTAGATTGCGGACTGACACTGTGGATTTGATTTCTAAGGATCTTCATTTACATGACACAAGACTGCAAGATTATCTGGTGAATAAATTTGCGTTGTGGTTAGACTTTCGAACCATACCCACCAATGAACTTCATGGATCTGGAAGAAGAATTGAAAACGGAACAGATGGTATAACAATTGAATTGCATAGGGAAGCAAGTGCTAAGTCAGAATCAGTTACAGTATACATGTATATTATTATGGATGCTCAGCTAAACATTGAAAATGGAAGATTAAAAGATTTAGTATATTAAAAAATGGCGTCTTTGTTACCCCGTGATCCTCATTGTGGAATGATCGTTGGCATGACGTCATGCGGAAAGACCGTCTTTGTTCTGGATTTGTTAGAAAAATATTACGCAGGACACTTTGATTATATAGTAATTTTTTGCCCAACTATTCAATATAATAAAACCTACTTAGATCGTAAGTATGTCTGGACAGATGAAAATATCTTTGTTGTAAATACCAATGGCAAGCTCAATGAGTATTTAACGTATTTTTATAACCTGTTTGAGAATGAGGGTAATACGTTATTCTTAATCGATGATTGCAGTGCAGAAAAAGATATTGTATTAAAACGGAACATATTGAGCAAGCTGGCTTTCAGTGGACGCCATGTGAAAATTAGTGTCTGGTTAATCACGCAGAAATTTAATTCAATATTAAAGGATTTTAGAGAACAAGTTAAATTTGTTTGCCTGTTTTATTGCAAAGATCGAGACAGCTTTGATAACTGTTTAAAAGAAAATGACGTAATTGAATCAAAAGAGGAAAGAACTAAATTAAAAGAACAGCTAAAAAAAGGCAAGCACTTAAAATTATTATTAAAAACTGACCAACCAACTGGCTATACAATACTTATGTAAGTAAGTAAGTTCTTTTATAATTTAATTATTGTAAGTTATAAGTTGTTTTTTTTTAAGTCGACTTAATTAAGTTAGATGTAAGTAAGTAAGTTCTTTTATAATTTAATTATTGTAAGTTATAAGGTTTTTTTTAAAAGTCGACTTAATTAAGTTAGATGTAAGTCACTAAGTCAAAAAAAAAAAGGTTGAAGGTAAGTAATAGTGGTGATGATTATAGTTCATTTATTTTAATGGCTCTGTGTCTGGTGGAACAATCTGAAGTTCTTCTTTTACAAAGTTTCTTTGTGGTGTTCTACGATCACTTCTCGGTCTTAAATAATATACAGGCGGATCAGTAGATAATGCTCTGTCAACTTCATAAACGCTTAATGACCAAATTGGGTCTGTAGCTCGCCTTCTTGTGTCATTAGCAACTTCTCCAGGCTGATAAAGGTATCTAACAGTTTTGTTCATCAAAGTTAGATCCGGCTGACCAGGCTTTGAAACGGTAACAACAACAATCTGTTTCTTTTTAATAGCCTCAACTGGTTTTAATCCTGTAACTCTGGCTGGTTCTGAATTCATTTCCCTTAAAACTCGAGGCAGCCTAACAACCCATTCTGTAATCGGGGTTTCAGTAAAGAGTTCCTTTGAATACTGATAAGTAAATAACCTTTCTGCCAGTTGCCGATTAAAGTTTTCTACAATACCCTGTGATCTGTGCAATCCAACAACTCCTCTTCTAACAGTTACATTATGTTTTAACAAAAGCTGGTTAACAGCTCCTTTGAATTCAGACCCTTCATCACATTGAATAAGTCTAGGGAACCTTAGAGGCCCTCTTGAATAAATCGCATTTAAGGCTTGAGCGACCTCAGCAGAATTTTTAGTCCTAAGAGCATGAGCGTCTTTAAACCTGGTAGCTATATCAATAACAGTAAGGGCATACCTGTATTTCTTTCTATATATTTTGTCATGGGGAAGATATAACAAATCTATTTGGTGTGTGTCATTTGGTCTGGAGTTTTCAAATTTTGGTCTTATTATTTTCTTCGGGGGTGGAAGATAGATTTGCCATACAGCTTGCTTCGATAACCATTGTTTAACTGTGTTTGCTGACAAGCCAGTCTTTTCTACTAGTTTATTAACTGCCGTCATCCCTTTCCAATATCCGGATTGAGAATAATATAATCTAGACAAACGCGAAGTCATATTTTATTTAGATTTAAATTTTTGTTTAACAAGGTAATAAACTACTGTTATTCCAAACACAATTAAAATTAATTCTCCGGTCTCTGACATTGTAGGTGTAATGTTAGGTGTGTAGTAATCAGATAACACTGGTTGCTTTAATGAAGGTAGTGTCGTGCCAGTGAATAAATAATATTGGTGCAAAGCTTCATCAACGTCTTCAAATGTTTTATCTGCATGGCCTTCTTCTTTCAATCTTTTATTAACAAAATCAAGCTGCATTAGTCTGTTTTTCTCGTATTCGGCCTGATCTTGTTGTAATTTTTCCATTGCTAAGTTATGCCGTTTTGATTCTTCTTTACTGTCCAGTTTTGAAAACAAATAATTTGATCCTGAAAAGGCTAAGGCATTTACAGCAGCAGAACCAAGCACCATTGCAGCACCAGCCATTTTTTAATTTAGTTTTTTATTTTATTTGTATTTAAAATGAATTGTGATGACTTGTTAATGCAAGAAGCTATTAATGTCACAGGTACTGGTGTTGACAACGAGAAAAAAGACAGGCTGGTTGCATTAGTAGCTTCCGGAAAGTCAAAGTATTATCTTGGTGTTGACTTAACTACTGAACAAGTGCAAAGACTGAGGCCAGAAGAGATCATTATATTACATAATAAATATGATAAAGTTCTCGGCGCTTTAATGGTTAAGAGTTTAGGGCGTTCGATTGTGAAATTATATACCAAAGCTGTGTCGGCCTTTGTTACTTTAGATTGTGAGAATGATTTATTTGATGATTTGATTAAAGATCCAGTTATTGTTAATGGGATTAGTGAGGTATCAAGAAATTTGTATTATAAGTTTGGAAGCTTGTTGACCCCATTTTCAGCCGGGCTAATTACTTTTCAACACATAAATTTCTCTGCTATTAAAAATGGACTCTTCCAATCCGGAGATGGAGAAGGAGACGGAGGTGAAGAATTCGGAGAATCAACAGAACCCAGTGACAGTCACTAAACAAAAGAGCCCAGGAAGAATTGCAGCTGGAAAGAAGTTAGCAGAATTTAACAAGTTACATAGATGGAACAGACAAACAAAAGCAAACATATTAACAAAAAAGGAATCACCAAAAGAAGAAACAATAACGCAACAAACATTAACAACAAATAAAGAAGAACCAATACAACCAATACAACCAGTACAATCTTCAAATAACATATATTATTTATGTATAGCCGGTGTAGTGGGTGCAAGTGGGTACATAATATATAAATACCGCCAAGGAAAAAATAAACAGAAACCCCCAAAACCACTTGTAGAAAAAGAAATTGAATTATCTCCATCATTGAAGCCATCATTGAAGCCATCATTAGATGTGTTTTCAATGCAGTAATAATTTATTATTATTTTTTTATTATATATATAAATGAGTGTACCATATGAACAAACAATTGTTAATCTTGGATACCATAGTGTTGTCTTAGTAGGCTTAAATACAGCTTATGCTATGATTGCAAAATCTCTTTTAAAAATGAAACCTATTGAATTAGGAAAAATGGATCTTTCAGATGCTGGTAAACTGGTTGGTATCTTTTCATTATCGTTATTTACTCGGGACTATCTTGTTAAACAAAAGATCATTCCAGCAGATATTAATGTGTAATGTTATACAACCATAATGTAGAAGGGTTGTAATTTTTTTTTTGTTTTAACCAAAGACGCAAGATATACGAATATGTATTATATTTAGCAAATTGCGGATTCCCAGAGTGCTTTGGAGCGCTTTTTAAAAGCTCATAAAACAGCCATAAATTGCAATAAAAGGCCTCCTTTAGTAACTCTATGAGCTTTGGGGTTCAGAGCCCATTATTGCTATCTCTGCCTTTTCGACACAAAAGAAATTAGTTTGATTTATTCAGATATGTCCTCTCGTATATGGCACGTCATCATTTCGAGAAGACGGCCCAAACCATAGGTCGTCACTTTCCAAACAATCGTTGTAAGTATAGACGTCTCAATCCTACTACGACAGTGACTCAACGTCACTTGTACAGCGCCCACCTCCACGCAGAGAAGACAACTGAGAGAGAACGTCCAATCACATAGCCTACATCAATTTACTTCTACGTAAGACATCTTTATCAGCACGGCTCCTCACTCCAGACTCTTACATTGACAACTTGATTTCAGCAGATGTAAACGTGACATAATAAGATGTATTTTGTTTTCAGCGAACGTGACCAGTAATACAATGTTTTAGAAGATGTGACAATGAAATATATTGTCTTCAGTGAAAACCGAATCTCTGCAAGCGTTATGATTCACCAATTCTTAATGTTAATTTGAACACTTTTAAGCTGTGGGTTTATTTCTCTCTCTCTCTCTCTCTCTCTCTCTCTCTCTCTCTCTCTCTCTCTCTCTCTCTCTCTCTCTCTCTCTCTCTCTCTCTCTCTCTCTCTCTCTCTCTCTCTCTCTTGTTTGTTATTTCTGAAGAAGAGAAATGAAAGTCTCGAGAGCTCAACAAGGTGTTCAATCAAGCGATCATCTGTGGTGCCCTAACGACCTTCGAGTCGCGGGTGCCCTAACGACCTTCGAGTCGCGGTATAGAATGAATATATATATATATATATATATATATATATATATATATATATAGAGAGAGAGAGAGAGAGAGAGAGAGAGAGAGAGAGAGAGAGAGAGAGAGAGAGAGAGAGAGAGAGAGAGAGAGAGAGCGAGAGAGAGAGAGAGAGAGAGAGATAGAGAGAGATAAAGAGAGAGAGAGAGAGAGAGAGAGAGAGAGAGAGAGAGAGAGAGAGAGAGAGAGAGAGAGAGATGCTATATGCCTGTTTTATCCAAGTTGTTTTCTGATATCAAACACACACACACAAATATACGTTTACAAGTATTTACGGGTTAAGCTCTACAAACATTTACACTCATGTACTATACCCACACTCATATAATACTGTCAACCTCCTCCCTCCCTTTCCAGCCCGGGAATGGTTGGATAAAATAGGTCCTTTACAAGTATTTTGATCTGACACCACCAGCCTTGTTTTTCCAAGGAGTCGTCAGACCGAGATTTGTTCCTGGCTGCTGATATACCGAGAACTTCCTGACTTGAATACGAACTACCCGATCCATTGATTCGTGAAGTTTCTTCTATTTCTGGACAGGAGAGGGTAGAGCGAAGGCAACATTGAGTAAGAGGTGTCTACATAGGCCGTTGTAGTATAAAATCTATTAATCTGTGAAATGTGGTCGTGCAACGAATATTTCACATGCAGTTTGATCACATATAAAGTAAACTATATTGACGGGACAAATTTTGAAGCCCCTCCCCATAAAAAAATAAGTTAAAATGAAGCGTTAACGAACGTGATATCAACGACGAATTTCAAGAACACATACGCGGAATTATCTTTATTTATTATAAGAAGACAATCGCAGCGAAAATTGTATCGTATTTCTTAAGCCATTTTCCCTAATGATAGATCAGTTCAAAGCGCGCAGATCTCACGCGTTCATACTGAACGCTTACATCCGGCTTCATACGAAATGAAGTCAGAATAAGGACTTACTATCGATTTACGCAAGAACATTTGTACACACGTGACAAACATATTTACGAATGAAACGTAAGAGACGGGGGAGGAGGGAAGGAGGGTGGAGTAGCGACGAAGGAGTGGGTGGTGGGGCGGTGGTCTGAATCAGAACAGGAGGAATGACGTTGATGAATCAGAACAGGACAAATGACCATGGTAATCAGAACAGGAGAAATGACGATGATGAATGAGAACAGGAGGAATGACGATGATAAATCAATACAGGAGGAATGACGATGATGATGAATCAGAACGGAGAGAATGACGACGATCAATCAGAACAGGATATGACGGTGAAATCAGAAAAAAGGAACTACTTTGATAAACCAGGACAGGAAAATTGATGATGATAGTTAGTTAATTAGTAATTGTTTGTATGGTCCAGCGGACTGCAAAGAGCCAAATCAGGACCACAATCACGACGATGAATCCGAACAGGATAAATGACGATGATGAATCAGAACAGGAGGATTGATTATGATGAATCAGAACAGGAGGATTGACCATAATGAATCAGAACAGGAGGGATGACGATGGTTAATTAGAACAGGAGGAATGATGTTGATGAATCAGAACAGGAGGAATGACGATGATGATGGGAAACAAGATCAGAAACATTTAAGAAAGCGACTAGTTTTCAAGAGCTGAGAGAGAAAGAGAGAGAGAGAGAGAGAGAGAGAGAGAGAGAGAGAGAGAGAGAGAGAGAGAGAGAGAGAGAGAGAGAGAGAGAGAGAGAGAGAGAGAGAGAGAGAGAACGGTCGACATCCATCAGAGGAGAGTTATAAATATGGAAGTACCATTGGAGCTCAAAAACCGACCCTTTCATGCGTAACATGTCTTATAAACACTTTGTGGAAATGTGTAGTGGAAAAAAGAAGTAGGCTTATTATTTAGTCAACAGCAAAGAAAGAAATATCGTCATTGAAATAATCGCAAAGCAATCCATACAATTGTTGTGAAACACAATGTGATGTGATTTTCAGTCGACTAGTCAAAAACAGGTGTCAAATAAATTTTGAAACAAACAAACAAACCGAGAATTCTTCGGAGAAAAAAATGAATCTTATAGACATGGGGAAATGTGACGTAAACGTGGCTTGAAGTTTATAAAATTTTTTACTGTATTTTACACAAGGGTTTCTCTAAATCGGAAATATCGGGGGAAACTAAAATAAATGAATGCAGGAAAGACAGCAAAGAATATTCAGTTAAGCTGTCAGATCTCAGTGTTAAAAGATTCGTTAATGGAGGTTTTGTTTCCCTTTGCAGAACACGTCCAACCGTTCTTCCATCCCGCCCACAACGCTACTTCGCATGTACAAATGAAAACAAAACGTCGGCCCGGTGGGTGGGGAATGCTATAAATGTTTACAAAGGTAAAGCTCTGGCGCAAACAGCACTTGCGGCCAAACAATACAACCTGCATTTCAAAATTAAATACACACAGACGAGTCCATTTCGACCCATTCTATCGCCCCACCTCAACCCAAAAGTCGAAGGGTTCTAACAGCTCGTTCGACGTCTGAAAATCAGGGTGTTCTCCGCCCCTCTCCTCTCAACTCTCATCCCCCAGATCTTGACTATTCCTGGGATGCGGGGAGAAAAAGAACGCGCGACGAGTGTCTGTGGTGAAAATATAAACAAAATGTGAAACGCTTTAGGCCAAGCTCTCTGTGGAAACCTCAACAATGTGCTTGCACTGGAGGATAGGGCTACGCTCAACATCATGTAGCAGCGCTCTATCAAAATAAAACGATTCTCGCGAGAGATGAAGACCGAAGACATGACAGTGTGCCTTTTTTTATGTATACCCAGCAGTGGGCAATGCATCGAGCGAATCTGGCAGAAGAGAGATTGCAGTAGGGAAGAAGAGATTATAAAACTTTCTATTTATCTTGGGCGTTTGTCTCCCCCCTATTGTATGCACACTCCCATAATAGTATAGACTGGGAGTTTACTTTTTGACTCTTTCTGTAAGCATTTCAAAAAGGCAGAGACAGTTTGGGGTATAACATTTCATTGGAAGGTCGGTATAGGTAATATCGTCTATACTATCATTATCGTTGTCGTCGTCGTCATCATCATCATCATCAGCAGCAAACGCCACAGTACCACCAAAACCATTAGTGGTAGAACCAAGAACAGAAGCAATATCAGCGACAGAGACTTGGTTGGCGCCGAGGTCATCATCACCATCATCGTCACCATCATCAGCATCATCATCATTATCATCATCATCATCATCATCAGCAGCAGCAGCAGCAGCAGCAGCAGCAGAAACATCTAAAACACAATTTTATTATATTCATTCTTTCTACCTCACCTCCCTTCCCTTCCTCCGCCTCCTCATCCTCATCATCCTCATCATCAGCAGAAGCACCGCCATCACCTTTTTTGATATTTTACCAAGTATTTCAGTCGTACTTCAAATGCAGCAAAATATTAGTCCAACTTTTCTTATTTACATTTCCTATCCACACTCTTACGGCTTTTCTCATAACTGCATCCAGATCATTCCTATAAAAATACGGCTCTAATTTTGTCACGATGTGCTATGGGCATTGGTGGTTCTCATTTTGCAATTCCTAGGGCGGATAAAATCCGCTGCGCTTTGGCCACACACACAAAAAAAGTTCCAGAAGAGAAGATATTTTGCTTTTTTGTTTGGGTTGTATGTCTGTCATGGCTGGATCAATCGCTGAAACCCTTCCATTTCCATACTCAGTTTTTCTTGAGCTTCTTTTTATATTTTCTTTTTATGCGTGCGTCTCTGTTTTGCTGTAGTAGTTGCTGTTATTGTTGGTGGCGGTGTTCATCTTGGTATTACAGTTGCTTCTCTTTCGTTTTAGCTACTTTAGATATTATTGATTTACTGTTGTTTTATTGTTGAGGATGCTTTGTTGTTGATGTTGTTGACAGTCATTCTTCCCAGTTGTATGCTTTTCCTTTTCTTCCGCCCGTAATGCCTCTCTCTCTCTCTCTCTCTCTCTCTCTCTCTCTCTCTCTCTCTCTCTCTCTCTCTCTCTCTCTCTCTCTCTCTCTCTCTCTATCAGTACAACTTATGTTAATCTGATGAATAAAAATTGATGCAACAACAACAACTCTCTCTCTCTCTCTTCATCATCATCATCTTCTTCTTCTCCTCCTCCTCCGTTTTTCTGCTTCTTATCTTAAAAAAAGCAGTGTTTCAGACAATTATAATATTTCTTATGTTTTTAGAATATTATTATGTTCTCATAAATCTCCATCTTTTCTCCGCCGTCATCTAAACTTTCTATGGTATTTTTCTTCTGTTTTCTCCTTGCACTTTTGTTTGTTTGTTTGTCATTCCCATTCTTTCGTTGTTTCTTTCTCAAAAAAGACAAACAACATCACTCATCAGTTTCAGACGTATCGTTCTGTTGCATCAGCAATTTGGAATGAAATGTCCTTTTGTGCGTGCGCGGACTCTCACGCCTCACAGACAGAAGAGTGAACGAAGAGCGATGGGCTGGAAGGAAGTGGTCTTTTGCGCGTGCGCGGATGGAAGCGCCTCCTAGATAAAAGAGTGAGGAAATGAGCCGCGGCCTTTTGCCTGTGCGCGGACTTTCGCTTCTCTGAAATGGAAGAGTGGGGATAGACGATAAGAAAGATAAAGCAAAGAGCGAAGAGACGACGAGGAAGAAGGTAAAGGAACAGCAGCTACTGCATCTTAAGAGCGATAATAAGTGATAGAAGCTAGAGGGATATAAAACACGTAAAATGCTTGGACACAGAAGTAAAGGAAATAATTATTTTGTTGGAGATGTAAGATAGAGAGACGGTAAGATGGATAACTGGAGTGGATAACCCTAAAAGGTGAATGAAAAAACAAGTAGACGCTGCGAGGAGAGTGGATAGGCTACAACCAATAACATGGAAAGAGATGGTGAATTATGAAAATACAGTTGAAAAACACATGAATATTAATGTCTATACCCACCATTGGCGATATAGGGCAGAAGGGTATAATCGCCTCAGGAAAGAGGGGTTAAGGACCTAAATTAAGGGCTGAACCTCCAGAGCAATCATACTGCAGTTGATGGATCGTGGAATATGGTCACTTTAATCTGATTACCCCGGGATTCGAACATGGGATATTAGTATGCCAGGCAATAGCACTACCACTACGGTGGTGAGATCAAGATACACGTATGAATACATGTACACTGCCAGGTTTAGTTTCTGATGGCTAGATGGCGGTTTTGCCGATTTAATTCAGTTTTTGAGGCCGCGGGATGGATTCTTTGGAATCCTAAATTGCTTAAATCTGGTATTATCTGCACTTTCAATAAAGTGAGAAACTGGCTGAGTGATATGGATTCCGTGAAACTAACTAGGAATTTGTATGATAGTTTTCATTTGTTTGAATTGTTACATTTACTAATAATGTAATTGTTCAAAGTGTGTGTGTGTGTGTGTATGTGTGTGTGTGTGTGTGTGTGTGTGTGTTTATGGTCTAAAATCACAATGTATACAGATCTTAAATGAAATAAATGCAGGTTCATACAGATGGCTAGTTGGGCAGTTGCTGAAAATCTATGTATGTATATGTTTATAAATGAGGAGAGAGAGAGAGAGAGAGAGAGAGAGAGAGAGAGAGAGAGAGAGAGTGTGGACCGAGACAAAGACAGAAGCAGAGAGACAGTGAGAGAGGCACACACAGATTTTGATGCTGAATAAAGTGTGACTTACAACGTCAACAACAACAACAACAACAACAACAACAACAACAGTGCAGGTCTCGAACGCCTCACTCCCCAACGATCGAAAGGTTACAGGAACTCTTTTACTTCTACGTTGTTTTTTTTTATTTAAAAAAGAATTTTTTGACAGTTTATTTCACAATTCATCAACAAGATAAGGTTCTTTAGTCAGTGGCTGAAAGAATAAAGTTTAGATTAATAAAATATATAAAATCCTCTTTCATCGTCTGCTCTTAACTTACAGAATACAGAGTGTATTCGACCACATGACAACAACATTGCACAAAGAGTTTGCTCCGATGTTAGCAAACACACACCACAAATAGCCTACTCATTACCATACCACTTCTTTTTCTTCTTCTTCTTCTAATTATTATTATGTGTTTTGTCATGTATGTTGCTGATTATTTACGTGTGATATGCTAATTGTTTGTATGGTTTAATTGTTAATGTTGTTTAATTGTCTTGCTCTGATTATGTTGTACTATGATTTGCTTGTATGTTTAGTGTTTTTGTCTTTATGACCCTGTTGTTTGTATTGCCGTGGTTTAACTGTGTGCTTGTATATCCTTTCGCGCTTTGTATGTATGGCTATGTTGTTGAGGTCTTGCTTGGTATGCTTTGCTTGTTTGCTGATGTTGTTTTTAAATATTGTGCTTTCTATGTGTAGCATGTTTGTGTAAATGGCTGTTATTGTAAAGCGCGTTGAGCATTTATATGAAAACGCGCTATATTAAATATACATTATTATTATTATTATTATTATTATTATTATTATTATTATTATTATTATTATTATTATTATTATTATTATTATTATTATTATTATTATTCCTCTTCTTGTTCTTCTTGTGTTGAGCAGCTACAATCATTTTGTTGATTCATTTCACCTCTCGTACAAGCATCACAGCATAACAAAATACCTAACCTTTGGCATGAAAATTTTTTTTTAATTAAGTTATTTATTTATTTATTTTTAGTGCAATAAATGAGCTCCTTTAACAGCATATGAGTGTCCTTCTGATTTGAACAAAATACTTGGTGCAAGCTGGAACTGACTGACCAATGACCTGAACGCCGCGAGCAGACCTTCTCGCTCTTAAGCTCAACGAATAGGAATTGTTCTACCTATTGTTTAGCCCCGTTTTCATGTTATCCTCCCTCCGAGAAGATGAATCAATATTGTTTTTAAAGGACGAGCGAAGAAAAATATTGGGTAACAAAACACAAAAGTAATGAGCTGTCTTATTTGGAAGATTCGTGGAAGGTTCATGGAAGGTTCGTGGAGGTTGAACAACGTTTTTTCGATGTTCTTAAATCCCGAATGTAGGTTGCTGAACCCTTTGGACCAAAAACGTGTCAGGAACATAGGTTCGGATTTAACCTCCAAGAACCTTCCACCAAACTTCCACGAAACTTCCAATTAAGAAGACAGAATATTGAAGTCGTTTAAACTCACCATAATGATTGGCGATCTGGCAGGTGGGGTTAACCAGAAGAAGAGGGAGTGGGCACCTGAATTTAAACTGAACCATCAATGCAAGCACACTGCTAAGATTTACAATGAAAATGGCCACTTTTTAGCTTGCCCACCCCGGGATTCGAACCTGTGTTCATCGGTTTGTCAGGCAATAACACTGAGCTATGGCGGTGGGACCCAATTAAGGACATTGGAGCTTTTTGTAGGATCCTCTGTTGGCTACAGGACCCTGTGTTGGCTACGTAGATTCGTGAAATGAAGAAGAAGAAGAAGAAGAAGAAGAAGAAGAAGAAGAAGAAGAAGAAGAAGAAGAAGAAGAAGAAGAAGAAGAAGAAAAATATATACTATGTTACATAATATTGATCAAAATGGCAGCACCAAGAAATACAGATGTACATACATCTGTAGGTTTCGGCAGGAGTAAGAGAGGATCAGTGGGTGAGCGAGGGAAGAGATGTAGGGGTGGTGGTGAGAGTGGGGGTGAGGGTGAGGGTAGTAACGAAGAGGTAACATTTGGTTAAAAATAAAAACAAATACCTATAAGCCCACCATAGAACGAAAAAAAAAACGTTGCGGGAAGCAGAAAGGTATAGAGCAAAAAAAAAAACTTTTTCAAAAAGGCAGAAAGAAGAAACACAATATGGTTTTGATAAAGACTTTAGAAGGAAAGGGATAGAGAAGGATGAAATCGCCCTTGGGCTCGTTCTGATTTCCGACTAATTTCAAAATATTTCTAAATAAGTCTACAGAAAAAAAAATGTGAGAAGGGATTGCTCGAGGGATTGAGGGTAGAACTAAGGGATGATAGAAGAAAATGGGGTTGCGGGGAGGGAAGCTAACATTTATTTAAAATTTTTTGTTTAATCCGAGAATAGATGAAGAGAAAACACTGAACGACAGCGAGAG
>CM072512.1:101681963-101739463 GCA_036898135.1 Oncomelania hupensis | reverse complement strand
CTCGGGGAAAAAGTAGCCAAGGGTATACTCCGACCTGTTGTCCCACCACCGTAGCACATCAAACTTTCAAAACATTATTAGTTACGTCTATCAAGCTAACATCAGTAGTCATACAAGCACACAAACGCACGCACCCGCGCACTTACTCAAACAGAGAGAGAGAGAGAGGGAGAGAGAGAGAGAGAGAGAGAGAGAGAGAGAGAGAGAGAGAGAGAGAGAGAGAGAGAAATACAACATCATTACATTACATGACATCATTATTGTTTTAGGTCCAGCGGACTCTTCCGAGCCAAATCAGGACCAGACAACCCATAATCCGCATAAAAGATCTGCTGAAACAACCCTAGTGGTAAAACTGAAAGCTCTCCACCAGCAAGTCACTTTACAATAAAGACATCCCACGCAGGGAACGCTGAGGCTGTACTCTAATTTATCGAACCCCCGTTTACAAAAACAAAATAGAATATAAACGTCATTATATATTATCAACAAAACACATACATATAAAATGCCTACATTGCTAAATAATAACATCATAGCCCTAGTGACCACCTGGCAGAAAGCGTCTAATATTCCCAAGCTGATCCAACAGACCTCGTACACAAATAAGGAGCCTTGTCCCGGAAGAGTTTTCAAGAAAAAAGGTAGGTGACTGGTCAAGCGAAGAAGAAGATAGTATAGCAGATTGATAGAACAGAGCAGGAATGAGAAAGAGCAAATGAAAAAGATAGCGACAGTGGGAATTTAAAGCACTAAATTTCCAGAAAATGGGGATACTATTTATACTGAAACCCCCGGAACCCCGACGGGGGGTAAATACAACATCACTCACACGAACACACACAGACGCAAACACATACCTCTCTCTTACTCTCTCTCTCTGTCTCTCTCTCTCTGTCTCTCTCTGTCTCTCACTCTCTCTCTCTCTTTCCTTCCCGTACACACACAAAACTACGTACGAACCGGAATACAACACCCAGACGCAGACACACTACTCATGAAGTTCAGAGAATCCAATTCACAAATTCTCACACTAACTCACACATTCTACACGCACGCACACACACCACACGTACCCGGATACCCTTCAATACATACATGTACAAATCAAACGTCCTTATACACACATTAAAACTTCCACACACCCTACCCACACACACAACACACAGGCGCGCACCCTTACACACGCAGTCACACACACAGCAAACACAAATCAACAAGTCCAATAACCTAAATTTCTTCTTCGACTCCTTGATCGAATTAGCACAATCTGGGTAATCAGTGTTAGGAATGAACTTGTTCCTTTCTCTGTCTGAAACCAGGTGGAAAACGCCATGAATATTTTACGAAGGCATTCTCAGGGGTTCCAGGAAGAACAATAATAGAATTCTGGAACCAAGTCTAGCAACGGCTTAGGCAGCTGGCATTTAAATCCGCTATTCACAAAGCTAATGATCTAGCAATACCTTGTCCTTTTAAGCTGCATGTGGGCGTTGTTTGTTCAGCTCTTGAACACTATTTGGTTTTTGCTGCAAGAAGCAGCGATGGCTGCAGCGGGTCATTTGGTGCTTTAGTGATTCAGACAAATACACCGACTTTGTTTAGTGCTGAATAGTTTTATACACGGATTGATTTTTTTGGTTAGTGGGATTTTTAAGACGGTTATAACAATAGCGTTATAACACTGCAACACTTTTTTTTTACGTGAGTGGGTGTTTCTTTTTATTTTTCAAAACCGACTATCGCTAAGTAACAGTATGCTTTGTTTGCAAACGCTTCTTTCTTTGCGCTTTAATCGTCTATACATTTCCGACGCAAGTATAATGTATGTGCTGCAATGTGTCGCCTGTATATTGACAGATTAACCAGACTCGTTTAAAGCTCGGAATGGGTCTTTTAAAATCTGTACCCGAAGTATGAACACCTTAGCAGTTTGTGTAAATCACAGGTTATAAAAAGATTCAACCTGTGGCCAATTCGGTGAGACATTGGTCTATATTACTAACACGGTCCGAAGGAGTCTTTCTTGCAGTTTATTCCTTGGCAATACCCTTGGCAATATCATTACGCTGACTTGGCTATACAATTAAGTTTTCTTCTTCGGATGAGAGTATAAACCGATGTCTAGTCTGTGCATGCATGCATTGCATCGCACGGACTTTAAAGATCCTGACACTCATGTCCTATATGAGTGCCGTCTAAAAAAAAAAAATCCATCACGCTGTTACACTCATTCGATGTTGGTGTTTTTCTATCAGTAGTTGATTCAGCCCCGATGCTTGAAATCCTGATAGGTGTAACTCTGATTCGTTTATCCACGCAGCCTGCTCACTCAGCAACAAGACACGGAGTCGTCGTATTAAGTTTTCCACTTTTATTCAGCACACATCAACAACTCTAATACAACAGCTCTCTCTACTGTCAACTCTCTCTAAAAAAACCACCTTTTGAAACAGTGCGGCACTATATATATATATTATACTCTCTCTAAACTCCAGAAAGAGCGAAAAAAAACCCAACGTGACACACCTCAACCAATCAGAATTAATTTCATCATCACTGTCTCACGTCATACAACCCTATTTGGAATGGAAGCTTCCATGGTTACTACTAGAACTGTCCATACGCTTCGATCGATAGTAAACAACAGACTCGAGAAAATTC
Source organism: Oncomelania hupensis (assembly GCA_036898135.1). Lineage (NCBI taxonomy): Eukaryota > Metazoa > Mollusca > Gastropoda > Littorinimorpha > Pomatiopsidae > Oncomelania > Oncomelania hupensis. Next base: position 101,736,799 of record CM072512.1, on the reverse strand, counting down.
TCAAATAATATTGAGCAACTAAAATTATCAACGTTATACAAAGCTTCTTCTAATAACAACGCAAAATCAAATCAAAGATGAATACACTCTATTACTGCATGCGTTGCAAAATAAAATGAACAGATCTATCGCGCGCGTCACACACGCAAGCCTACCATTCCACGCGCTTCACACATAATATCATGCGCATTTCACACGCACCATCATGCGCGTTTCAACGTAACACACGCACTAGGTCCTTTCTCCCCATCCCCGGTCGCCCAGGATTGTGCTCAGTCGTCTGGCCTTCTGCTCCCAAAGGTTGCAAGCGAGCGCCTCGAGTTGCTTGAGTTAAATTCTGTATCGGCCAGCGCCTTGAGCAGCTAATTGAGTTTCAAAAGCGCTATATAAAAGTAACTAACTAAATAAATACCAATACTTTGAAACTTTTACGTACCTGGTCGATGTCTCAAACTTGATTCCACCCTCGGTAATCGGCATTTCGAACAGTTATTTGAGCAAGAAACTGGCGAAATGTGGGAATGCTATTTCATTTTATTATTTATTTGTGGAAAAATGTTTTCATGAGTTTGACCAGCCCCGAGTTGCGGAGGCAGAGCGCTACGTAACGCTACGTAACTATTTTGGCGGAATGTTTGCGAAGAGGAAAAGATTTGTCCCCTATACGCAATGTGTCCGGGGACGGTAATTTACAAAACAAAGAAAGGAGAAAGAAAGAAGAGGAAAAGATGGCCGCCAGAGTGGTGAGCTTTTGATTTGCCAATGGCGATGTGTTCAATGGTGAAATAGCAAGGGAGGACTTATTGTTATTTATACAGTCTGGTAAGATTTGCGTACTTGTTATTTGACGGAATAATTATGTTTAAGTGCAATCTGTATGAATTCCTATTTATATTTTATAGTATTGCCGTGTCGTCAGTGCGATTGACAGTAACTTTCACTTTCGGCCAACTTCACTTTGATTGGCTGTTGTGCAGTTTAAAGCAGTAACTTTCACTTTCAGTTAACTTCACTTTGATTGGCTGTTGTGCAGTTAATATGTGCTGCGCCATTTTAAAAGCGCTCGCTTATGGCAAAAGGTTGCCCAGAAGCAAAATTAACTTGTACGGAGCAATCGCAACCGTTTTGTGTCGCTTTTTGTCTAGACACCTCGGGGCAGAATTTGCTGTTCTATACATTACAAACTGACTACCTGTGATAAACGCCCCCCACCCCCTCCTTCTTCCTGTGGTAAAGACCCATCCCTACCACCCGTGGTAAACACCTTCTTCTCCTCTCCCCCTCACACCCCACATTTCACCCATAACACCTCCTACCTCCCACACAACCCCCGTTGGGGTGCCGGGGGTTTCAGTATAAATAGTATCCCCACTTTCTGGAAATTTAGTGCTTTAAATTCCCACTGTCGCTGTCTTTCTCATTTGCTCTTTCTCAGTCCTGCTCTGTTCTATCAATATGCTATACTATCTTCTTCTTCGCTAGACCAGTCACCTACCTTTTTTCTTGAAAACTCTTCCGGGACAAGATTCCTTATTTGTGTTTGAGGTCTGTTGGATCAGCTTAGGAATATTGGACGCTTTCTGCCAGGTGGTCCTAGGGCTTCCTATGATGTTATTATTTAGCAATGTAGGCATTTTATATGTATGTGTTTTGTTGATAATTTATAATGATGTTTGTATTCTATTTTGTTTTTTGTAAACGGGGGTTCGATAAATTAGAGTACAGGCTCAGCGTCCCCTGCGTGGGATGTCTTTATTGTAAAGTGACTGGCTGGTGGAGAGCTTTCAGTTTTACCACTAGAGTTGTTTCTGCAGATCTTTTATGCGGATCAGGGGTTGTCCGGTCCTGATTTGGCTCGGAAGAGTCCGCTGGACCTAAAGCAATAATCATGTAATGTAATGTAATGTAACCTCCCACACATCTTCTCACTGCAGACGACAGTATCCGCCGTGCGCTTATTCATAGTTGCAGGGGACACAACTGTGGCCCGATATGAAGTGAAGATGGCGACTATTTCCGAGCGATTGGACATTTCTATATAGCATAATTACAGAACAGTAAGCATTTCGCCTGTGCTGCCTTATTCACCTTTCACGCCACGTTATTCTTGTAAGCTTGAGACATGCGTTGTAACGATTTTCCTTGTTGCGGTACTAAATGTAGAGCATAATGTGCTTTCCTCAACGCTGATGTTGAGGTGCTATTTGACAGAAGTTGCGTGCTAGCAGACTACAGTGGCTTGCCACGAAAGCTTAACGGAACATTACCAAATAGCATGGATTATTTCTATTTAGTGCACGATTCTACTGCTAACAACTAAATTGTAACTACAGTAGATTTGTAATAAGCGTAAACTACATGGATACCTATTTATGCTGGTATGTATACAGATGATAATGATGAAATGGTGAAATCTGGACTTGCTAAAATCTATTGTATCGAATGAAGTTGGTAGTGGTAGTCACTAGGACGTGGATAAATTATTCCTAGATTAGATATGTCACAAGGTTGCGTTGATGTCCTAATTTGGCCAAAAATATAACCTGAAAGGAACAAAGAACATCTAATGTGGACAACATTAATGTCATAATGTATGTGACATCCAACGAGAAAGCGGGAAAGGCTATTTCTTTAGCTACCATGGCAACTGGCTTCTTTTATTTGAGTACAAACAGGGGTCGAGAAAATGGAACGTTTGCAAGCAGCATCATTCAGACCAGGTCAATGTTGTTGTTGCTACTGTGGCTTTACGGCATCGTTCTAAGCCTGTGGTACGCCTTTTGCTCTCAAAGAATTGAGGGGGAAAGGGCAACTGAAGAAGAGCGTCGCCGTTGTCATTAGCCTAATTGCATTATTTGTAGTGTGATTGGTTGTCGTGTGTAGACTGCAGACTATGCTGCGTGAACAAACAAAAATGCACGATATGGGAGTTCATGACACGGACAAGGTGTTCATGACATTGCGAGGAATAGAATATTATTTAGATGAGATTGAGACTTATGTAACTCATCATCATCATCATCATCATCATCATCATCATCATCATCATCATCATCATCATCATCATCATCATCATCATCATCATCATCATCGTCATCATCAGCAGCAGCAGCAGCATCATCTCCATCATCACTATCCATCACTATCCTCCTCCTCCTCATCATCATCATCATGAGGAGGAGAAGAAGAAGAAGAAGAAGAAGAAGAAGAAGAAGAAGAAGAAGAAGAAGAAGAAGAAGAAGAAGAAGAAGAAGAAGAAGAAGAAGAAGAAGAAGATGATCATGATCATGATCATGATGTTCATGATGATCATGATGATGATGATGTTTTTTAAAATTGATTATTATTTATTTGTTGCAGCGAGTGTTTTTGCTTTTGTTATTCTCTTCATTTTTGTACACCTTTTAACAATATATTTAACAAATATTGACATGTTAACATAATTGGCATCAATAAGGCTGCATTATGCCACAACACATTGTATTCTGAAGAAAGGAATAAATACACATACACGCATGTATGCACACACACATATGTACACACACATACACACAGACGCAAATACGTTAAATATGTAGCTTTATTGGAAGGCTTAAGCAAGAAAGAGAAATACAATAGTCAGATTGAGGAAACCAAAGTCGCCATTGCCCATACAAGTGACCTCTGCGCATACGAAAGAAACTACGAATATCCTTAACAATAAACAACACAACTACAGATAACAGTAACAACGAATATAGATTCTCCATTGACAAGTGGCCCACGCACATAAAAATAAAACATGTTGATTCATTTCAAGTAGGGTGGCCCACAAAGTACAAATCTTCATCCAAGAATTAGGACGTGATGGACATCAAGCATTGTTCATAAAATTGCCACATGGCCAAGAATAACATGGCAGGCCATTTAAATGTGTTTCCAAACATTGGCGCTCATATCTAAAAAGCGACATTACAGCCAAGTGTTAATTTTGATGACAATGTTGCCACTGATCGGCTATGTTCTAAAGAAGCAAGTTAAAGCTTGGTGTTGCTATCTATGTTAAATGTCATCTCGTTTGTAAACCTAGACCAGATCTCTATGTACCCAACTTAGAAACAATATGGATAGAAACCCAGCTTAATAACGAACCATTACTAATAGGATCCTTTTACCGTCAACCTAGTATGTCTGTTGAATACTGGAATTTAGTTCAAGAAAGCCTTCGGAAAGTCAACAACACGGGCTGCAAATTCATAATACTAGGTGACTTCAATGACGACTTCAACTCTCCCTCTAAACACTTGTTAGATACCCTCAATATGTTTAGTTTAAATCAGCTTACAAACTCAGACACAAGGATAACTGAAACTACTAGCACCTGTATTGACTTAGTAATGACACAGAGCACCAATTTAGTTAAAAACGTAGAAGTACTTCCTGAAATTTGCAGTGATCACTGTGTACCGTGCGTTACAGTTACCAACAGTATCAACACAAAATGTTCATATACAAGAACTATATATAATTATGATAAACTAGACTCTGACCAATTCTGTAATATGCTCTCAGAAATAAATTGGCACGAAAAGATCACAACAGGGAACATACACAAATGCGCCGAAGATTTCGCTGCGTCTTTCTTTGATATAGCCTGTAAATGTATGCCTGTGAAAGTGGTCACTATACGTAGCAGAGATGCTGCCTGGTTAACTAATGAAATCCGCCACGCCCTTAAAAGAAGATATACATTATTTAAACATGCCAAACAAACCAATAAAACCAACGATTGGAAAGCATATCGGCAATTTAGAAACCAGGTGACGCATAAGATTAAACAAAGAAAATTAGATTTTTTAAACGAATTAGACCAAAAGGCATCTGACCCTACACAGTTTGGAACCAAAGACTGGTGGAAATTAGTTAAAGCTTTTATGAACAAAAAGGGCATCTCTGATAGCATACCACCAATCCTATTCAACGGAAAACCATGCAATACCAATGAGGAAAAAGCAAATGCTTTTAATGAATATTTTATCCAACAATCAACCTTAGAAACACCTGATGACAACCCTCCTGAGCTGCCTTACCTAGAAAATGAACTTAATGAAATTGTAATTACCCCATCAGAAGTAGCCAAAGTTATAAAACATCTAGACCCAAATAAAGCTGTTGGCCCAGACAAAATTCATAACAAATTACTGATAGCAGCGGTTGATGTAATTTCTGAACCGTTAAGTCTACTTTTTAACCGCTGTTTGTCGGAAGGACTGTTCCCAGAAACTTGGAAAACAGCACATGTCACGCCAATCCACAAAAAAGGTCCCACCGAATTATGTACTAACTATCGTCCTATCTCACTTTTAAGCTGCATCGGAAAAATCCTTGAACGTTGTATCCATATCCATTTGGATTCATTTTTGAACAATAACAATATTCTAACTCAATCTCAGTCTGGATTTATACATGGCGATTCTACTATTAATCAGTTAATTTTCATTTATAATGACATATGCCTGGCCTATAACAACAGAATAACAAACCAATCTATCTATTTCGATATATCCAAAGCTTTTGATAGAGTATGGCACAAGGGATTATTAGCTAAACTAGCAGCTATAGGTACAAGAGGCAAACTTCTCCAATTTTTTGTTGACTATCTTAAAAACCGTAGACAAGCCGTCGTCATTAAAGGCAGTAAGTCAACCTACAAACCCATCTCCGCAGGCGTACCTCAAGGGTCTGTCTTGGGACCTTTATTATTTCTTGTATACATTAATGATATTGTTGTAAACATTGAATCCATAATCAAACTCTTTGCTGACGACAATAGCATATCTCTAGCCCTAAAAAAACCCTGACATTCGAGCCGAAATTCTAAATTCAGACCTAGAGAAAATTAGCAATTGGGCTAAAAAATGGAAAGTAATTTTCAATGAACAAAAAACCGAACTCTTAACCTTTAAACGTGACACATTGCCAAACCATCCTCTAATATTTAATAGCACGACTTTGTCTGAAACTGATCACCATAAACATCTAGGCCTGACATTGCAAAACAATTGTAAGTGGGATATACACATAAATAGCATAATTAAGATGGTAACTCTTCTACTGGCATGCTTACGGTCATACAAATACAAACTGTGCAGAAAAGCCCTCGAAGTCATGTATAAGTCCTTTATTTTACCTCATTTTGATTATGGCGATGTAATATGGGACAATTGTACTGACACTCAAGCTACTTCACTTGAAAAACTTCATCTCGAAGGGATTAGAATAATTGTAGGGGCAGTAAAGGGAACTAGCCATGAATCCCTGTACAGGGAATCCGGGCTCTGCCCATTGAAAGAAAGACGTAGGCGGCACAAACTACTTACCTTCCATAAAATGGTCAATGAGCGCTGTCCTGAGTATCTTTCTGACTTGGTCCCACCGCTTGTCTCGTCATTTAATCCTTACCACCGTCGAAGGCCTTTCGAGCGTAGAATCCCCGCACACAACATTGAAATCTACAAAAATTCCTTTATCCCCTCTTCTACTAGCATGTGGAATGAGCTCCCTGAGGAAATTCAAGTCAATCCGTCAGTCAGCCTATTTAAACGACATCTCTCCAAAGACGACTCTGCAGTCCCGCCTTTTTATTATCATGGTGCACGACAACAACAAATTATCCATTGCAGGCTTCGGCTGGGTGTAAGCAACCTTAACTACGATATGTATCGTCGCCATTTGATAAACGACCCGATTTGCCGTTGCGGACACCCGGCCGAAACGTCTGAACACTTCCTGCTTTTTTGTCCTTTGTTTGACGATGCCCGTATTCAAACGATTGGTCTTCTTGATCCTGTCCTAAGGGAAGTTAATACCTTACTCTTTGGAAATTCAGAATTGTCATTGCAAGAAAATGCCAAGACGTTTTCAACTGTTCACACATTTTTACTTTCATGTAACCGATTCTGACCGCATATTATATTATGTTATATTATATTATATTATATTATATTATATTATATTATATTATATTATATTATATTATATTATATTATATTATATTATATTGTATTTTCAAATTTTATTTTCAACGACTTTCCACATACTTCGCTTTCTAACTTTGATCTTCAACACACTCATTATTTTCTTCCCACAAGTATAACTCTCTCACACCCGCCCCTCCCCCTCCACGCCCAACCCCTCTCCCCCACCACCACCATGCACCCCCTTTCCTTTTTTTTTCTTCCTCTTCACTTCGAAATCTTTTTTTGTCTAAAATTTTCTTTTCTTTTTATTAAAAAATAATTTCTTTTTTTATTTCTTGTATTTCTATCAATGTTCTGTTGTTGTTTCCTGTCGTCCGCCAGTGATATTTTGACACATTATTATTATTATTTGGGTAGCACTTATTTAAGCCTTGTGCTTTTGTGTGCCCTGATGTTTTCCATTGTATTAATATCTGGTTTGTTGTTGAATAAACTTATGTTAAAACAAAGCTTGGATTAATTGGCCCTTATTTGAACTATCTGAAAGCAACAAAATAGATTCGGCCGTTTTTGAAATATTGAGCAAAACATTTTTTTATTTCTTTCTTTTAACACATTGTCATTGTCCATCGGGAAACTCAGAGCCGCCTCCTCTGGGGAAGGCGTAATCGCAGCCTAACCCAAACCCAACCTACCTAATATTAGTTGTGTTGTTCGAAATTGTAGTAACAAGGTTGCCAGCTATCTTGTCCTTTCCGGTAGAACACATTTGATGGCACTGGCCTAACCTAGGTAATGTTCCAATAAAGTTTGGCCAAAATCCGTTCAGTAGTTCTTGAAGTATGACTTCAAACGGACAGACCGAGCGACAGACATTTGACTCGTTCTAATTCCAGACTAATTCAAAGTATTTCCAGATATTATCTTTAAATTAAATAACATGAAATCCAAGTTCGTCACGCAAGAATGAAAATCTTGCAGCAATGTCATTTGTGTTCAACAGGAAAGACACAGCCAGCTTCTAGCACGCGCACACACGCACATATGAACGTGTTACGTCCACTTCCTCAACAGTGTGGTGCCCACACCAGTGTGTGCTTATCACACAAGAATAAACTCCAAATCATAACACCTAAAACACCAAAGGGAGCTATTACGACATTTTTATTTATACAAGAAGCCCTCTATCCTATATATTTATATAACTTACCCGCCGATATAACTCAATATTACTCTTAACTCTAATGGAAACAAAATTGGTAAACAGACGATAATAAGAAAAAAGATAATGATTTTCTGTAAATTATTTCTTCTTACAGCCTATATAATTTCACAAGTGGCTGTAGAATTGTTAACTATTTCACTAATGATTTGTACAAAATATTAATTATACACAAAGCGTATTAGTATTGTAAACAATTTAACTTTTTGTCCAATATTTATCAGTGGCTACAAATTATACAAGAGGCTTGAATATAAAGAAAACATCACTCCTCCTTTAACGATACATGTGGCTTTATAAAACTGGCAACTGACATATTTTTTAACAGTACATTTTTTGAGCAACTTTACCTGAAATAAGAAACAGACTTTTCCTTTACGGATTTTATACATTAAAGTCCCGCTTGATGGTGGTCATCGAGCAGTGTGGTTCCTTAAGATGCTCAGTAATCAGTTGAGAAACCAGGTAGTACAAGGCTCCCGTGTTGTGACGGTCAAGGCCCACGTCACGACACACACCGCATGATGGTACCGTGCTGGTGAAGATGAAAGTACCAGTACACTAAGACGTACACCAGAATAAATTACAGCATTATTAACCAACCAACCAACAGAGGAAACACACCCACATACTCTTCTGCATCCTAGTGCATGTTACTCACTTCTCCATTCTATTCATTATCAAGATTATTTACAAATTACCTCCCTTTATCATAATTGGAATTCGTTTTTCTACATTATTTCCCTTTATAAAATTTTTTGTGTGAAAAACTGACCAAATTCCAAGTTTAAATGATATCTCTTTTCTTAATCATCGACAAAAATAAATATTTTCATTTATATTTCACTTCCTTTTTACAATTCCAGCAAAGAATCCAAATTTGTCATGCATAATTTACGTCTTTTCACGAACGGTGAAAAATAATTATCAAGTGTAAATTATTTATTTCCTGCATACAAAAGCATACTTTCTTCACTGATATTTCATTTCATTCTTAATATAAAATATGTACACGTTATACATGTGCTCCCGAGCAAAATGGCAGGTACTTACGCTACAGATGATATATCGGCCTGGACAAAACAATACAACACAGAAACGAGACAGGTCCGAGTGGTCACAATTGCAAATGCAGCTCTTTTCTTTTCTGCAAGACATCGGCTCCAGGACAACCTGCACCGCATCACAGGACCGTCACAGAAGGACGACACACTGCTTGAGATAGGCGGCAAAAAGACACTATACCCGCGCAATCCCTCCTAGAAAACTTTCCTGGGACTATAGTATCTATCTTTACCAGTACATCTCTGTGACTGATCAATTCGTTTCAGTACAGTAATATTTATTTGCTTGCTCCCTCTCATTTAGTGCGCACATCTCTTTTTGCAAAATTTGAACGGCCCGTGAAAATCCACGCCTGCCCTCAAACCCATATTATTAAAATCTTGACCAATTTAGGCTGACGAAGCAAGAATAACAACACAATGCACGTGTTCTAATTACACTATTTGCAAACTTAGCAATAAACTTTAATTTATTCTCTCTTCATCACATTCCGTCCTCTATAACAACCGAGAGTTGCCGAGACAGAGCGCTACGTAACACCACGTAACTATTTTGGCGGAAAATTTGAGCAACTTTATATTCGCGAAGAGCGCTAGAGAGCGCTCTGGTGGTGTGCTTTCGATTTGCGGATGGCGATGTGTTCAACGAAAAGATAGCAAGGGAGTATTTTTGTCAGTTATAGTCTGGTAAAATGTGTGTACTTGTGATTAATTTTGATGGAATAATTATGTTTATGTACAGTCCGTATAGATTAGTATTTATTATTGATAGTATTGTTGTGTCGTCAGTGTGATTGACAGTAACTTTCACTTTCAGTCGATTTCACTTTGATTGGCTGTTGTGCAGTCAACATGTGCTGCACCATTTGGAAAATGATTGCTTGTGGCAAAAGGTTGCCCAGAAGCAAAAATAATGTGTGCGGAACAATCGCAAACATTTTGTGGCGCTTTTATTCTAGCCAACTCGGGTCTGGCTCAGTAATCCTATCATCACCGGTTTAGGAAACCGAGTCATGACAGAACGCATGGGCACACATAAATTAATTAATTAATTAATTAATTAATTAACGGCAATTTAACTTGAGATGTTGTAGCATTAATCAGCCAAGAATTAATCATGACGTCATTGTTGTCGTAACCTAATTGTAACATTGTAGCACTTGTCATGATCGCAGTTTATCAGGACAGCCGGTAGAAAGTGATGATGATGAGAACAAGTGGTTTTGTTGTTGTTGTTGTTTGTTTGTTTGTTTGTTTGTTTGTTTTTGTTTGTTTGTTTTTTTTGGGGGAGGGGGTTCAATGCAAATCGTTTTATAATAATGATTTTACTTCATGTTTCATATCATCGTTCAAGCTATAAGAGCACTTGAAAACTATTCATTTCATCGTTGTTACAGCCTGTTGGGCATTGCAGTGTCATGATTGCGTTGAGCAGGACAGCCGGAAGGAAACGGAATGCTGGGTGAACAAACTGACGAGGTTGTGTTTTAGCTAGCGATCGCGTGGGCGTCTTGACTCCATAATTGTGCTTCGAGGAGTCATCTGTGATGGACATACTGATAAGAAAGAGGAGGAAGTATTAAAATAATTTATGTACGTATTCTATCACTAAAATAATGTGGCTCATAGAAAAAAAAGAGAATGCTGAATGAAAAAAATGACAGTATTTTGTTTGAGCAATCCAACAGGTCTGTGTTACACTCCGTTTGATGATGGTGTTTTCTTTATCAGTATCTGATTCAGCCCCAATGCTGAATTCCTGATAAGGTGTAACTCAGATTCGTTTATCCACGCAACCCGTCCAAACAGCATACAAGTCACAAAGTCGACGTATGAAGTTTTCCGCTTTTATTCAGCACACATCAACAACTGCATACAATTCTCAACTCAACAACAACTTTCACAGCAACTCTTTAAATCACTATCAACAACTTTTCTATCAACAGCAACTCGGCACACGATTAAATAACCTCTCTCTCTTCTCGAACAATTTGGTACACGGTAGAAATGACGCACTGCCACCAATCGAACTAAAGATCGTCATCACTGGCTTACGTCATACACATTTCCTCTACTTCCGGGAACATTCACGACCTTCGATATCCATCGGGAAATTTCTATCGACAGTAATAAATATGCAGATCCCGAAAATTCTCCAACAATATCGACTAACGCAAATCATCAACGTTATACAAAGCCTCTCCTAACAACAATGCAAACTCAAATCAAAGGTAAATAAACTCCATTATTGAATACTTTGCAAAACGAAACGATTAGATCTATCGTGCGCGCTTTAGACACACTTTCGTTCGTTTCAACGTAACATAACCCCCCACTCAAGAAGAAATTTACTTAATTTCTTTCAACAACGTTGAAACGTAATGCACAAACAAAGTACAGAATTAAGACTTATTTCAGCCTGTCTGAACACTATCAACGTTCTCAGTTCATTCACACAGAGTCAATGGTTTTCATCTTCAAATCTGTCTGGATATTGTCAATGTTCACAGTTTATCTACACGGTCAATGTTTTTCATTTTCAAGTCTGTCATTACCAATATTCTTAGTTCGTCCACACAGTCAATGTTCTTTCGTTCCCAAGGAGACGACGCCCTTGTCAGTTGCGGTCGTCATCGGCCCAGGGTCAAAGACGATGATCACGTGGGCTTCCCTGGAATCAGTGCGTCTTCCGTTGTCTTCCTCTTCCGTCGGATGTCCGACGCAGTCGACGTTGTCAGCTCCCAGAATGCATTCGCTGGGTCTCACTGTCAGGTTGGCTTCTGCGGGACGGTGGAACAGCTCCCTCAAGGTCTGCAGATGCTCCTTCCAGGTCTGGGTGTGGACTTCATGTTCGACCAAAGTCGTAGAGCCTGGAACATCGTTGAAGCTATGGGGAAATTCGCCCATAAGGTCCTTGAGCTCCAACTTTTGACCTTCCGTCAAGCCTGGTCCTAGCTTAACGTCATTGATGCCTTCTTTGCTATGGAAGTCTCCCAGTTCCAACAGTTCCTCGCTGACAAAGCTGTTGTTGATCTCAGCTGCTGTTGCTGCGTGCACAGTCTCTGATGGCCTTTCCACGTACAGCTTAAGGAGGTTGGCGTGGTATATCTTGGAATGCTGGCCGACCTTCACCTTGTAGTCGTTGATCCCTACCACGGTCTCCACTTCGTACGGGCCTTTCCACTGCATCAGCAACTTATTATGATCGGTAGGTAGCAGCACCAGCACTTTGTTGCCAGGTTTGAACTTCCTGCTCACAGCCCTACGATCATAGTAGTGCTTTCCACAGTCTTGGGACTTCTTCAGGGTTTCTCTGGCTATCTCGAGAGTCTGCTCCAGCTTCTCCCGTAGCTCAAACACATACTGGTAGCTGTTCTTCACCTCTGGGGTCTCTACTTCTTTCGTCCACAGTTCTTTTAGGATGTGCATCGGCCCTCGGATGGTTCTTCCGTACAGCAGCTCGAACGGAGAAAAGCCGGTGGACTCCTGCGGTACTTCTCTGTAGGCGAAAAGTAAGGCGTTGATGTAGCGATGCCATTGTCTGGGCTGCTCGCTGCACAGTTTCTTCAGGGTGGACTTCAGCGTAGCATTGAACTTTTCGACAAGCCCGTTGCACATCGGATGGTAGGGTGTCGTAGTTAAATGCCGGATGCTCAGCAGTCTGTTGACCTCCTTCATGCAGTCAGAGACGAACTGCGTCCCGAGGTCTGTCAGAATTTCTTCAGGCACTTCAAGTCTACTGAACATGTCCACTAGTGCCTCTGCTACAGATTCAGTGTCAATCTTCTTCAGTGGCACTGCTTCTGGGTACCGAGTCGCATAGTCCACTAAAGTCAGTACCCACCGATGACCTTCTTCACTCGGAGGTCTTATTTCGCCGATTAAGTCTAAGGCCACCCTCTTGAAAGGTCGGTCGATCAGAGGCATCCTCTGCATAGGCACTTTCGGGACCCTTCCTCGAGGTATGGTTTTCTGGCAAATGTCACACGATCGGCAGAAACGGCTGACGTCCGCATGAAGTCCTGGCCAGTAGAACACCGCCTGGATTCTGTCTGACGTCTTCTTGATACCTAGGTGACCTCCCATAATTGAGTCATGCGCTACTTCCATCACCTGGCGCCTTAAGGGTAATGGTACCAGTACTTGACGTAGTGGTTTACCTCCGTTGACCCTCGGGTGCTGGAAGATTCTGTACAGGATCTTGGCCTTCACCTCAAAATAGACCGTGCCACTGCCCTTGGTCACGTGGTCTTGGCGGTTCCTATACTTGTTTAAAGTGCTATCAGCTTCCTGGAGCTGGATCAGCTTATCTCTGTCCACGATGGCAGCTTTGGAGTTGTCGGCGACCTTCAGTGGCGTAGACGTCTTGTCTCTCTTGGCCTGGGCCCTGGTAGTAACAGCACCGACGATCTCTGGTCGGCAGGGCTGGGCCGGAGTAACCACATTGTCCCGTAGCAGCTCTGTAAGGTCTCCATCGGGAAACGGCAATGGATCCTCCTCCACAACTTCGACGTGTTGAGTTGAGGCAGGACTCCACTCTGGATCGGGGTCGTCGGGTCGTCTCGCGCCGTCGATATTCCCGATCATCAAATCATACAGCGGCTTCTTCAGGCAAACCGCTTCGACTTCACCTATGTAGAAAGGGGTGTTGACATGAATCTTCGCAACTGGCGCTCTCACACATTTGCTGTCGGCCATAAGTGTCCATTTTGAATCGCCAGTGAACTGTTCTTTAGCGATTAGGTCTTCTCTGACGATGACCCCACTGCAGCCAGAGTCTCTTAAAACAGTCACTTCATGATTTCCGACGCGTCCCTTTGAAACAGGCATGTTCTGGACGGTCACAGCTGCGCTGGCGACGACGGGGATGGATTTTCCGTTGGCAAGGAGAAGTTGGCCATCAGTCATGCACTCTTGCACGTCCGCAGGGGTAGCTGTGCGCTCGGTCTCACTCGGAAGAATGACGCTCCCGCCGCACACTTGATGGTCAGATCTACTGGTTTGCCGTTGATTGGAGAACCGCCTCTGCCGGTTGCCCGCCGCTGAATTGTCCGTACTGCTCTGCTGTCCGCTACTTTTGTTTTGAGGACAGTTAGCCGCTCTGTGGTCTGTAGCGTTGCAGGTGAAACAGCCCCTTGAATGCCCTTCCCTTGGAGGTGGCGTGGAGTCCGTGTGTCTCTGGCTCGTCTGACTCCCTTGGATCTGGTTCCCATGGTTTGCAGTCTTCTGAAAATGTTTCGTCGCGCTGGGTGGCCCCAGGGTTTTCCCATGAGCGATAAGATATCTTTCAGCAGCCTCAGTCACATCTTTAAGCGTCTGCAGCTTTTGTTCTTCTAAGTGGGTCGCTAGGTCCTTGTGACAGGCATTGAGAAATTGTTCCTTCACGATCAGGTCATGGAGACTGTCGTAAGACTTCGTTTCGCCTGATAACTCCACCCACTTGTGTAGATATGACGACAGGCGCTCCACAAACTGCTTTGGCGTCTCGTCTGACTTAGGCCGGCATTCACGGAAGCGTTTACGGTAGCCCTTCTCTGTAAAGTTGTAGCACTGTAATAGGGCCTCTTTCAAGACGTCGTAGTTTTTGGCGTCATCGTTCGACAGTCTGGTGTAAACTTCGAGAGCTTGCCTCGTCAGAAGTGCACTCAGTCGAATTGCCCAGTCTTGAGGTTGCCAGTTAGAGCTTTCGGCGAACCTTTCGAATCTCGCCAGATAGCTGTCGATCTGGTCCTTCCCGTCGACGAAAGCTGGCAATTTAGGAGCCGTATGGTCGTTGGTGACTTGTGGCGCATGCTGATTGTTTTGGATACGCGCCAACTCTAACTGGTACTGACGCTCACCTTCAAGACGCTTCAGCTCGAACTCTC
Source organism: Oncomelania hupensis (assembly GCA_036898135.1). Taxonomy (NCBI): domain Eukaryota; kingdom Metazoa; phylum Mollusca; class Gastropoda; order Littorinimorpha; family Pomatiopsidae; genus Oncomelania; species Oncomelania hupensis. The sequence continues at coordinate 101,721,687 of CM072512.1, read as the reverse complement.
TTTCTTCACGGCGACGCTGCTCTTCTCTCTCTTGACGTTGCTGTTCAATTTCTAGACGCTTCTGTTCTAATTCTCTTTCTTCACGGCGACGCTGCTCTTCTAATTCTCGTTCTTCACGGCGACGCTGCTCTTCTACTTCTAGACGCTTCTGTTCTAGTTCTATTTCTTTTTCTAGACGCTTCTCTTTGTCACGAACTGGCTAGTATTAACTCTGCTTGTTGACTATTTAGCCATGTGTAGTAATGGTAACATTAGAGAGAGTCAGTATATTACACAGCAGCAATTAAATTACACAGCAGACCACACACCGCGAGCCCGACCCACATCGCAGTGAGTCAGCACTTGAGCTTTGAATCGGACCGTTTTAACCAATCAGAAGCAGGCTCAGTGGGTAGAGCAGTTTGACTGTGTCAGATCCTAACACAGTTTGAATCAGTCGTGTGTGAGACGAGGTAGAATCAACATCTCAACAGCTAGAGAAATCTCTACACTCATAGACCAGGAAGCAGGACTTAGGAATCTTAGAATTCTCTCAAGTCATCACGGGCCTGAACTTGTCAAACAGGTAAATGAACACCCTTCTGTTTCATCGTGATATATTTATATTATTGTGGAAATTATGTTTGTGGAATTTGCTATGCATAAATGTGAATTGTTAATCCGAATTTGCGTGACCATGTGGAAAGGCCGAACACGTGGTGAAACACGACCGGTTGCGCCGCCATGTTGTATTCCGTACGGAACCACTGTTGTTTAACTTATATGTATGTTTGCAGACCAGTGGCTGTACCACTGAATGTTTATATTATTATTAATTCTGTATGTGTATAGTTAGACACGATTGATATTTATGTATGTATAGGAATTTAGAGTGAGATTCCAGTGGACCCCGGAAGTAGCAGAATGTTCGTCGCTTATGTATAGAGATGTGGAGCTATCACTGAGGGCTACTTGGCTTTCAGTGAGACGCTCTGCACAAACCGATTATTCAGGGTTGTGCAGAATTTCGTCTCTTATATTACAGACGAGCAGGCGAGCTATCCCGAGCTATCCCGAGCTATCCTGTGCGACCCACTCCACAGAAACGACTAGTTGGTTGAGGAACCTCTACCGCACAAGACGGAAAGAGCTACCCTGAAGAAACACCCTGTCAGACCCCACAGCGTGGCAAGGGAACCCAACTACACAACGACAAAGGTGTACCAGAAGCTACCTCACAGAAGGACTTCGAACACCCCACACATGAGTTAAGTGCATAAGGCGAAGGTGCACTTAAACTGATCATAACAGGACCACAGTAGTCCAACTCTTCAGAAACTGTAAAACGGACCACAGTAGTCCAAAGCTACATGAGATATTATAGCAAGTGCCCGATGAAGATAAACCAGCTGCCTAGACTATCAGCGATCGAACTATTAGCAGTAACTGAGACATTTTAAGTTAGATTAGTACTTAGAGAATCTTGTATAGAGTAGAAGAAATAAATGTGTGATTTTAACTGTTATCAAGTGGCTGGACTACATATGATTCATAGCCGTGTGAAAGCTAGTGTGACAGTAATCTTTTACCATTTTTCTATCTATTTCTGTACCCCAACCTTAACACAGAACGAGCTAAACAAATAAATTTATTAAAGTAATTCATAGGGTGACTTACTAGCAGTTCCCACCGAATAAACGTGAGGGTCCATAATTCCATTGTGCAGAGCCCATAAACCCCACGTGACACTCTTCCAATTCTCTTTCTCGTATTCTCTCCTGAGACTTGACGTACTCCGTCAGCTGCTTGCCTTTTAGATTCAGTTCAACCCCTTTCTGCCAGAAGTTAGCCATCTTGATTTGAAAGTCTTTTCAAGGAAAGTTCTTTTCTAGAAAGTTCTTTCTGGAAGGTTCTTCTTCTAGAAAGTTCTTCTTCTAGAAAGTTCTTGACTGTAGAGTTCTTTTTTTTTCTGGAAAGTTCTTGACTGTGCTGTACCTTTCTAGACTGTTCTAGAACAGCACGCTTTCTGCAGTAGCGCTGATGCTTGTCACTAGTCGCCTTCGCTGACGCAGGCCCCGCTGTCCTCGTCGTATGCGACGCTGCACCACGCTGGTGTTGATGTGCACGCTCCTGTGCTGAAGTAGACGCGACGTCCGCTCGTCGCTCTCTCTAATACTGGCGATGTAGCTCCGAGACTGTCCCTCGACGTAGTCTTACGGCAGCTACGTAGTCCCGATCTGTTGTTCGCTCACGAAGCAACTCTTCAGCGACTACACGCCCTTGCAGTCAACCCGAACCTATCGGTGATGTAGTCCCAGTATGTTGGCCCCTCTCGACGCAACTCGTTGGCGGCTACCCTCGATGACTGCCTCTCGTAACGTTGACTCGCTTGTTGTAGCAGTTGAACCCTTGGCTATGGCGTGAATCGCGGCTTGACCCCCAAAATGTTACACTCCGTTTGATGATGGTGTTTTCTTTATCAGTATCTGATTCAGCCCCAATGCTGAATTCCTGATAAGGTGTAACTCAGATTCGTTTATCCACGCAACCCGTCCAAACAGCATACAAGTCACAAAGTCGACGTATGAAGTTTTCCGCTTTTATTCAGCACACATCAACAACTGCATACAATTCTCAACTCAACTCAACAACTTTCACAGCAACTCTTTAAATCACTATCAACAACTTTTCTATCAACAGCAACTCGGCACACGATTAAATAACCTCTCTCTCTTCTCGAACAATTTGGTACACGGTAGAAATGACGCACTGCCACCAATCGAACTAAAGATCGTCATCACTGGCTTATGTCATACACATTTCCTCTACTTCCGGGAACATTCACGACCTCCGATATCCATCGGGAAATTTCTATCGACAGTAATAAACATGCAGATCCCGAAAATTCTCCAACAATATCGACTAACGCAAATCATCAACGTTATACAAAGCCTCTCCTAACAACAATGCAAACTCAAATCAAAGGTAAATAAACTCCATTATTGAATACTTTGCAAAACGAAACGATTAGATCTATCGTGCGCGCTTTAGACACACTTTCGTTCGTTTCAACGTAACAGTCTGTCTGTTTTGACTCCATGATCCCGCTTTGTATCACGTTTTAAATAAATTGCGAAGAGAGATATTATTGTAATAATATCGTTTAATGTTATCAGAATACAATAGGCCAATTGTCAATCCCAATGAGAAAGATGGAAAGAGAGAGAGAGAGAGAGATGGAGAGAGAGAGCATTTGCTAATTTTGATGGCTATATATACCATTAATCAATTATTTTTTATGAATTATTATTATTAATTAGTTTGTTTCCATTCGCGTCATAGGAAGGGATCAATAATCAACGCAAGAACGGTATTATATCTCTAATAACATTGTACTGCTATAGTTTTTATATTCAACTCTGCTCTAGTGTCCCTCTTTGTTAAAACTAATAATGATGTTGTACATTTGTGGCAGCTCGTGTATTTTTTCTATGATGTGCCTTGCAGACAACCATAGCTAGAGACAAACACATATCCTTTCAGATATTTCATTCGTGTCGTGCAGAGGTTTTCGTGAGCCAGAAGGCTTAAACCCAGCAAATCGTCTACCTCCACGGGAACCTGGAAAAAAGCCACGTGTAAACGGTATTGATGCATTGTCACGCGGGGCTGCTGTTTGGAGGAGGCTGTGCTGCTTCCAGATCAAGCTAATGACGAGATAACAGCGCCATCACCGCCTCTTCTGCACCTTCATCCTCTTACAAAATTTCAACCCAGTCGTTACTGACTACAGCAATTATTTCCCACTGCGGTTTCCTTTTCAGTCGCATAGTGGCCCTTAGAGAGAGGGGGAGCCAACAGAACCTTGAAACTCGAGAATGCTTTTACCCCACCCCTCCACAATCCTTCGTCCGCTCTTTGTCATACGTGTTTTATAAAAAGATAAACGAATAATAATTATCCTCACCCCCAAACCCAATACCTTTGTTCTTCTAAGAATCTTAAAAAGTATACTATTGTTTTGGTATTCGATGACTGTTCTTTAGTGTGTGATAATTATCACAGTCAGTCAGTCTTATGTTCACTAACATGGTCAAGATACCTCACGAAACATGTCGATTTTAAATGTTTAGTCAGTATGAAAGAAGAATTTATAATGTCAAGTTTAATTCTACACGATTTCTTAGACGACTGGTATACGATGTTTATTTATTGATTTCATTTGACGTCTCTACACATATTGTGATTATAGACGATCCGTCATTCATTCTATCGCATCCATACTTCCGAACGCGCGCGCACGAGCACACACACACACACATATATATATACACACACACACACACACATAAAAAACATAGACTCTATACTATAAAACCACAGGCGCTTGTATCTGGACACGCGAGCGCCTATGCCTGTGATGCATCTCCCTCCGGGCATAGGCGCTTGCGTGTCCAGATGCAAGCGCCTGTGTTCAAAACAACCAGAATAAAATAACACAGCATGCTTAAATCTATAAAATGTATAATGTGTAAGTTTCTAGGTCTCCGATAGTTAAACAACCTTTATTTAGTCAGATTCAGCAATGAACATTTTGAATGTCTTACTCAATTCATTTCAATTTTTATATCTACTGAATAAGTGTATGCAATGTCATTTCACTAACATTTGATTTTACACAGTCATTGTGGCGCTGTCTTAGAATTAGTTCGTACTTGCCGCTAAACTTTAAACTTTAAGCGTTAAACTTTGTTGTGTGAATCGTATGCCATGTTTGACATTTCAATTTGTTAATGGCGCTCATGAGAGAGGATGTGTTATTGTTTGTTCTTCGGCATCAAGCCTTTGTCATATTACTTTCTTCAGTTCCTTTTGGAAATGTGTGTTGTTCGCTAATCAAGCCTTTGTCATATTACTTTCGTCAACTTTGTCTGGACATTCGTAAGTACAAAGTCATGTCATATTACACACATATAGAACGAGGAGAACCCAGAGCTTGTAGGTCTACGCTATAATGGTGCCTCTAGGGATGTGGCAATTTCCACTGTCTCGAAAAGTATAGTTTCTGGCGCCTGCGTCAAATGTCTTAATATTATAGCAAGCAGACTACGACAGGTAAAACTAAAATGCAGAGAGGACTTAAAGGTCGCCATGTCGTCGTTTCTTGAATTAGTCAGTGTGAAAGAGGAAAAAAGGGAGGAAGCTATGGTGTGCGTGTGTGTGTGTGTTCTAATGTGTGTGTATGTATGTGTGTGTTCTAATGTATGTGTGTGTGTGCGTGTGTGTTCATCTTTTATTATGCCTTACTTTCTATTTTCTGCTTTCCTGTATGTTTTACGATTTTGTTTTAGAAGAGGAACAAGAGAACAGGTTGGCATTTGTCCAATAGCCGATATTGCTGTGTTGTTGTGATTTAAGTAGTTTTCTTGATTCTTATTCTTATTACAATTTTATTGGTTATAAAAATTTACGTATCTTTCTATCTGTAATAATTTATTTATTTAGGCTTATTTATAAATAAACACGAGAGTATGGACTGCCCATATAATTTATTTCTTTTGAATTTTTTGTTCCACTTGTTTCTTAATGGCTTTGCGGTGGCGCAGTACTGGAGTGTGCTGGATTAGCCACACGTTGGAAATGTTTCACGTTAAGCAGTAATGTGAACCAATCGGCATCCAATTTTACAAAAACCTTCTCTCTCTCCCAACGCACGCTTACCCCACTCCCATTCTTCCTCCACACACACACACTCACACACACCCACACACACACACGCACACACACACACACACGCACCCACAAACACACACTTTTCCATTGTTTGTCATTTCGAACATGTATCATGGTTTCAAATGACGTTTAAAGTGCAGTTGAACTTGGTTTTCCCCCGTGCGCTTTTTTCAAAGAGGCTGATGATTGGAAAGCAATAGCGTCATTTCAAAACTGCAACCTCGCAATGATCCGAATAGGGAAATGGTCTTAAAATCTTTCATTATAAAATGCTTAGCGTCATATAATCATCTTGGAATCGTTCCATTTGGATTATCGTTAGTAAAGGAAGCAATCATTCGTTGAAATAACTTTTATGTTATCGGTATGTTTGCCTTGCTGTTGGCAGGCTCTTTAGTCTAGTAGGCAGATTGGCATACGTTTTTGTCTGATTTCGGCGAAATCAAAGGCGTAGGCACTGTGGAATTAGATTCTCTGTAACCTTCCTGCAGACATGATTTAGTTCTTAGTGCAACCAGCGCTTTGAGCAGCTTTGGAGCTGGAAAATCGCTATATAAGAACGATTAAATAAACAACCAGTAGGCCTATACACATTTCTATTTATAAAAGGCCCCCACTCCCATTTGGATTATCTCTAGCAAAGGAATCAGCATTCCTTGGAGAAAAAAAGGTAATTAGGTAATGATTACTTTAATTTGTGTTTATTTGTGCTCGAATTTTAATCTTCATTCTTTTAAAGGATTTCTTTTCTCTCAATCCTCAAATAATGACGACGCTACATCTTAGTTTTCATGAAAAACGGATATGTTTATTTCCAGACCCCATCCCGTTACAGTTGTTATTATGTCTAGCGAAGGCACGAACCATATTCCTTGAAATAACGTTGTTCACCCCACCCTCACTCCCCACCCCTCGAAACAGTTGGTGTTTAGGGAACACGTTCATTTGTCGCATCGCCTGTGGAATTTTTTCTAGCAAAAGGCATCAATCATTCCTTTCTAAAATAACTTTTTGTTCCTCGATTTTTAGCTCCATATCTCAAAAACGGCTAAAAGTATTTTGTTGGGTTTTGGTACCCAGGTACTTCAAAAAGGCTAATGGGCCATCATACAATATCAGTCAGGGTTTCGGTCTGTTTGTGGGTCCATCGGTCGGTCCTCCGCTGCGAATTCCACTTGTTTTGTTTAAAACACACATTTTGCCTAATCTCAAAATGTACTGAGCAGAAATTCGTCATTTCTACTTTGTGGATTACTACTGCTAAGCATGTAATCTCAAACACGTTTTGCACTATTACTCAAAATTAGCTAAGCCGATTTTTTTTCCTTGCGGATAGTTCAAATTGTGGTTTATCATTCCATGTTTCCTTTTTTTGTTTTCATTAGGACAAAGGCAAGTCACAGCACCTCCAAAAAAATTAACACTTTTGAAAAGGCTTATATTTTCGGCTGTATATGTATCTGGAAATACGTTTGCCTGGCTTGCCATCTTGTTAACTTTGACGTGGCAAAATGGTGTAGTAGATCTTAAAACGAACATTTCTCTTTCCTAAAATTCCCATCCACTACATTTGAATTCTGTCTAACAAGGACATCAATCATTCCTTGCAATTAACTTTGATTTGTCTTAGTCTCTCTCTCTCTCTCTCTCTCTCTCTCTCTCTCTCTCTCTCTCCCTCTCTCTCTCTCTCTCTCTCTCTCTCTCTCTCTGAGCGACACCAGCGTTTTTAACTGGATTTCCTGAGATTGACCAGTTTGATACAGGATCATGGCTGGACATGGGAAAATGACTATATTAGTTTTCATCGATGTGTGCATTTTTATCAGTGGCAAAAAGCATATATTTACCTTATAGTAGTAATATTTTTAACGTTTGCTATATTTATAGACCTCTTGGTACATAGTTCCAAAAATTTAAAATTATTTATGTTTATTTATTTATTGTTGGTCTCGCCAGTGCATCACATACAACTGTCCTATTTAGTAAGTATCTATTTAATGTTACCTACGCTGATAAAATGCTCATCTTCTGTTTTGTAAGGTACTACAGATAACAAGAAAACAACAAAAAGCTGTTGCAGCAGTATGTAACGATTATTTAAACTAATTACTTTTTTTACTGTAAAGTTGCTTTTCCGATTTTTGCTCCTTGCTCCTGCTCATTAAGCTCTTTGGTTGAACTTTGACAAAGTAAAATCTATATGTAGAACATGCCAATGGTTCGTTTCCCGATAAAGTCATTTCGTAGATCAAGAGAAGTAACTTCATGCTTTCATATGATCCAGCTTTTTGCTTACAATTTAGGCATATGAGATTGACAGATTTTGTAATATTTGTTACTTTTAAAACAAAAAATCAGTGCATTCGTTTATCTTACATTGATTTTCATTCCAATACACTGATTGTGAGATGGGAGGTTTGATCGATTTCATTTCTAAATAAGGATTAGAAGATGAACACTGTCTTGTTGCGCAATGCAAGCGTGCTGTCCTGTTTATATCAAGAATTCCTTCGTCCTATTTAAATGTTAATGGATTTTTTTTTCAATTGTAAAAACATATTTGTATTCCCTCTCTTTTAATTGTAATACTTGTCCTTTCTCTAATAGTAGTAATTAAAGTTAGAACCTGAATAGACTTTCTCAGATTTAAAATGAGCAGGCTTAATTATCTCTGTTACGTGCAATTATTATAATTCCAGCGGTCTTAGATGGTAGCTGGATGAGTACAAACAAACTGAAAATAAATGACGAAAAGACATAGCACATCTTGATTGATTCACATAGAAGACTGCAGCAGACCACAACTCACTCAAGGTCTGCCTCAGATCATCAAATTGAATATTCCAAGCCTGTCCGGAATCTAGGTGTGCATCTGGATCAGAGCTTGTCAATGGAGACGCAAATAAGTAGTCGGTGCAAAACTTTGAACTTCCATCTCGTAGTCTAGGCAAAATACGCCAGTATCTTACTACAGATGCCACCAACAAGCTTGCTGTCTCGTTCATTCTTTCTCGTCTTGATTACAGTAACTCACTTTTGGCTGGCCTTCCTGATAATAAACTTTCCCGATTTCAGCGCATTCAGAACAATGCTGCTCGCGTTAAGGGGCCGGGTAGCTCAGTTGGTAAGAGCGTCTTGCTAGTAACCGAAAGGTCGCTGGTTCGAATCCCGGATTGGTCAACGTGGGATCATATTATTTTCCCCTTTACCAACAACTGGCCCGCTGGTGTCAGTATAAATCGGTCCAGTAGTCACCTATATGCGAAAGTGTCGTGTGACTATAATCTACATACAAACAATGCTGCTCGCCTTGTCCTTCGTCAACCTCGTCATTTTAGTGCAACTTCCGCTCTGAAAACCGTACATTGGTTGCCTGTAAAGGTTCGTATCGATTACAAGTTGATTCTATTTGCTTTCACTGTCTGTCCACTGATTCCTGTCCTTCCTATCTCTCACAACTTCTCTGCCCCTACCAACCTGCTCGATCACTCCGTTCACAAGATGCAGCGCTCTCCCCTCAATTGCTAGGTTCCTTTGGCAAGAGATCTTTCTCTGTATTTGCCACAACTCTTTGGAACTCTTTGCTCTCCAATCGTCGGCACTCCCATTCTCTTACCGTGTTCAAAATGAACCTCAGAACCTACCTCTTTACCAAATACTTTTATATCCAGAATAATCAATGTGTTTGATTGAATAGTGTGTGTGTGTGAGCGCGCGCGCGTGTGTGTGTATGTGTGTGTGTGTTTTCCATCACTGTCTTTTGTGTAATGTTCTTGGTTTAAATGATTTACCGCCTGTACACGTCTTTTTATTGTTAATTGGGGTTGGCACTGTGTGGGTTTTAAGAAATTTTTGTTAAATGTTACTTTGGTTTATAACAGAAATTCTTATGAGTTATGTAAGGCTTTTAGATATTGTTTTTATTACTGTCATATTACTACTTTTCCCCGTGTCATTAAATAGTGCTTTTTACATTGAACTATTTTTTATCATTGCTTCATTATTTATTCTTAATGATGATGTCCTACTTTGTGTGCGTGTATGTTCATGTAAGTATGTGTGTCTCTCTGTAAACATGCCTTTTTATAGTAAGATGTTGATGTTTGTTAGTATTTTTTACGATGTTTAACGAATTTTCCCATAATGTTGTGCCGTATTGTTCAAATATTTATCCTTGTTAGGTGTGATGTTCTTATTATTTCTTACATTGTTTAATTGTTTTACCTCATAATGTTTCAGCGCATTGTATAGATATTTATTCTTGCGCGCGTATGTGTGTGTATGCGAGCACGCGCTTAGAGCAAGTTTTAAGTTTGTTTTTGCGCTTTAAAAAATTAGTATTATTATTATTATCTTTTTTTTTAGCTATTAAAACAATAAGTTACATGCCCGATCTAACGAAATCTCTTGTAACTCCAATGTCGGAATAAATCAGTACCGAAACTATGACTATATAAATTACTAAAGAGACGTCAAGTTACGGCAATGTTCACACTTTAATGTCCTATAATTTTAAACATTGTGAAACCAATAACAAATAATTAAATAGCATGTATCTCTTTCAAGAAGAAATCTCGTATAACGCGTACAGATGCAACGTGTCATGCACATGTTTGAACCTGTCAGTTCCCTGAGGTCTTTCCTATCCTATCCTATCCTATCCCGTAACTCGAAGGTCGTTGGGGCACCACAGGTGAACGTGTAACCAGCGTACTCCATATTTCTCTATACCCAGCAACCCTTATTTCCTCGCTCAGTGTCAAGCCAGTCCATTCTCGAATGTTGTCCTCCCATCTCTTTTTCTGTCTCCCTCTTCTTCTGCCTCCTTGCACCGTACCATGCAGGATGATCGTTGCAAGGCATGATGCTCTGGTGACTTGGCCATATCATCGGAGTTTCCGTTTCTTCACCACTGTGGGCATGTCATCATGTTGTCCAATGGCTTGTGGGATGGTCTGTCGGACTTCTTCGTTGGTGATGTGCTGGATATAGGAAATGCCCAGAAGTTTTCTGTAGAACATTATCTCCATACTTTGTAATCTTCGTTGTAGATCTGCTGTGAGGGTCCATGTTTCGCAAGCGTATAGGAAAATGGAGATGATAAGGGAGCGCAGCAGCCTTACCTTGGGGTGTAGACTGATTGTCCTGTCTTTCCAAATGGGCTTCAACTTTGTCAGGGTAACAGTTGTTTGTGCGATCCTAGAGAGGACTTCCTGTTAAGACCCACTGTCTGATACAATGGCTTCTAAATATTTGAAACTATACACTGTGTTGAGAGATTGACCTTGGATTTTGATGTCCGTGTTGATGCCATTGGCGTTGTTGGTCAACATTTTGGTCTTCTCTCCATTTATTTCCAGTCCAAAGCCTCTGGAAGTGGTGTACAAGCTGTTCAAGTTCTTGTTCCACTTCATCCAATCCATCAATGTCATCCCCAAAACGGAGGTTGGAGATTTCTCTACCTCCTATGCTGACTGCTCGTGATCTGCAAGGGCATATGACATAATGCGCTCTAGGGAGATGTTAAAGAGTGTTGGAGAGAGTAGACATCCGTGACGCTCACCGATTGCTGTTCTGAACCAGTACCCGATGGCGCTGTTGTGGTAACCTTGTCATACAGGCTTTTGATGACTTTAATAATGTTAGGGCTGATGTTGTACACTCTCATAGTGTCCCACAGAGCTGTATGTCAGCCTCGGTCAATCGCGTTCTTAAAGTCTACAAACACATGATAAAGATGTTGTTGCTTCTGTAGGTATTTCTCGCAGATTATTCTGAAGTTGAAAATATGTTCAGTGGTACTTCGCCCTGCTTGTTCTTCAGCTATGATTTGTTCAGCTTGGGGTTTCAAAAGGTCTTTAGGGTAAATAAAAATTCATGCATTTCAATTACAGTGATTGCAATGACACGAGACATGCCTTTTTTGTGGCATTTGAAAAAAAAAAACTACTACCTCTACTATTATTTATTTGTTTATCTTTCAGTTCCCTGATGTCTTTTGGGGAAGTAAAATAGAAACAAACTTAATTACAATGATTGCAAGGACACGAAACAGACTTTTTTGTGGCATTTCAATCCCTTGTGCTTCTTCAGGGTTTTGTAACCAACACACATGACATTTGTTTTCACACTGTTTCTTTATTTTATTTAAATTGGGCGAGAAGGTGGGGAGTTGGAGAGGGGGAAAGAGAGGTACGGCGATGGGAGCGGGTGGAGGTGTGTGCGGACAGAACCAAAAGCAAATCTAAAGCCAGAAAGGGTTCAACAAAGGGAATGGTGTTGATTAGGAGGAATACACAGACTGAGCTGTTGTGAAATAGAATTCTGTAATGTATTTTAATTTATCCGCTTTATATTTCCTGTCATTAAATGTCTTCTGCAGTATTTTCTTTATTGCCACACAGGTTGCCATGTTTGGAGTCAGAAAGCCAGACAACTAGAAAGGGAGAAAGAAAGACAAAATGAAATGAAAGAAAGAAAGACAGACAGACAGACAGACAGACAGACAGACAGACAGACAGACAGACAGAAGAAAGTGGGAAAGTCAACTAAAGGAAACGAAAATCATCGATTCCTTGAAATCTTCCATATTCTATGTATTACCGGCCTCCTCCCTCCCCCAAAAATCCTATCCTATCCTATCCTATCCCGTAACCCGAAGGTCGTAGGGGCACCACAGATGATCGTTTAACCAGCATACTCCATCTTTCTCTGTCCTCAGCAGCCCTGATGGCTTCGCTCAGTGTCAAACCAGTCCATTCTCGAATGTTGTCCTCCCACCTCTTTTTCGGTCTCCCTCTTCTTCTACCTCCTTGCACTGTGCCTTGCAGAATAGTCTTTGCAAGGCCTGATGATCTGGTGACGTGGCCATACCATCGGAGTTTCCGTTTCTTCACCACTGTTAGCAGGTCATCGTGTTGTCCAATGGCTTGTTTGATGGTCTGTCGGACTTCGTCGTTGGTGATGTGTTGGGTATAGGAAATGCCCAGAAGTCTTCTGTAGCACCTCATCTCCATGCTTTGTATTCTTCGTTGGAGATCTGCTGTGAGGGTCCATGCTTCGCAAGCGTATAGGAAGATGGAGATGACAAGGGAGCGCAGCAGTCTTACTTTGGAATGTAAAATATATATATAAATATATATAGACGTCTATCTATATTGCGGGCACGCGGTGACACTGAGTGGGACTGCAAATGTAAATACACCTCCGCCCCCCCCCCCCCTCCCACCTTCCCATTTCAAAGACAGCAAAGCGTGTCGACAGCGGTTCGCTTTTCACCTTACCCTACCGATAATAATCAGGGCCCTGATTCTCGAGCAGCGCAGGAACCCCTACTCTTCGAACGGGATTATAAACCGAGCATGCAATGTATTTCACGGACTTTAAAGACCCTGACGCCCATGCCCGGTTTGTTCAGTGTCAGAAACATAAATATACACCCAGCAAGCACTACGATGTAAGTTCTCCCCTTACCCCTCCCCCACCCCTATTTCTCTGTCTGTCTCTCTCTCCTTCTCTCTCTCCCCTCTCTCTCTCTCCTTCTCTCTCTCTCTCTCTCTCTCTCTCTCTCTCTCTCTCTCTCTTTCTCTCTTTCTCTGCCGTTCAGAATCGCCCAGTTGTCGGGGGAGCTAGACGAGGCGTATAAAGCAGCAAGTTGGCGCCTTGGGCGGCTTGAGTTAGATCCTGTTGAGCAGCTCGAGCTAGATCCTGAGCTGGTGAAGTTCTATAGGAAACCTCTTCAATATAGGGGCGTCCTGGTAGCTCAGTTGATAGTTAACTGTTTTCCTATGTCGGGTTCGATCCTCGCGTGGGACGAACTTACTTGTCTTAGGTACGAGACTTTTAAGGTCTCCGAGGTTGTTGTTTTTTTCCCATGGGTATTCCTGTTTTCTCCCTTAATTCAGTAATAGTACTGGAGGCAGTAAATTTAAACATTTCAATAATAAAAATATATTTCTATTCCGACTTCTGTAATAGCGATATCTTCAGATCACCGCGCTTTATGTTGGATTGAAGAAAGCATCCTTTATTATTATTATTATTATTATTATTATTATTATTATTATTATTATTATTATTATTATTATCATTATTATTACCATACCTCTACCTTTATATCATTATTATTACTATACCTCTACCAGCGAGCGTTGTGGCCAAGTGGGCTAAGGCGGGACTAATTTGCCTTGTCCACAGGCCAGAAACCAATGGCGCCTGACAGGTGTGGGTTCGATCCTGCATCGGGGCGTTATGTTTCTCCGAATATTATTTACTTTCGACTCGGGCAACGTCTCGGGGGTTTTCTCCGGGTACTCCGGTTCGATCCTGCATCGGGGCGTTATGTTTCTCCGAATATTATTTACTTTCGACTCGGGCAACGTCTCGGGGGTTTTCTCCGGGTACTCCGGTTTGCTCCCCCAGCAAAATTTCAAAATATTTCAAAAATTTAAAGAATTTCTAAATTTCAAAAATCACAACTAATGTTAGGTAGGTTGGGTTTGGGCGCGCCACAGGCTGCGACTACGCCTTCCACATGGGGAGGCGGCCCAGAATTTCCCGATAAAAAGGGACAATAAAGCATTAAAATCTAAATCTAAAAATTTATTAAAAAACAAAACTTTCTGCTCTGTCATTTATCGCGGTTCTTGAACTCTTTCCTTTTCCCCCACTGTCCTCCATTCCCTCTCATTTATCTTTGTCACCCGTGTGGAAAACGTTTAGTTCCAATGAAAACGGCGTCCAATGAGTTTTATATGCATTGTTTGATTTTGCTATGCAGCTCGGGGAAAGGAAGGAGCACGCGGGCATTTAACTCTTCGTGAAGCAAGTTTTGTTCGGTGCTCTGCAAAGTTATTTGCTATTTTTCTCTTTACCGTGCAATCACGGCGTCTTTATATGATCGAAAGTGAGGCTTTGTAAAAGATATAAAGAATATCGGTTTTTTTGCCTGTCTGTCAGTATGTCTGTCTTTCTGTTTGTCTGCCTGCCTGCCTGCCTCTCTCTGCTGGTTTCTCCGCTAAGACTTCAGATTCAGATGTAGATTCCTTCCTTTTCATGTTGGAAGGATGAATATACGGTTTGGCTGTTGTTGTTGTTGTTGTTGTTGTTGTTGTTGTTGTTGTTGTTATTGTTTCATATATGAGAGGTGTATATAACATGGGATCGAGAGCGTGTACAGACCGCTGCTGCCCTTTCAGCCTGATCGGTTAGCTGGAGGAAACGCGCGTATAATAATATAAGCATCCACTACTGCTGTAGTAGTACAGTACTAGGTCGTTTTCTTACAGCTCTTCACACTGCATTGCTGAGGCTTACTGAGGCTTTACGTTCGCCTGTACTGGGCGAGTCTCAGCTATTTTGCATGATAGTGCGCTTAAAAACTGAAGGAGCTGCTCACACAACTGCTGATCATGTAGCCACACTAGCACCAAAATCCAGCAATCACACAAGGTTGTAGACCTACTCATTTGAACTCGACCAACGCGCTCGCGCCATGGCCACGTATTTGATGGTAATCGCTATTTTCTTCATTCTAGAATATGATGATCTGTGATCGGCTGTTGTTATCAGTCTTGTTATGTGACAATTAATTAGCTTGTTTACTTTTTTTCTCCTATAGCAGTGATGGAGATCACGTACAATCGTACGTGTTTCACGTACTGAGTTGGGAAATCACGTAACGAAAATGTAATGAAAGGGTATAAACACGCACAAAGTCAGTGCCAAAGGGGTATGAAAACGTAAAGCTAAGTTGCTGGGAGGTATCATCAGGTACAACTATTTCGGTCGTGCGTACAGCTTTCGCTCGATTTGGATCGTGTGCCTGTGCGTCCTGCGCGACCGCCTACCACCCTCTCTCCCCCTCCTATTCATTCTGTCGCTCTCCGAGAAACAGCCAATAATATGCACGATAATATTCACTATTTTTTCTCGACGCTTTTGATTGGCTATATAAGACTGACAACAACACAACATTAAACATGGCCGACAAGCAGCGATCTGAGGGGAAGCCGAAGAAAATGAAAAATAAAGCAGACAAAACTAATTGCTCAAAAAAATTAAAACAAGATGAAAGAAAAGAAAAACAAACTTTTTTGTCAGCCTTTGGCTTTGAGTGCTCGGTAAGATAAGAAAAAGGTGAGCCGCAACCGGGCCCGGCTGAAGAAACTCAAACTGATGAAAAGACTTTCCATGCAAAGTGTTTATTACGTATGTTGGTGTACCCCCTAAAAAACTGAAAGGGGGTATAAAAACCCCCTTATGTTTGCAATGAGGGTATGAAAACCCCCACATGTTTTGCTTGAGGGTATAAATACCCCTAGCTTAAAAACTTTCTCCATCACTGTATAGGGTGAATTATGAAATGGACGAAAATCTACACTAACATCGTAAATGAGTAGTTTTCTTAACCCTTCATACCAAAAGTTTTCTCATCATCATCATCATCATCATCATCATCATCATCATCATCATCATCATCATCATCATCATCATCATCATCATCATCATCATCATCGTCGTCGTCGTCGTAAACATTTTCTTCTTCTTCTTCTTCTTCTTCTTCTTCTTCTTCTTCTTCTTCTTCTTCTTCTTCTTCTTCTTCTTCTTCGTTGTCATCATCGTCTTCGTCGTCGTCGTCGTCGAAGTCGTTATCGTCGAAGATAACGACTATTGCATGTATCACTCTCTTTTCAGTTCAATTCTTTTTTTAAGGTTCTGCCACCAAAACCACTAACATCATCGTCGTCATCGTCGACGATGGCAATCCCTTTTGACACCCCCCCACCCCACCCCACCTAATTCATCATTGTCATTTTAGCTTTTGTATATTTGTATATACGGACATTTTTGTTAATTACAGTAACAAAACTACCAAACCTTGCATGTGCTCACCCACAATGTGAAAGTCAAAGTTATAATCATGGATGTTTCCTTCCACGGATCGACATTTATTTTCAGCTGTAAAGGAACACTTTCAGCAGCAGCCACGCTGGACAACATGGATGCCACGGTGAACTTAAAACCCGTCACATAATACGAAAATGTCATAGGTCGAACTGGTTCTATTTTGGTTCTTTGAAGACCGTTCCTTCATGCTAGCTGTTGCTTTTTAAAGTAAAAAAACAACAACAACAAAACAGCAGGTTTTCTTACTTTTTTTCTTTCTTTGACTATCTGTCTTCTTTCAGCCTTTTTTTGTTTTAAAGTTCAGTTCTATGTGTGCCTGTCTTTTTTCAATGATGTTCTGATGTACCTTTTCCTTATTCCCTTTTGGTTGGACTTTTCAATTAAAAAAAAATTTTTTTTCACAGAATTTTCTGATCTTTTTTTTTGTTGTTGTTTTCTATTCGTTTTTTTAAGGACTTAAAAATATTTTTGTTCTCCCCCCCCCTTTCCCCCATTTTCTCTCTCCCCCTGTTCTTTCTGTTTTGCATCCTGCTGTTCTTTCAATTTCAAAACAGAAACACAGATTCTACTTCTTTCTTTCTTTCTTTCACACCTTGAAAAATGTCCAGCGTTTCTTTCCGTCTGTTTGCCTTTCTTTTTTCCTTTCTTCCTTCCTTCCTTCCCTTCTTTCTTTCTTTATTTCTCTCTCGTTGCTTTTGGAGCTCCTGGGGAGTTTGCCAGCTTTCATATTTCATTGGGGTGGCCTCGTGGCGCAGTGGATAAGTCGCCAGATTTCCTATGCCGAAGGTCGCGGGTTCGATTCCCGCAAGGGGCGAACGTATGTGACTTAGGTACGAGACTATTGAGGTCACCGAGGGTTTTCTCCAAGCACTCCGGTTTCCTCCCTCCCTTCAATAATGGTACAGGACGCAGTCAATATAAAAATTTCACACAAGAAAATAAAAATTTCGATTTTCTTTCCGTCTTCCAATAGCGATCTCCCTGCCTTTACACCACCTGTTTGAGTGATTGATGTGTATTTGGTGTGTGTGAGGGTGGATGAGACAGGTGAGCGTGCATGTTGGTGTAGATCGCCGCGCTTTGAACCTGATTGATTTGGGGAAAGGCGCGTATATAGCAACCTGTATTATTATTATTATTATTATTATTATTATTATTATTATTATTATTATTATTATTATTATTATTATTATTATTATTATTATTATTATTCATAAGGCCCCGCTTTTTTAATTTACTTTCCTTCTTTCTCCCCCCCTACTTTCCTTCTTTCTTTACTTTCTTTTAGCTCCACGAGGGTCCTTCTCGCCCTAAAACAATAATCTTTCTTTTTTCTCATCCTTCTTCCTTCTGTTTTTCTGTTCTTGTAAACGTTCTTTCGGGAGCATTAGCAGCGCCAAGGGACTTCCAGGACGACAACATGGAGACACATTGAAGCAGGGGCCATTAAATCTGGCGCGTGTTTCCTTTATCTATATGGTCATTGTCTGGACTTCATTTCTCCTTTGGTGCTACCGGAATTATAATGGTTGGTCTTTCGTCTTTTAGAAGCTTTTGCGTCTTTGACCTGTGGTTTAGGTTTTGCTGTCCTTCTTATCTGATCTTTTGGTATATGCATTTTTTTCTTTATATTTATTATTTAATTTCAATACTGGAAATACTTTGAAATTGTCGGGGAGGGAGAGAAGGGGGGGGGGGGGGTAATCAGAATGAGCCAATCATCGGTCTGTTGGTCTGCGTAACGGATTTTTCCAAACTTCATAGGAAAATTACCTACAGTATGTGACGGTGGGTCTATTGTTACTGGGCACGGCACAATGGAATGCTATTACTAACTCGTCTTTGTCTGCGGGGATCGGCTAGTTTAATCACCATTTGACTAATCTTAATACATTTATATGTTTAGCCCGGTCCGTGTGGGGATAGGATTATAGAGATAGGGAGAAAATGGTAAAAGATTCACTGACACACTAGCTCTTGCACGGCTATGAAACATAGGTAGTCCAGCCACTTGTTAACAGTAAATATCACACATTTATTTCCTCTACTCTATACATAATTCTCTAAACACTCTATTAACTTAAATGTCCAAATTCACTTCGAATAGTTTCGCTCCTTGATTGGTTTATGCTGCTACTGTTCTTGTTATTTGCTACTGTCTCATCATTAGGCTATTTGTTCTGGTTGGCATAATGTTTGTTTTCAGGAGAGTGGACTACCGCACAGTCCTAAATCAGTGTTGGTGCGTTTCTTCTTGCACTTAGCTGGATCGTTGAGGTGTGGTGATGGTGTCTCCTCCTTGGTTGTTGACTATTGGGCTATCGGAGCTCAGTGCTCGATGTTCCCCTGCAGGCCGAATGTCAGGGTTGACTCTTAGTGGTCTATTTCCTGCACCAACACGCCTGCTTGTCTGCTTGACTATGTCAAGCTGGGGCTATACTGCGATGAATGAATTTCACCCGTCACCTGCTTAGTCTTCAGCTAGAGAGATTTTTCAGCGTGCGTCCTACTTGGTTGAGATCCAGACAAAGACTGACTACCTAAACTCTGTGGTCAAGCTAAAGCCCGCGAAAGTGTCGTGAGACCTGAGCGCCTCCTAGCGGGGGATGGGTGGGGGGGGGAGGTGGCTACACGTCAGCAGGATGAGGTCACTGCCTACCCTAGCGAAGAGTTAGCTTACACATGCTTCGCACAGTCCTGCCTTGTGTCGTGTGCTAGGCAGTGACTTTAGTTTACAAAGGCTACAGCAGTGTGAACTATTTAAGGCGTGAAGCCGTAGTGCAGGGTCTAAATAGCCTCTCGTGACAATCCATAGGTTCGTGACCTGCCTCCCGTGTCATCATATTTGCTCTAATACAAAGGTCAGTTCACAGGAGCCATTTTGTTGCTAAAGGCGTTTTGTTCAATTCCATGTAAACGGTTCGACCGATTTTGATGATATTTGGTATTTCGGTATTTCAAATCATGGACTATCCTTCAGTACCAGTCCGGTTATCGGTCATTGGGTGAGTCGGTCAGTCCGTCGATTTTATATAAAACACTTTTTTTTGCATTATCTCAAGAATCACTGAACAGAAACTCATCATTTTTAAGTTGTGGATACTTTAATGTAACTACTGCTAGATTCTTAGATAATTGGTATTTGTACTTTCTCAGAGGTCAAGGTCATTGTGATTCACTATTTTGTAAACAAATTTTTCGCTGTTTCCAAATCCTTGCTTAATCGATTTGGATAATGTTTCACTTGCAGCTAGTTCAGATAGTGGCCTATCATTTTAGAAACAATAGTAACATTAATTTTAAATACTGATTTCAAAAAGGTTTGATTGTATAGAAACGTGCGTGCGTCTATATATACATGTGTGTGTGTGTGTGTGTGTGTGTGTGTGTGTGCGTTCACAACTATCCAACTCGGTTCCTTAGATTAACACACAAGCGTCCAACTGGGTTCCAAAAACAAGTGGGTTTCAAAAAATGGAACCCACTTTTTTTAATACTGTTTCTTAAAGAGAAGTGCTAAATCGGGATTTTTAGAAGTTTTCAAGGCTGGAACCTCCTTGTGCACTTTCGTCAAATTCGTGTGTGAATTATTTCACACATCAAAGTGTGTGAAAAAAGTTTCCACTTGCCAAAGCACACATGGCAAGGGAAGATAACTTTCAATGACGAGTTGCAGTTTCAAGATGGCGATGCTTTGTGGCCCCAAGGTGAGCAAGAATTTTAATTGTACGATTGTTTGATATGTGTTATGGAACATAAACTGTATGCTTTTGTCATTGTTGATTTTACTTGTTTGTTGATGATATTTTATTCGTAGGTTATAATTGTATTGGAATGAGACTGTGATCGATCGAATGGTCGGGAACCGAACGCCGAAGTTAAGCTAGATCTAGGCGAGATAAGTAGATCTGTTTTTTACGAAATAAAAAAAAAAAAAAGCCGTCGTTACATCTAGATTCATTTCTTTTTCCATCCAGAGCAGAATGTATATTATAAGGATAGGTAATATGGCTAAACATTTTATTTGGTATAAAACGTAGGAAGTTGGGAAAGCATGTGTCTTTTGTCGTGCTGGGGGCTGTGATAATGCCCCCAATATAAGTTGAAGCAGAGGACTAGATGTTTTCCGATTTGTAAAAGACGAGGACAGATTTATAGTAATATAATATATATATGTTGCCATTAAGTGTGATTGAAACAGATTAAAAGAGTGCATCTAAGCGTGCATGTGCTGTTGTTTGTGTACGAATTCTGTCCTATAGGCCTATAATTGCTTTTGGCTTAAAATGTTACTCTTCACCTCTAATAATGTTTATTTTCAATGAAGTTTTTATGTGTCGATTAAAAAAATTTTTTTTATCATAGTTTTATGTTGATATTGGGATTGCGGTAATGCATAACTAAAATATTGTGTAGCCTACACTCTATTATATATTGTTATATAAATTAAATTGACCAAGGAAGTTTAGCACATGACATTCACAGCGCCCCAATACACAAACTAAAAAGGAGTATAATCCGCATTCATTTTCAAACAATTTCTAATCATTATCAGCAAATGAACCAAATTACTGATACTCTATTCAAGACGAAATAAATTTTGATCTAAATCAACTGTGTGTAGGTTACGAAGGGAAATTAGATCTAAAATTTTTTTTTTTAATTCTGAGCTAAAG
The DNA here is from genome assembly GCA_036898135.1 of Oncomelania hupensis. Classification (NCBI taxonomy): domain Eukaryota; kingdom Metazoa; phylum Mollusca; class Gastropoda; order Littorinimorpha; family Pomatiopsidae; genus Oncomelania; species Oncomelania hupensis. Next base: position 101,700,391 of record CM072512.1, on the reverse strand, counting down.
TGACGCAGGATGCTATTAAAAGGAATAGAAAACACCTTTTACCATGTTTTGCTTTGAGTAAGGAATATAATGTTGTTCAAATATGAACTGAAAGTGAAGTTAAAGAAGAGAATGGAGGGCGAGAAAAGAAACACAATAAATGTGTGTTTCGTTGCTGTCATTGTTTTTACATTTCATTTGCAGATGTTTTCTTCAACAAGCCAGGTGTTTGCTTTTCCTAAAGGACAATGGATAATTCAAAGGTGAGATTAAGGATCACTATTAAAAATTGTGCACTATGGATTGGTTCTCTCTCTCTTTTCCCACTCTCTCTCTCCCACTCTCTCTCTCTTTCTCTCTCTCTAGCTTGTGTGTGTTGCATGAAGATCATAGATGTTTATTTTTATAAGGTTAATTTAGTAATTCATTATTATTGTTACAAGGGCAGGATGTTGACAAAAAAGGAAGCCAGCGCTTATTTTTTTACCATTGGAAAATAAAATTGTCATCCTCTCTCTCTCTCACTCTCTCTCTCTCTCTCTCTCTCTCTCTCTCTCTCTCTCTCTCTCTCTCTCTCTGAGTTGAAACATAGTCATGGTAGCGTGCGGACGCATTTTGCTGGAGCAGTGAGTTCAGATATTAATTAGTGATGTTTATTGACAGAAAAATGTGTTGCGGTTTCTAGTTTACTATATAGTATTGTACTCCAACGGTGTAGGCTATCTACCTAACTGCAACGGTGTACGCTACCTACCTAACTGCAAGATGTAGTCTGTCTCCCTAACTGCAACGGTGTAGGCTATCTACCTAACTGCAACGGTGAATCTACATAACTGTAAAACTATGCCCACTACAGCTGTAAAACATAGGCTGGTTGTTGGCGTCTTTCACCGCTGCTTCATAGCATTTATAGCAAAAAGGGTGAAGAAAGCTGCACTACGCCTCAGACCATAGAAACTCGAAACAACCCAGCGTCACACCCTCCGATTTGGTGGTGCTGTTTCTGACTGTGGCTCCCATTATTCAAAGTGGCGAGGTGGAGATGAATCCGTGACCGAATGAAAATTATGTAACAACGCCGACGAAGGCGTCCACACCGACAGCAACGGCGGTGACAGCAGAGTGTTGGTAGCGATCGAAAAAGTATTTCAAGCCGTCAATCGCATCGATAAATAGCAAGTGAATAATGCCCAAGCTGTGACCATCAAACTGAACCAGGCGGAGAAGAATCTAGATGAGAGACTTCAGGCTTTGGAAAGCGACACAGAGAGAATTTGTGGAGATATTGTGAGATGAGTGCCAAGCTGGAAATGATCGAAGAGAAAACCAAGAGCTAAGGAAAAAAAGTGGATAGTCTTGAAACGAAACTACAGAAAGTGGAAATGATGAGTGAGCGCCTGAACAAGAAAGGCACACGGCAGGACATGGCAGAACATGATTCAAGACGTCACAACCTAGTATTTAACGGAGTGCCGTCGGCGCCAGGGGAATCACCACAACCTTTGGAAAACAGGTTTGGAGTCATCATCACCAAAACCATGAAAGTCACCAGAGAAAGTGGTTTTGAAGGCGTGATTAGAGCTGGCAGATTTTTTGTAATCTCAGCATTAATATTGATAGTTTTATTTTTCCACAACTCGATTCTTTTGTTTTCCAACAGGGTTTCACAAGGTGCCACAGATACCTATAAAACCAGGGTACCCCAAGGGTCAGCAGACAGCAATACACCACTGAGGGAATGGAATGATTCTCAGGCGGAACATTATCGGAGGAGGACGTGTCACGTATCACACCTGGTTGCCACTTACGCTTTGCTGAATTGCATCTTCTGCTGGCGAGACTTAAACGGGCTTGCACGTACTTGCACTCTGCTGTCCTGAGATGCCTCACCGCTTTACTGCTTGCGACTGCTGCGCCGTTGCCTTACCTTTTTGAGATTGGATGTCCTAATGGCTTTGGCGCTACCTGCTCCTTTGGTGAATATTTTATAGATTTTAAAAAGTTTTTTAAGCTTTCGTAACCTTTTTTAGCTAGGAATTTGAGATGTTTGGGTCCTCATTGGAGATCGGTTTTGATATGTTTTTGATAGGTTTTGAATTAAATCTTTAAACCTCGGTTTTGACAGATCCTGGTTGAATTTTTGGACTTTGAGGCGCATCGCCGCGAAGAAAAGGGGTGGAAAGGATCACCCGGTTACTCAAAACAAAACTGAACTGAGAGACGATGACGTTGGTAAACGGAACTCGCAGGACGGTGGGGGCGTTGCTCTCTGACTGAATAATTTGGCCGTTAGTGCTGACCCCGGGCCCTCTTCTCCTTGGTGGAAGAGTGCCCAGGAAAACTCTCTGATTCCTCTTTCTCTCGTCCATCCCGGAGGAGACTGATGATAATTCTATGGAGGATGGGGTTGCTCCCACCCCCTTGGACGTTTGTTCGGGAGCGGTCGTTAGTGCTGGCCCCTGGCTCTTTTCCTCTAGGTGGATGGGGGCCCATGATCCATCTCTCTCGTCCATTCCGGAGGAGATTGAGGGTAACTTTATGGAAGAGAGGGCTGCTCCCTCTTCCTCAGATCCTTGCTCGGGAGCGGAGTCCCTTGATTCTGGTCCCACGCTCGAGGAGGTGGTACACCTGGTGACCCCTCCAGTCGCTGCTTCGAGTGACCCCCCCCCCCCCCCCCCCCGTTGGGTCAAGCGTGGTCTACTGTTACCAGTAGAAGAAAGAACAAAATGAGACGACCCCTGGGCCGACTCGCACACCAAATTACGGTCTTTGTCAATTTGCGGTAGTTATTAGACAAAAAGGTGATACCACTTTGGTTTCATTCAAATCATTTGGTTGGAAGCTGGCAGACCTCTTGCGCGGTTCTGTGGCGCGGTGGACAGGGTAAGACCCCTACATAAAGATGAAGGTTTCCTCATAGGTTGTAAAACCTTGACGCAGTAACAGAAACTGATTGAACTTTCGCAGGTGGGCCAGATTATGATAGCATGTGCCGGTGGTGGAGGGGGTTGTCTCTGGCATCCCCCCACCCACCCCCACCCCTCTCCCCCATCGTGCCGGTGGAGGAGATACTCGAAAAGTGCAATGAATCGGTGGACCCGGATGGTACCGTCCGCACCTGCAAGGTTAGGAAATTCCAACGCATCCTCCGGTCAGATGGACAGCCGTCCACCGCGGTTAGGGTGACAGTCGAGGCGATGACGCTGCGGCAGCTCTCCTTCTCAATTGTAGGGAGTTCCTGGTGACTCCTTACGTGGCAACGGCACTTAGGTGCTACCGGTGCCAAAGATTCAGGCACATTCGAAAAAATTTTTAATTCTGCGCAGATTTGTTCTTCCTGCAGGGCTGCCGGTCACTCGGGGGCCGCTTGTAGAGCCGTAGGGCGAACTTGTGCCAACTGTCGTGGTGACCACTCGGACGCTAATCATAACTACCCTACTCGCAGTGAGCGCCTGTTGGCGAATGAATTGCGAGCGGCGACATTCATGCCACGAGCGCAGGCCTTATGCCTGGCCAAACAAAAAATTATGTCTGAGTCGGCGATTGGGGACGTGGCCTCGGGCGTGTCGGGCGGCGTTGCAGCTCTTGCGGGGGTGTTTGCTCCACCCCGTTCCCTCCCTAGTGCTTGGAGTGGTTCTCTCTGACGCTTGGCGGCGGGGAGCGAGAAAGGGGATACAGTTACAGCCCAGCCGGTCACCGGGGTGGGTTCGGGATCCTACACAGAGCCTGTGAGGTTGGCACCTGGTGCCAAAAACGACCCTTGGGTGGCTATTCACAGGCTCGAACGCCTTGTCGAAAGACTGATCCAGTCCGTTGTGGACCTTGTCGAGATGGTCCGTGGCCGGACGGCCGGGGCACCGGTTGCTCCTACCCAAAAAAACAGGTTGGCGCCGACGTCCTGTACGCCGAGCGCGATCTGGGTCACAGAGCTCCCTCTCTGGTGGCCGTGCACAAGGCCATTCCCCTCGGGAGGTCCCGGCGGCGGTTGCCAGTTCCGACAGGGGCGGTGGAGGCGGTGGTGGGTCCGCCGCCCCTAAAGAAGTGGGCCCATGTGGTTATCCTGACCTCAGTGCTATTAGTGAACTGTTGGCCCAGTTCGATGCCCGACTCAGATCGGGCGAGATAACGCTAGATGGCCGAGCTTGCGTAGGTAACAGCTCGCCTCATGCCACGCACTTCCCCTACCAGGAATTAGGCTGTTTCATACTTTAACCTCACTTACCATGATGTTAGATCTAGTCCGTTTGCATTCTTGTCAGCTGAATATTTTCCCCAATATTAATATTGAAAGTTCTGGCTCTCCACTACTTGAATCTTTTGTTTTTCAACAGGGTGTCACATCGTGCAAGAGAGAGACCCAAGAAACCAGAATATCAAAAGCGTCAACAGAGAGCCATGATATGCGAGGACGAAAGAGGAGGCGACAAAATGGGCCGTTCAAGTCTTCGTCCGATTGTTCATACTTATCACCACATTCTAGGTTAGCCTTATCTTCATTGACTGTTGTACTGTCCTGAATTAGATCCATGATTACCCAGGTCTATGTTTCCCCAGGTCTGTGTTCTCCCAGGTCTGTTCCTCGGGTCGGTGTCCACCAAGGTTTATTTTCCACAGGTCTATATTCCCTCGGGCCTGTCATCCTCCAGGCCTATGTTAACTCAGGTCTATGTTCTCCAGGTCTTTATTCCCTGATGTTTAAATTCCCATGTTTCTATTCCCCCATGTCTATGCTTGGCCTCTAGGCTATGCTCACCCCCCAAAAATATATAAGTGCTATCGCCCATAGTGGCGTATCACCTAAAAAAATAAAAAAATAAATCGTTAGTTTTGGGGTGTTAAGGTCCAGGGTAGATTGTCAGATTACTAAGTGTTTTTAAAATGGTTTGTTTGTTAATCATCTTGGCAGCATACTTAATATCCCCTCTACCCCCGCCATGCCAACCCTCTCTCTCTCTCTCTCTCTCTCTCTCTCTCTCTCTCTCTCACTCTCTCTGTTTCACCAGTTCTATGTTCACCCAAATAAAAACCACTTTGCTTGCATAGACTACATTAAAATATAATTCTTCTTGCTCGATCTTTTGTGAGTAAGATGTATTTTGTCTCAAACTCTAGCAATAACCCTTGTGGTATGTTATATACTGCAGATCCAGGATGCCGATCATCTCTTCGCAAGCCAAAGCAAATGGTCAAGTCCTAGAAAGTGACCATTCAAGTGCCCATTCAAGTGTTCAGTTTTTTGCTCAAGTCAAAGATGCATTGTCAAAAAGCAATGTTGTATTTTTTGCCAAGAACATTTAATGAAAAAATGTCAACCCATCTTCAACGAATTCACAAAGAAGAGCTAGAGGTTGCTCAGATTGTATAAATTGTTTCTTATTCAATTGAATATTATGTTTTTTGCAATATTTGAATTTATTTCTATCCGTTGTTTTTTTTTCTTACCTAAAGAGATGTCGTCAGTTTTTGTTAACAGTTTTACTCGATGGACCAATTTCACTTCTCACTCCACCACCAGCCCCCTCGGGGAAGATTGGTCCTAACAGCATTGTCACTTTAAAACAGTTGAAATTAAACTATGCATTATGACATGCCAATGGTGTACGTTCCTTTCTTTTAATTTTGTTGTCGTTATTCATTCTGTATTTTGTTTACAAAAGTACTTGTCAGTTATTCATTGAAATAAAATTGTTTCAGACTAAATTTGATATATTTGTCTTGTGTGTTTGATACGTTTTGAGTGTTTGCCTCCAGGTCTAAAGTTGATTACTCATTGCTTATAGGGTCCAGCGGAATACGATGAGCCGAATGAGAGGACCTCATCTAGGTGTATGAGTTAGAGTATTACTTCACAAATAATGCTAAAACAATGTAGATTGGCCTATGGTCGAATAAATTTTGTGTCGAATGTCAAATACTGCAAATGCATACGACTTTTTTTGACTATGTATTCGCTCAAAACTCGACGCAAAATGAGTCCTAAATAGACCAAAAATGACATTTGACAAATAATAATTTGTCCGGTCTCTCGCCGTCGACTGAGCAAGACATTGAAGTGGTCAAGTACTGTTTTAACTAACACAACTAAATACGTAATATGGAGTATACCCACGAGACCTCGAAAATGATACGTGAATTAAAGGCAAATTTATAGGGTACAAAATTATTAAATATTTGACAACATTTCTAAAGTTTCTAAGTTATTAATATTGAATTTACGATTCTTTGTTTTATGATACATATAAATGAGATTGTTAAATTGGTCAACATATTTCTAAGGTTTGTTCGTATGAGTACTTTGAAGTGACCTTGGCTCTGAACTATGAGTGGTATAATGTCCAAAATTGATTTTAGAGATAATATAGTTTGATATTTCATATATTTTCAGTTTTTTCGATGATATTCAAAGTCAAGTTCATTGTAGGCCTTGCAAATACTTTAAAAAATTTTCATCAGGATTGCTTAGTCGAATTGGCGTCAGACTATGCGCCCAAAGGTTGCAAGTGAGCGCCTTGAGCCGCTTGAGTTAGATTCTTTATCGGCCAACATCTTGACCTGCCCAATAATTCATTTATTTAAAAATTATAAAAGTGTTGACCCTCAGGATACGAATAACCCCTTGGCAAACCAGATTGTGGCCGATAAACTATCTCGGGGCAATGAAATGTCAGTGTCTGGATTTCAGGTTAATGATACAAAACATTGGAACATAATGAAGCAGTGCCGCATTTGAATAGTAATGGCTATAAGACCCCCACATTTACAGGAACACGAGCATCTAATTCCGTGAATGTCATCTACAAATCTTTTCCCAAAACCATTATCAGCTTTTCAGGAGTATGGGTGCAAATACTTCAGGGACGTTGTATAGAAAAAAATGACTACCTGACGTGATAACTACGAACTAAGAACATGAATTTAAGCCACAAAATGAATTTAAGCCACAACCCTGTGTACACATCTTTGAAGGTACACGCGAAATTTCAGCTCTGTCAGCCCAGCCATAAACGCTTGCGTTCTGTGTGCACATGAATGAACATGAAGGTTTAATGTCTATACCCACTATTGGTCATATGGCAGACGAGGATAACCAACTCAGGGAAAGAGGGGTAGGGTCCTAAATCAACACTGAACCACCAGAGCAATCGTATTGCTAAAATGGACAGTAAAAAATGGAATATGCACATACTTCATTAATATTAAATTGAACTAAAAGGACACATCCCATATGACTCACATGCTTCTTATGGAACTTGCAATATTTGCTTTGGATCGTGGAGACTTGATCTGTTTAAAGCGGCTGCCAATTGTTAAACACCCCAAGGTATCCACGATCCAAAGCAAGTCTGGAATATGCCTTACAGAAGAGCAAGAAGTCTTGGATAGATGGATAGAGTACTGCTCTGACCTTTACAACCACACACCAAACGGAAACTCATCAGTTCTAGCATGTCCCCAGAACGGAGAAGAAGAAGAAATCCTTCCAATTCTCAGATAAGAATTTGAGGCAGCAGTGCAATCGCTAAAGAAAGGGAAGTCAGCGGGAGTGGACAACATACCCGTGGAATTGCTTCAAGCAGGAGGAGAAGCGATGATTAACGCCCCTCACCATTATCTGTAACAAGATCTGGCAGAGTGAGGAGTGGCCTACACATGGATCCAGTCACTTGTCATCACTCTTCCCAAAAAAGTTAACCTTCAGGAGTGTGAAAATTACCGCACCATCAGCCTCATCAGCCATCCCAACAAGGTCCTCCTGAAAATAATAGTCAACAGATTGAAACCCCAAGCTGAACAAATCATAGCTGAAGAACAAACAGGATTCAGGGCAGGGCGAAGTACCACTGAACAGATTTTCAACCTCAGATTAATTTGCGAGAAATACGTACAGCACGAACAACATCTATAATGTGTTTGCAGACTTCAAGAAAGCCTTTGACCGAGTCTGGCATGCAGCTCTGTGGACAACCATGAGAGTGTACAACATAAGCCCTAAAATTATTGAAATCATCAACATCTTCCTAGAGCGCATCATGTTAGATGCCCTTGCAGATCACGAAGGCATACTCAGCTTAGGGGGTAGAGCAATCTCCAACCTTCGTTTTGCGGATGACATTAATGGATTGGCTGGAGAGGAACAACAACGTGAACAGATGGTACAGAGGCTTGACACACCAGAGCCTATGGAATGGAAATGAGAGCAGAGAGGACCACAATGATGACCAACAACACCAATGGCATCAACATGGACATCAAAGTCCAAGGCCAATCCCTCAACACAGTGCATAGCTTCAAATATTTAGGAGGAATTGTATCATACAATGGGTCCAATCATGAAGTCCTCTCCAGGATCGCACAAACAACTGCTGCCATGACAAGGTTGAAGCCCAATTGGAAAGGCATGACCATCAGTCCATATTCCAATGTAAGACTGCTGCGTTCCCTTGTCATATCCATCTTCCTATACGCTTGCGAAACATGGACCCTCACAGCAGGTGTACTACGAAGAATACAAAGCATGGAGATGAGGTGCTACAGAAGACTTCTGGGTATTTCCTATTCCCAGACGAAGTCTGACAGACCATTACACAATGACATGCTCACAGTGGTGAACAAACGGAAACTCCTATGGTATGGCCACGTCACAAGATCATCAGTCCTTTCAAAGACCATCCTGCAAGGCACAGCGGAAGGAGGCAGAAGAAGAGGGAGACAGGTAAAGAGGTTTGAGGACAACACAGTCGAGGGTGGACTAGCTTGACACTGAGCAAAGCCATGAGGGTTGAGGAGGACGGAGAAAGATGGCGTATGTTGGTGAAACGATCATCAGTGTTTCCCCAACGACCTTCGAGTTATGGGATAGGACAGGATAAGAATATTTAACATGAAAATGAATGCCCATAAAGAAATAAATGAAACTGTTGTATTAAAATGTAAATGAATATCGACTTTGATCTTTCTATGCTCTTGACCTTGAGATGACCTTGACCTCTTGTTCCAAAAACACTTATTGACGATCAAATATTTACAGCAAAAGTTGTATTATGCCAAAAGACTGACCTTTGGATGACCTTGACCTTCAGTGACCTTAACCTTGGGATAACCTTGACCTTCACAAGGATCTTATGCTCATGAAAGATCAAATAACTCAATGTTGTTGCATACTATGGGTTAATGCCATTCTACTGTACGATTACCTTTTTTTTTTTTCAAAATATTTTTGCAAGGCCTAAAATGACCTTGACCTTCAAGATCAACTCAAAACTGGAACATATACGAAAGATCAATCTACCATCTCTAAATCTCTAAAGAAAACAAGATTGGACTTTATATCTCTCATTGTTTAGGGCCAAGGTCACTTCAAAATACCTATACTAACCGATGTTAGACAGCTCCAGTGACCTTGACCTTGGAGTGAGGTTGACCAAATTTGCATATAATATGTGTGTCATTGATATCTATCATGCTTCAAAGAATCATAAGTTCAATATTAATAACTTCGAAAAAAGTGAAATTTTGTTTAAAATTGTCATTTTTGTAACTAACATTTGTTGACCATGTGACCTTGACCTTGAAGTGAAGTCATTCATTTACTGATCATTTATGAGCACACCATCTTACCAAGTTTGGTTGTCCAAATTTAGACTCCAAAAAGCAGAATCATGTATGGAACCCAAAGTACTAGTTTGGTCGTTCGTGTGTGCCTGAAGGAACCCACTTGTACAAAAAGGAACCCACTTTTCCAAAGTCAACCACATCAAAGTTTGTTTATATATTTTAATTTTTTACTGATATTGGAATCATGTACAGTCAAATTAGGCTGTATGCTGAGTTTTGAAGTCCTCACTAGTTTACATCATGTGGAACCCAGTTGACATCATTTTGGAAAGAAACCCAGTTGGGAGGCTTTGAACGTATGTGTGAGTGTGTGTGTGTGATCGTCTAAAATCATTGCAAGAAATGAGTAGACGTTAAATTCAAACAAACAAAACAAAACTTGAAAAACCTAGCCCCGATTTATTTTTGTAGCTTGATTTTAATTTATAGTTTTATTACCACGCTTTATTTCTATCTGGTTGTCCTCAGTTTTTTTGACTGTCAACAGAAATAATACATTGTCCAAGAGTTCACATTGGAGAAGTTATTTGCGACCATTGCAACACAACACTAATAATATATGTATATATGTATATATAATATATGTACAAAATGATGCAAATTCTATGTGGGATTCGAATATAACTTATTTATTGCATCATATATCGTCACATCTGCAACCTTAATTATACCTTGTTGAAGTTCTGTCCATACTCAAAAGAAGGCGCGCTTAGACAAAAATAAAACACACGAAAAACAAACAAACAAACAAACAAACAAAAAACCAACATACACAGTTTTCTATCACTAATGACTACTGAACGACAGTTCTTATATCATAAAAATGAAATTCGGTTTGTCCTGTAAATGCAATATAGACTTACTCCTGCGCTGAAACTTTCTGGATTTGTTTGTTGTTATTTATGTTGTTATTGTTGTTTTGTTGCCGTTATTATTGTCGAGTTGGTTTGTGTGTGTGTTTGTGTGTATGTGTGTGAGTGTGTGTGTGGGAGGGTGGGGGGTTTCTTCTCGTCGTTGTCCTTGGTATTGCCGTAATTTTTGTTGTTTTTGTTGTTGTAGTAATCGTTGTTGTTGTCGTTGTTTTGTAACAATTCACATAGTTATCCATATTCTGGCATGCACACTTCGCCTGCAAGACACGAATATTGTATTACCATTTTCATGCATGCCAAAAATTTCAACAGTGCTGCACACCCACCTCTAATAACCTTCTCGCTCAGATTCTGCTAATCCAGAATCACGATTTGGTGCTATGAATGTTTTTCCCCCTAGATTCTTGTCGGAGGCGTATCGTTAAAAGGTTTACGACCACAATGTTGATGTTGGTGTGATTCGTTCGTCGATGTGCCAGCTGACATTGTCGTCACGGTGCCTATTAACATCATTGCAGCAAGCAAATCCATAAGTGCAGCACGAGATATTGTCATCGGCGTCGGAGATATTACCGTCATTTATATTATCATCCACATGGGAGCATGCTGCAGCAATATCGTGGTCGTGGTCATGATGATGATGATAATGATGATCGATTATGATCTATGATGATCTATGATCGATCAACATCAACATCATCATCATCATCATCATCATCATCATCATCATCATCATCATCATCATCATCATCATCATCATCATCATCATCATCATCATCATCATCATCGTCGTCGTCGTCGCCGTTGTCGTAGCAGTAGTAGTTGCAGTAGTAGTCATCGTAATCATCATCAGTCATCACCAGGCGTCGTAATGTTCTCCTTTACGTTTTGTATGAGTGTGTGTCTGTTATGGTCTTCTTCTTCTTCTTCTTCTTCTTCTTCTTCTTCTTCTTTTTTTCTCCTCCTCCTCCCTCATCATTCTCCAACTCCCTACTCCTGTTTTTGAAAACTATTGTTAATGGCTAGATTTAAACAGTTTCCATATCATTTCTCTCTTTATGATTGTACCTTATTTTAATCCCGCGTTGGGGTGCCGGGGGTTTCAGTATAAATAGTATCCCAACTTTCTGGAAATTTAGTGCTTTACATTCCCACTGTCGCTGTCTTTCTTATTTGTTCTTTCTCATTCCTGCTCTGTTCTATCAATCTGCTATACTATCTTCTTCTTCGCTAGACCAGTCACCTACCTTTTTTCTTGAAAACTCTTCCGGGACAAGATTCCTTATTTGTGTTTGAGGTCTGTTGGATCAGCTTGGGAATATTGGACGGTTTCTGCCAGGTGGTCACTAGGGCTTCCTATGATGTTATTACTTAGCAATGTAGGCATTTTATATGTATGTGTTTTGTTAATAATTTATAATGATGTTTGTATTCTATTTTGTTTTTGTAAACGGGGGTTCGATAAATTAGAGTATAGCCTCAGCGTCGCCTGCGTGGGATGTCTTTATTGTAAAGTTACTGGCTGGTGGAGAACTTTTAGCTTTTAGTTTTACCACTAGGGTTGTTTCAGCAGATCTTTTATGCGGATCAAGGAATGTCCGATCCTGATTTGGCTCGGAAGAGTCCGCTGGACCTAAAACAATAATCATGTAATGTAATGTAACCTTACTTTAATTGTTCATCCATCAAATGACAGTCACATTCACAATGTCTTCAAAGCCGAAACGATTAGCAGCTTCCATAGTGCTGTGTTGATTATCATTGTTTGTATCCTTTGTGTCTCTCCTTCATCAAAAGACTGTTTACCTGTAGCACTGATTATGAGGTCGCGTGTTTACCTGGATTTTCTGCAACGGGTCGTCAAAGATGGTTGTTTGTTTTGTGCAAACATCGTTCTCATATTGCTATTAATAGTTTCTTCTTTATGCGCATGCTCTTTTGTTTCTCTTCTGTTTTACGTGCTGGTTCGTGTCGTGCTTTAAACATGCTTTGTTAGTATTATTTGGTTTTCTGGAAAGGGTAACCAATAATGGTAGTGTATTTGGTGCAAACGCGGTTGACATATTCATATCAAGAATATGTTATTTGGATGTCTTCTCTTCTTGTTGCTTTGCTTTTTTTACACGCTGAGTTTTGTAATTGTATCAAAGTGTTTTTGTATGATGTATTCTGTTTGTTCTTTTTGTATTGTCTGCTTTGAAGAGTTAGTTCTCTTTCTGTGTTGTTCTACATAGGGTGTTCTGATGATGGTTTTTTTTCTGTTCTGAAGCGTTTGTTTGTTCTGTGCTCTGAAGAGTTATTGTTGTTTAGATTTGAAGAGACTGTTCTCTTTTGTTTGTCTGCTCTAAATAATTGTATTTTTCGTTGTCGTCTCTTAAAAATTCTGTGAAGAATTCTGTTCAGTTCTGAAAAGCCTTTCTCAATCTTTATTCGTCTAAAATAAAATGTGTTCTTTCCCTCTCTAGTAGTTCTCTCATTTCTCTATCTGTCCTAAAGGATTTATAGATTATTCATTATTCAGTACCAATTTTGGGCTGTTGTGAAGAGTTTGTTTTCCTTTGTCGTTCAATGTGTTCAATAATCTTGCTTTCGCTATCTTTTCGCTGCTGTCTTCGTCAGTATCAGTTTCGCGGCTTCTCCTTTCTTCCTTATTTGTTTCGTCTTCGAGCATCCCAAATGTAGTCATCAGTGTTATTGTATCGCCAAGTAGCCGATTGGATTGAGCCTGACGAAATTGCGACCCTCCCGAGCAGTGTGGGAGTCTTCGCCTAGACAACAATAATATCGTTGCCAATTTCTTGCAACCAAGGGACACAATTGTCTTCACTGCTAGACGAGCTAAGTTGTCTTCTCTCTCTCTCTCTCTCTCTCTCTCTCTCTCTCTCTCTCTCTCTCTCTCTCTCTCCCTCTCTCTCTCTCTCTCTCTCTCTCTCTCTCTCTCTGTTTAGTTGTGTAACCTCCATTTACCCTTATCGCAAAATGAATCAGTTCCGATTTGCTAGTAGTTACTTGATTGTATTCTTGTGTAATTATTTTTAAGATGGCTCTCGTGACGTTTTATAATGACACGATACTAAAAACGGATTTCAAAGATTGATACTTCTTCAACCAATCTTCAAGGCTCACCCATATGCGTTATTAATATTCAACACGGCACATGCAATCCCACTGTAAAGCGACGCTATTCTTAAAAGTCTCGCAATACCTCTGCATATATTATATATAATGTAGAAGCAGCAAAGAGGAAAGAGCGCATGGCATTAAGAAATCATCAGGTAGCATGTATATTGCCCTCCGTTTAGTGTAACCACTCTTAAAGGAGCAAGAAGATACGTCCACAATTCATGTCGTGTATGCAGCTGGCCTGTTTTCTAGTTTAAAAAAAAAAACAAAAAACATCGTCAGCAAGAGCAGAAAAAAAACCTCCAGCAAATCGTGTTGTATATATTGCTTGCCGTTTAGAGCTGCCCCGCCTAAAATAGAATATTACCGTAAAGGGGAGAAGAAGGGAAGAAAAATTCAGCCAAGCTATGGGAACATAAAAGGACCACATTAGCTGTTTGCGTTGCGAAGTGCTTGATGCTTTTGTGCAATCCTGTTTTCGCAGATGGCTGCTTGCACAGGAGTGGCAGTGGATGCGATACTACCCTTTCTCTCCTTCCCCCCCTCTCTCTCTCTCTCCTCCCAGCTCTTCCCCTCCCCCCCACTTCTCCATGCACATCTCCTTTAACCCTCTCGGTGCCGATATAACAGGCCAGAATAGATCCCCAGGGCATTAGGAGGGTCGCTAATGCCGATGCTGCGGTGCTTCATAGCGCACATTTAATCGTAATATTTATTGCTTGTGAGAAACCCAATAAGGAAGTGCTCTAGATTTGTATGTTGGTGAATCAAACATGGACTTATAGTTGGTTGCTTCTGTGTCTATTTTGATTTGGCTTACATCGTGCATCAGATCCAGTTAGCATTAATGCTGTTCACCATCTTCGTTATTCCTATCCTATCCTATCCCGTAACTCGGAGGTCGTAAGGGCATTACAGATGATCGTTTAACCAGCGTACTCCATCTTTCCCTGTCTTCAGTAACCCTGATTATTTCGCTCAGTGTCAAACCAGTCCATTCTCGAATGTTGTCCTCCCACCTTTTTTTCGGTCTCCCTCTTCTTCTACCTCCTTGCACTGTGCTTTGCAGGATGGTCTTTGCAAGACCTGATGATCTGGTGGCGTGGCCATAGCATCTGAGTTTCCGTTTTTTTTACCACTGTGAGCAGGTCATCGTGTTGTCCAATTGCTTGTGTGATGGTCTTTCGCACTTCGTCGTTGGTGATGTGCTGGGTATAGGAAATGCCCAGAAGTCTTCTGTAGCACCTCATCTCCATGCTTTGTATTCTTCGTAGGAGATCTGCTGTGAGGGTCCATATTTCGCAAGCATATAGGAAGATGGATATGACAAGGGAGCGCAGCAGCCTTACCTTGGAATGTAGACTGATGGTCCTGTCTTTCCAAATGGGCTTCAACCTCGCCAGGGCAGCAGTTGTTTGTGCGATCCTGGAGAAGACTTCCTGTCGGGACCCATTGTCTGACACAATGGCCCCTAAATATTTGAAGCTATGCAAGGCAGTCTTCGTTATTGAAAGGGTTAAAACACATAAATGCACACATACACACACGCACGCACACACACAAAACGTTTTTCCCATCGGGGCAGCGATCGACTCTCAATATGTCAAAACCCACATAATCAATTTCTCTTTCACTCTCTCTCTCTCTCTCTTACTTCCGAAAATATCTCTTCAACCTTTTAAGGGTAAGATAGGGGAAGAAATCAGTGCCATTGAAACGTGTGTGCATAGAGCTTAGGGAAGGAAGCCAGTCTGCTGTCCCTAAAAATAGTCGATTCCGAAGTCGCATGTAAATAGTGGTAGTCTGAAAAAATAGAATATCCACCTAGACGCCCACCAGTCCTTTATATATATATTTTTTCCCAAAGACGTCTGGAAGTAATTTTAGTTGTATTTGTTCTCACAGACAAACGTTGATGAAATATCATATGAATGTAAACGATGTTTTGATGCTCTACCTAAACGCTCTATCAACTTCTGCGTTGATTGGACAGGCCGGACTACAGAAAGAGTTGCTACACACTCTGGCTAATGGTAGACTTTCTTGGTCGCATATCCGGAGATTCAAAGATGGGATTGCTGGTACGCATGATACATGCTTTTAGCCTTTTGGATGCGCAGCTGCAGCTCTCTCTAATGGACTATGAACAGAGATAAACTTACAGCGTATTTGTGGTCTTGTTCTCCCCAAACCTTTAACACTAGATAATATGGTCATAGAAAAATGTAAATACTCATTATTAAGTCGTGTGAGCAGTTTAAAAGATCCCAATTCGAAGGCTTTGTTCACTTCTTTGGCATAAAAGGGTTTACCTTAACATTCGCATTGTGGTGGGTTTTCTCTGCTAAATTTATTTATTTTATTTAATATCTAATCATATCTGTGATGTTAGACAATATATTAAATTATAAAAAGATTAACATAAATTAAAATAAATTGATAAAAATAAACAAAAATTAATATACCTTTTATAAGTATCTGTCACATGAGTTTTTATGAAGTGACTCACCTACGTCTCGTTCCAAGAACAAGTTAAGTATAGATCAAAAGTAGTATTGGAAGATAAAGAAAACACGAAACAACAACGTAACATTTCCCTTTTGGTTTTATTTACACCAGTGTACCTCGATCCACAGTCTGCCGAAAGTTTTCAATTAATCTGTACAAAACCCCCGAAATATCCTTAAAATAACAGTCTTGTTTGGTACCCCCAAATCCTTCAAGGTTCGATCAGTTTCACAGTTTTCATCATCTGGTGGGGACGTCGGAACTACTGCTGGCTCCAGCAATGTTTGTGATCACTTAGCTGTGTTCCGCAGTGAGGTGGTCGCCCCTGCAGAGGATGATGATGCTGATGATGAAGGAGGTGGTCGGCTTCGGAGTTGGCGGCGGATGGCTGGTTAGGTGGATGAATGGTTGGTTGGTGGGTTAGGTGGTCGGTGGGTAGGTTGGTTGGTTGGTTGGATGGATGGTGGCGTGGTCGGTTGGTTGGCTGGTTGTATGGTCCTCCCCTTCCCTGGCTATGGATCCGGGAAATCTGCCCAGGCTATGGATCCGGGAAATCTAACATGCTGAAAGACCATATAGCATCCCGACTCCCATAACTTTACCTAACTAGGCAAAGTTTACACCATCAGAAAAATATACAGTGCATCGTTTATTATGGATAATAAACGACCCTGCGTCCAGCACTGCTGTCTCATCCCACCCTGCAAAGAATATTGGGGATAAACAAACACTTATCTGCATTAATAGTGATAAAAGGAAAATAATAAATTCTCACTTCAAAAGATTATGTTGTATTATAAAAGAGTATCAAAATGAACACATGTCACGTTGATAGTCCAGACCTACTATATTTCCAAAAGTCTAGACCTGCTTTATTCTATTCTATTTTATTCTGACACAACTGTCACTAGCCACTGACATGACCCTGCCAATAATGTCCACAGGTTCACAAAACAGTTTGCTTTGATATCCGAAAACTGCGTGTGCTGATTAGCTATTTCTGCCACAGAAATAATATAATTATCACTTTCAACAGCACTTCGTTATTTATGCCTAAACAACGAACTTAAATCGGCAGTTTTCACAGACATAGATATTTGCAACTCTAGCGAAAACCACCAACATATTACTATGTCCTTGTACTCTTGGGGTGCCGGGGGTTTCAGTATAAATAGTATCTCCACTTTCTGGAAATTTAGTGCTTTAAATTCCCACTGTCGCTGTCTTTCTCATTTGCTCTTTCTCATTCCTGCTCTGTTCTATCAATCTGCTATACTATCTTCTTCTTCGCTAGACCAGTCACCTACCTTTTTTCTTGAAAACTCTTCCGGGACAAGACTCCTTATTTGTGTATGAGGTCTGTTGGATCAGCTTGGGAATATTGGACGCTTTCTGCCACGTGGTCACTATGGCTTCCTATGATGTTATTATTTAGTTTTCTAAATCACTTAGGTGAATAATAGACAATAAATGAGTAACACACATTATTTAGCAATGTAGGCATTTTATATGTATGTGTTTTGTTGATAATTTATAATGATGTTTGTATTCTATTTTGTTTTTGTAAACGGGGGTTCGATAAATTAGAGTACAGCCTCAGCGTCCCCTGCGTGGGATGTCTTTATTGTAAAATGACTGGCTGGTGGAGAGCTTTCAGTTTTACCACTAGGGTGTTTTCAGCAGATCTTTTATGCGGATAAGGGGTTGTCCGGTCCTGATTTGGGAGGGGGGGGGGTGGCTTACGGTTGCTATTAAAATTTAGAATACAGAATCTTTATGTGTCCACATTTTGGTAATGACCAAAAAGAGTTGCTGAAAACGTGTCTGTGTTCGACCTACAATTTTGTAATTTACTTTCAACAAATCATAAGACTGCTCTGCTTACACTGGTTAAGTTCACGAAAATAATGGATTGCATCAGAACGTAACATAAAAGATGTGATAAGAGTTATAATAGTACTAATGACAGTAACAATAGTAATAATTTAAATTAATGTAGATAAAGTAAATATGTATAACACTCCCATCCGATGTAACTTGCTTCTACCCCTCCCCCACCCCCTTCTACGTTTATTCCCCCCATCCCCCACCTAATCTTGCAAAAGAGCGCGTGCGATATGTGGCAATGTTGCGTGGAAACATGTAGAGTACTTGCGTGGCATGATAATAAGGAAAGTGTTTAGTGCGAATGCTAGAATGCTAGAGATTGAATGACTAACTGTTCAGATTTCGGACTGGTTGGGCTAGATCACCTTAGACAAGCAAGAGACAACAGTGGCGGCGGTTGTCAGCGAATTACGACAGCCACAATTTTCCGACGCCCAGATCAGA